>MU551596.1:7177153-7250347 GCA_024362625.1 Silurus asotus | reverse complement strand
CACACACACACACACACACACACCCAACATTTCACTCTTGCATCAGTTATTAATAGTTATCCTTATTCGTGATCATGCCAGGATTCAGGATTTTGCTCATGTATTCAGTAAATCACACACACACACACACACACACACACACACCCAACATTTCACTCTTGCATCAGTTATTAATAGTTATCCTTATTCGTGATCATGCCAGGATTCAGGATTTTGCTCATGTATTCAGTAAATTTTTTTTTCTCTCATGTTTGCTATTGTTTGTGTGTTTGCACGTTTATGTGCAAATTAACATCTGCACTTGTATATCTTGTATAACTGGTAACTAACTTTTAATAAATTGCATTTTATGTGCCTATTTTATCTGCTTTAGCTCTACTGAGTGGTCAGGAAAAAATAATAATATAGTGCTTTATTAAATATCACGTCTCACCTATATAGTCCTGTCAACATAAGCAATATGTAATAAATATTTTTATCGCACTCACCAGCTGTACATTTTCCATAAAAGCCAAAAATACTAACTCAGTTTTTTAAACATTTGATTAATTCAATTTTAAACAACATTTCAAGGGGACATTGTGGGGGATAAAGAGTGTCCACGGATTTTTTTTAGTGTCTATAAGGATTTTTACATGACCTGCATGATTAGAAAATATTCCTCAGACCAAAGACATGCTAAAGGTACAGTTCGAAAAAAAAAAAAGAGTTTTCTGTAGCCATAGCTACCTTTTTACAATTTTCAAGAAAAAAGCTCAGCATTAGGAAAGAGATTGCACCCAAGCTGTGAGGAAGAAGAAAAATGTCCAGCTGAATTCTGTAGAACACGAGACTTCAGCTGAGCTGAGCTAGATTCAGAGACCACAAAGCGATTATATTAAAATTAAATCAATAAGCATTTTACAATTTCTACAAGATACAGATCATCTGTAAAAATTATATTATAGCCTAAACCTGTGTTAGTTGTGCTGATTTTTTGACAGTAACTGAGTAAAAAACTTTTAAAGGAGCACGAGCCTCTATTCTGCCACTGTAAAATGCAGTATACAAATTCCCCAGTTTAGACTCTTATAGATTTTTGGTGTTCTGTGCTTAAAATTAATCACTTCACCAGTGGAGTAACTGTGAAATCGATAAGCTGAATGTGATGCACCTGTCAAAAACACTGCTCCTTTGGATAAAAATGAAATATGGCAGACTTATAAAAAGATGATCCGAGCTTGTATTAATAACACATTTAACAGCAATAACACTGTTCTTTCTTTCTTTCTTTCTTTCTTTCTTTCTTTCTTTCTTTCTTTCTTTCTTTCTTACCTTTATAACTGTATAACATACAGTAGGTCTACCTATTTTGTGTTTTGTTTATCTGTTTTGTTTGCACCAGGTTGCACACGATGCACTTCATGTGGCTAAGACAACTTACTTT
This sequence comes from Silurus asotus, assembly GCA_024362625.1. NCBI lineage: Eukaryota > Metazoa > Chordata > Actinopteri > Siluriformes > Siluridae > Silurus > Silurus asotus. The sequence continues at coordinate 7,248,921 of MU551596.1, read as the reverse complement.
AGTCCTTAGCACTGTGTTCTTGTTGCTTTATGTTGTTTTTAATGTAGCACCAGGGTTCTGGAGAAATGTTGTCTCATTTCACTGTGAACTGCATCAACCAAATATGTTTGAAATGACAATAAAAGCTTCTTTCTTTTTTTCTTTCTTTCTTTCTTTCTTTCTTTTTTTTATTCCTTCCTTCCTTCCAACATCCAACATCACTTCTGCTTGGACATAGTTCATGAAGATGAACCCAAAGTTGAAGCTGTGAGGTATTTGCAGGAGGGTCTTCAGCAGTGATATAGAGCTTTGACCTTTTCTCTGAGCCCAGACACTAAATCATTGTCTGTGCTGCAGATTTTCACTGCTGGCTAAGATAAAGTGGACGGCTATATCAGGGGATCTGCCTCAGTGCCCTTTAAAATTCTCTCGATTAATTTCAGGGTCAGTAGATGTAAGGGCAGTCACCTTTGGACAAAATAATCCTGAATAATGAAAATTCTTTGACTTAATTGGTAGCCAGCAGTGGCAATCTAGTGCTTTACCCCACATGTTCAAAGCTGAGTGAACATTAATATAAAACTCAGTATATGACCTTCAAATTGAAGGACTAACATAGAAATAACATATATTTCACACGTGATGATGTGAGTTTTGTACATCCACATAGTTGTACATATGAAATTGTAAATGCATGTGATCCATTCTCATGTAGGGGAAAAGCATATTAAACCTCTAGACTTACATATAAAAAGTTAATATGAAAATAATACAATATACAGTATCTCAGAAAAGTGAGTACACCCCTCACATTTCAGCAACCATTTTAGTAAATCTTCTCAAGAAACAATACTATTCAATGTCCTTTGAGTATAACTTAAATAGCTGAGATACTATACACTAAAACAAATCTGTGAATTATGCTGTAATGAGTTAAAGAAAGCACATCCTTTTTCAAGTCTGGATTTATATATCCAGACAAAATAAAACATCATCAGGAACTCATTAGATAATAAAACCTAATCTAATATTAAGTAACAAACACACTTACTGCTTTAAAATCATCGTAATTTGCAGCCAGGAGCTGCTAATTAAATATGTTTGATTAGTTTATCATCAGGTGGTCATCTTATTAAAAACAGAACATTTTACAGCCTGGTGGTCTGGAGTATGTTTGGCTATAATGCACAATGCCATGTTTGGCCTTCTGTCCAGCAGCTGAAGCTTAGTTTAAACTGCAACATGCAATAGGATGCAATCATCCTAAGCATAGCAATTAAAGTACAACTGGATAGCTGAAAATGAAAAACAGAATCATGAGAAGTTGTAGTCTGTTTTTAAATATCAGGAAATGAAAGCTAAATTATATACATTTTTTCTTTTTTTTTTTTTTTTACCAAAGTTTTACCAAAAATGTTTTCAATTAATAGCAAGAACAATTTTTTTTTTTTTTTTTTTTACCAAAATTTTACCAAAAATGTTTTTAATTAATAGCAAGAACAAAAGGAATTGGCATTGCTGTTCTTGTACTTTCAGAGAAGACAATATGTAGCACTTTTAACAATGGAAAGTTTCCCAAAGCAGTTTCACAGAAGTCTGGGTGTACACTTTACCCTTTAATCCCTAAGGAACAAGTCATAGGTTACAGTGGCAAGGAAAATCTGGCTGGAGGAACCAGAGAGGAACTGAGAGGAACCAGACATTGATTGTATGATTATAGGTGTGGTTAAGTCATAAAACAGTATGATATAAATCAGCACTGATTATTTGAAAGGATCTTTAGTATGAGTAGCATGAGTATAGTTTGAGCATAAGATAGCTTGACAAAGAGAGAGAGAGAGAGAGAGAGAGAGAGAGAGAGAGAGAGAGAGAGGGAGGGAGCAGATTATTGTGTACTGGTTTAAAAAGGGTATATATTTTAATACCAGATATTATGACAGCATACAAAAAGTGACTAGACAAACAAAGTATGTTTTTAATCTAGACAATTTGAAGGCCGTTTCTTAACAAAATACTGTCCTATCCCCTGCTGTAAATTTAGATAATTCTAGGTACTGATAAAGAAACCTAATCTACACAGCAAAACAGATGAAAAAAGTTATATTTAAAACATTTATATATATATATATAGCTGTGTCAACAGAACAGAAGTGGAAACTAATACTATAAATAAATAAATAAATAAACCCTGAGGTACCACAGGTCAGGAAATGAACAGTAAGACCTGACCAGAGCTTGTTGGGCAAAAACTTTACTTTTGCTTACTTCAGAGAAGTGATAATGAGCAGAAAAGTATGACTTGAGCCAAGAAAGGTCTTTTGCTTTGTGATTATAAATTTATTTTGCTTTATACAGTAAAGGGTAAGGGTACAGTATATCTATCATAGAGTATGATCAGTCATGCTGTATTTATAATACAAGGTGCCCACATAATATTGCATTACATTACACTGAACATGCATACATAATGCAAGCGTAAAGTTTGCCACATCATAACTTTATATGTTTATTCCCTTTGGATGGAGCAAACTAAACTCAAAACATTCTCCATTAATATAGTGTAGCAGGTGCACAGAAAAGACTTTTGTTAGGAGAGCACTGAGATGATGGTGTGAACTCCATTTATTTATTTTCGCCACCTGGGGCATGGTGTGCAAACAGCCTATGGCCTGACCCGCTAAAGAATAGGCCTTGCCCACCAGCACCGAGGTGGTATTTAGGGACTTTGTGGGCAGCGCTGGGGCTCCTTCAGCTCTTTCCTTATGATATTGGGTCTGAAGGGATGGGAGGAATAAGGCCTATCCCACGACCTGGACACCTCGGTGTGCATGTCTGTAAAAAAAAAGGTAAGCCCTGGTGTGGAGGCAGTGATGTGGGTTGCCGGAAGAACTTGTCCAGCTTGCTTGGTGGACAAGCCTTCTGCTGATCGACCGACACACGGGTCACTACTTCTAGGAGCCGCTTGAACAGGACAGCCTGAGGGGTGGTCCCAGGGGGCTCCGAGACCTCCGCCCCCCTCCTCAGAGTAAGAGAGGCGGAGCTAAGCGCTCTCCTTGTGATCAGGCACTAGAAAGCGACTTAGCATGCTCAGTTCCCAAACTCCGCTCCCCCTGTAATATAGCGAGGCAAAAGAGAAACGCACGGACGGAAGCAATGCTTCGTCTTTTTGATCACTTTCATCGCCAAAAAGAAGGAATTTAAACAGCTCTTTCCTTTACAGGACAAACACACACAGAGAGCTTCCTGAACAATAGAAGCTGCTGCTGGTCTCACTCCATGTGCTTTTAAGCTTCCTGGTCGTGTCGTCACCCTGCCATTGAATTCCTTTTCATTTGGACTAATTATCCACATGATTCAGAGCATGGACCACGCAGAGGCGTTCCCAAAGCATTCTGATGCAACTCAAGTTCCAGAGTCATTTTATGAGGTTGATATTGATGCTTTTGCTAGAGATGATGTACGGGGCACAGCTATGGCTGCAGTAAAAGGAGACTTGTTGAATTGTGTTAATTGGGTTTCTTGCTTTAGTAATGGCATTCATTCTTGCTGCATGAGATTCCTCTCTGTGAAGCTGCACTCTGTTATACTGCGTTTCTATTTAAGACTGATGGTTTAAATGGCTGTGGCATTATGATGATAATATTAAGAGGTGGATTGATTCAGGAGGACACCACTTAAGGCCTAGGTGTTAAATGCACAGCCACCACTGGTTTTTATTAGAGCTGGTAATGAGGGACCAGTAAGAGGAAACATAGCATGAGACCATATATCTTCAAAACAAGTTTTAGACAATATATAAAAAGATGCTGTAAATGAAATTGGCAAACTATGCATTAAATAGTATTCACTGTGATTAATGTAGGGTACTGACTTATCTAACTGAATGTTAAAATTTTTACTAACCAGAACTGGCAACTGTATTGCAGCTCAAATTACTGTCATCCACAAGCATGTCCTCTAAACAAAAGAAAATTTCTATTTCAAAGCCAAATACAAAGACAAAATGTCTGAATAGATTTTTTTGTCTGAATTGTGTGAATGTTTTGGTGTAATTCTGCATGAACTATTTAGCAGATTTAGCTCAGTTCTCTGCTTTAACATAGATCACTATGCAACCAGTGCTGAAATTCATCAGGCAAACATTCTTTAGAGGTAAGTTAAGTTATGCACAAACTATCCATGAACACATTTTAGACACCAGAGACATACAGAGTATGTGGCAGGGCATTCAGTCCATCATGGACTTGTGACATTAGCTATGAATCCAAGTACTTTGTTTATCCACAGTAGATGTCGGAAAAACTGTCCTGAGTTAATCCATGGATGCCTACTGGTTCTGACAACATACCTAGCTGAGTGCTCAGGGAATGTGCTGATTAGCTTGCAGATACCCTAATAAATATCCCCCTGAGCCAGGCTGTTGTCCCTGAGTGCTGCAAGATGACCACCACCATCTTTGTGCCAAAAAAATAATCTAAGTCCTTCCTCAGTGACAAGAATTTACACTAATTGTCTCGTGTGAAGTCACTTGATAAAAATATATATTTTTTGTAACATTGAACAACATTTTTACACAGCAATTGTGGTGGAATCTTATTTATAAATGTTTTACAGTATATTGTTTAGTGAATATCATTATTTGTTTAATTATTCATTCCAAATGAAACAATTTACTATAATTACTGTGAGTAAATCATGTCAATTTGGAGTGCATTTATATCAGCCAAACTTTCCAGTCACTAGTCCTAATGGCTAATGCAGTCCTAATTCCTCATCACTACCACTGAAGAAAACGTGGGCAAACCTGGATCTATATTAAAACCCTAAACATCCATAATTTGTAACTGCTAATGTGGCTATAAGCTAAAATTGGCTAGTTTGACACAAACATATGCCATATTTTAAAAACATACCTGCAAGAACTAGCCATACAGTAAACATTTGCTAATCTGACAGAATTTCTAAAAAGATTTTAAGTTGTAATAGTAAATGTACATGCCTTACCCTGCCAAAACCAGATATTTTAGCTAAAAAAAAAAATAGACCTGAATTCTGTTGCAATTTTCAAGTACACATCAGTCCTTCAGTTTAATTTGTAGCCCTAGTTGATGTAGCACCTGTATAAAATGTATTACATCTGATCCAACTTAAAAATTGCATATAATTATAGAATTATGAAATAAATAATTATCTTGAAATATTAAATATTATGAAACGTTCTTTTATTCAATATACTTTTACTACAAGCATTTACATATATGAAAAAATAAAGAATTCAGGAACACAATCAACCAATTTGGAGTACATTTGCTTATATATATATAAAGCAAATGTACTCCAAATTGGTTGATTTTGTTCCTGAATATTTGTACATAATGGTTTTAGTCTTTCTAGGTTCAAAGCTATTTGTTTTGTCAGCTACATGTTTTGTCAGCGGAGCTGCAGGCACATGGGCATAGATAATCCCCCTTGGCCACTTTTACCCCATCACTTTTTTTTTGACAGTAGAGTGGTGGGATGCTGATGTCCAAGGGTGCATTCCTGTGTTACCTTCTGGTTTTCACCATTAGATGTGCTGTCATTGCTAGGCCTTCATTATGATTACAGTACATACTATTTTAAGTCACCCCATGCTCTTATCATAACCAATAATATGGTAATAGAGAAAAATAAATAGCTGCTTTGAGTTGTCCTAAGCCTGTCTCTAGGCATTACTGTAACAATTCATGGGCAGGGCCAGAAAATCAAGGACTACCTGCATTTTTGAATTCACTACACACACATGCAAACAAATTATCTCTGTTTATGTACAGATGCCAGGAACAGTTAAATCATACAACTTTTAAATGTACCAATTGAATAGACAGTAAACAGAATAGTTTGTCCTCTTTTCAATAGAATCCTAAATGAATTACAACCACATATAATCACGTAAACTTGGACAGAATGGCAACAAAAATATGTATTACTGCGTTATATATTACTAATCATTATTTTTATGCTTGTTTCGTCACGTATTAAATGATAATTGCATCTATACATAATACATTCCATTAATAAAGTAAATTGCATTCTTTTTCCTAGTTGAAAATATTTGATGGTATATTTAATGTTTTCCAGAAAAGAAACAATATGCATTTTTATACCAAAATATACTAATATTAAGCCTCAATGTAGAAAACACCATATAATCACACATACACAGAAGTTAAATAATCCCCTTTGACACCCCTTAAATCCCAGTTCAATCTATGGTTTCTGGCAACTAAATTCCTATGTGACTCAGGTTTTCATAATTATGATGGTGATGGTAAGGACAAAGCTTTTTTATCATTAATGTTAAACTGATAAAAAAAAACTAAAACAATAAATATAAAGAAAAAACAAAACAAAACGAAGTCATGGAAAAGAGTGTTTATATTTACTATTTCAAATAAGTTGAATACAATCATTCCCACTCTGTGTCCATTTACAAGTCTCTTGTGAGGCCCAGAGGCAAAGCTCCTGGTCCTGGTCATCCCCTGTAAGTTCTGCAGTGAAACCAAATAGAGGGAGACGAATACTGCCCCATCATGTAGCCTCAACTCCTCCCTGCCAGCAAGACTTTTTTTTTTTTTTTTGCACTAGCTGTCAAAGCTGCTCAGTTGTGCAGAAGAAGTACCTGTCTCGTTCTGTTTCCAGTGTTCTCCACCAACTTATTGAGAATTCCAGTGCTCACCTGACAAGGCCCCATTTGCATGCTAGCAGCCAATGAGACACTCAGGAAGAGCTGTGTTTAAGACTGCTGCCTCCAGCGACTGGCTGCACTAATATATGAAGCGGGACAGCTAAAAGAGAGCTAAAGCGCTAAATTACCATCTGGAGATCCACAACAGTTTTAAAAGAAGAAAACTGGTAAGATGTTCTGCTGAGACCTACTGCCCAGTGAAAATTAATTCCTGTCTAATCAACACAGCCAGCAGTGCATATAAGCTGCTTAGCCCTAGCCTATTTGCCTTCTGGCCTTTAAATGTAGCAGATAAAAGCTTTTGTCTAGGGAAAATGCTATGTGATTAGACCATTCGTTTTTGCTATCTGCTGCATCCACTACTAAAAAAACGTGTAAGTGGTGGTCACTCTAATTTTCCTTAGTGTGTATACAACAGCAAGAAGAACTAAGAATCTTGCTTATAAAGATGGCAATTTTATGTGTTAACAGAATTAAAAACTGTATCAACCTGACACAAGGCATCTAATAAAAATAGAAAATGATCTTAGTGTTATTTGATTGCCCTTCTTTCTTCAGTAATTGACTTTCCTCAGTGTAAGCACTCAAACAGCTATAATCAAACATGTTCCTACTATACACAGATTACTAGATCGCTCTTATAACCACCAATCTACACCAAATGTATTTTGTTGCAATTAATATGCCCCCCATAAAAACTTATTGAACTGCTTTCAAGAAAGTAGTAATGACATACATTCTTAACAGTTTTCCAACCACAACAGGATAAATCTTAAGCATGCATCCAGACTATATCTTAAACATTTTGTACTTGCGTCCTTTAAAATATTCATAATTAAACCTTTGCTTCCTAAATTTAATTCATATTCATTTTTATTGCTTAATGGTAGCTGTTTGATTCTGGTAAGTGAAGCCTTTTCATAATGGCCTGTCAAGTACTGTATAAATTAATACATTATAATTTGTAGGATTTAAAGACTTGTTTCAATCATTTGACCAACACTATTGTCATAATTTAAAACAATGGCATTATATAATAACATACAATTATTTTAAATAATTACAGTTCAAAATTTACACACGCTACAGTTTATTTAATTTCTAAACTAAGTAGGTAATTTATATATTCTTTTTACCTAATATGTAGTGTTTGTGTAATTTCTGTCCTTTCCTGTGATGCTTAAGTAATGTTCTACTCTCTCTGGCTGGCACAAATCATCATGCATTTCTGTTTATTTGTGCTAATAATCTTTCTCCCTTTTGGCAACAATCCAATAATGTGGGTTATTTTGCCTTTGGCTCATCCAGACTACATTATGCATAATATATTATTCTACTGTGTACAGCAGGCTTTACATTTTCTGTGATGGACATAAGCCCTATAGCAGAGATTATATTACTGATTAGTTCACTATTCTAATTTAATATAATCTATATGTTGAAAATCAGCAGCTTGATTTTAATTAATCCATGACACCTTGGTACTTAAATCATTAATGCGGTAGAAGTAAGTGACGTGATGTGCCTGTGTCTAAAGTTTAATGTCATTTTTTATAAAATTTTTTTAATGAAAGTTTACATGACAACACTCATGGCAAATCCACATTGTCCCAAAAAATTTTTTATGTTAAAGGTCTGAAAACGTCAAAGAATATTTCATTTTTGTCATAAAAAGTCTACACTTTTATAAACAAGTTTTAAAATATAATTGTTTTATTTACTTGATTTTTTTTTTTTTTTAGAATATTGCTAAACAGTTCTTAAAACATCTTAAATTATAAATTAAGTAATATATTTTTTTACCTCTTAAATGGTTAAAAAGTTTTTAATTAGTATGATAAGCTAATGTTTATAATAAAATCAGAACTCAGGAAGGAAGGAAGGAAGTTGAATTTAGCAAATATGAAAAATGAGGGCAGTGATGTTTTCGTGTCTCCTAAAAAGAAGCAAAAGTATTTGATTTCTCTCCTTGATCTCACTTACAGTAGCTTACATTGGGAACTCAAAGGCAGTAATGTTCTGTGCTGAGAGTCTTGGCAGTGTTAACCTGTGAGTCTGGCCCAGTTTCTTGGCTGGTTGGGTGTATAAGGTTGCTGCGACACTTATTCGCTTCCCATTAATCACTTCAGTTCCTCTGCGGGGCTTTATGTCATCATTACTGACTCAGCCGCTCTGTCTGCGAAGTGCTCTAGCACATTTGAGTATTTCATTACCTGTATGCAAATGGATGAATGCCTCAGGTCATAATTTATGTAGGCTGCAGCAGACCTGTGCACATATTTCAACTTCCGAACAAACGCTTCAAACTGTAAAAAATAACCTGACACTCAAAGGTACTCAGAAGATATAGATTAACATCTGCTTCTGATTTTATTTTATTTTATTTATTTTTTTAAAGAACATATTTAGTAAAATCAACTATCAATTCCAAGATGCTTTATATGTCTTGAGGCTTGAAAAGTAAGTCAATTATTTTACAAAGTGAATTATTTGTTTTAGGGCATTTGCTTTAAGGTGGCAATTAAAACCCACCCTGACATTTTTTCATGCCCTCTGACAATTTTTTAGTTGTTTAAAAAACCAAAAAAAAGAATATAAGAAACTTTTAAAAAGTTGCTGCTCGAACACAATAAAAAGGTTATTTTTCGGTATATTCAGTCTTTTTATATCTTTAGAAACTAATTATTATTAATTATGAGTTATTCTTCAGTGTGGAATAAGACAATAAGAGGATCCAAAATAATTCAGCATCTATGTTCTTATTTGCTTCGGATTATATCATACCGCCGAATTTCCACCCTAAATAATAATAATTGCTGATTAAATCTATTACACCCAGTAGATCGACAGACAGAGAGATAGACAAACAGACAGACAAACAAACAGACAGATTCCCCGAAGGTAGAGATTCCTCAGGTGTACCGCTCATTTACGGATGTATTTAGCAAGCAGGCGGTGACTCGCCTGCCGCCCCACCACTATTACCCTAGTGCTGGACACGAAGCTGCCGAAAGGGTGGGTGTTGTCAGTGCCGGAACACGCAGCCATAGAGGACTATGTCCAACAAGCCCTCCGGCAGGGCTTCATCACTCCATACTGCTCCCACGCAGCCTCCAGCATTTTCTTTGTGGAGAAGAAATAAGGAGGACTCTGGCCCTGCATCGACTATAGCAACCTGAACAGGCAAATTGCTCCACTTCCGTACCCTCTCCCCCTGGTCCCAACCGCCCTAGAGGATCTACGGGGTGCGCGGATCTTCATGAAAATAGACTACTGCAGTGCATACAACCTGGTGCGCATCTGCAAGAGGGATGAATGCAAGACAGCCCTCATCACCCCCTCTGGGAACTATGAGTACTGTGTCATGCCGTATGGTTGTTCCATTCCCCATTCCATTTATGCAACAAAGTGTTCAGGCCGCTTCTTCACCGGTTCATGATGGTGTACATTGACAATATCCTCATCTTCTCCCGAGACCCTACGGAACACTGCGACCACGTCACCCAAGTCCTAGAGCGGCGCCGGGAACACAACCTCTACCTCAAACTGGAGAAGTGCGAGTTCCAGGAGCTTAAGAGGAGGTTTAGTGTCGCCCCTCTTCTGCAACAACCAGACCCAGGGCTCCCGTTCATCGTGGAGGTAGATGCCTCTTCCACCGGCGCAGGGGGTGCCTCATCCCAGCAGTCAGGGAACCCCACACGTATGTGACCCTACTTCTTGAGGAAGCTCTCCCCCGCGGAACAGAACTTTGATGTCGGGAACTAGGAGCTTTTGGCCATCAAACTGGCGCTCAAGGAGTGGCGTCAATGGTTGGAGGGGGCAAAACACCCCGTTATGTTCATCACCGACCATAAAAATCTCCAGTACCTTTGGAAAGCCAAGCGCCTAAACCCCCGACAAGCCAGATGGGCCCTGTTTCTCACCAGGTTCCACTTTATCATTACCTACCATTCAGACTTCAAGAACGGCAAGACTGATGCCCTGTCCCAGATTCATGGGCCAGACAAGCTTATGGGCCCAGAATCATTCCTCTGGATCTAATCCTCAGCCCCATTATCTGCGTGTTGGAAGAGAAGTTCAGGGCCGTGGGACTAATAGAACTAATAAAGTGTTTAACCATACTCCGATTTCCAACTCTTGGTTCACGTGTGAGATAGATAGATAGATAGAAAGATAGATTGATAGATAGATAGATAGATAGATAGATAGATAGATAGATAGATAGAAAGCACTTCATTGTCATTTCATAGTAAAAGTACTCGTGCAGATTAGCATCAAGTGCAAATAGTATTATTAAATAGTTTAGTTAAATACATAAATGTATGTACAGCAATAAATTAATAGGCAATGAGCAGTTAATATGTGAAGCTGTTGACCATTTCATGATAAATACTGTATATAATCTACATTTTTTTCCTTCGGAATTAAAAGAAATGTTGACTAAAATAAAAAATGAATGCAACTTACCAATCCTGTTAAATTTGAATGTAAAATGAAAAGAAATGTCAAACATTTTAGAGTAAGATCTTGCTTAAAAAGAAATCAGTAGCTTATTTGTGAAAGAATGCATCCTAATTGCTGTAGGATATTAAAAAACCTGTTTCTTAAAAGTCATAACCTGCTTTGATGGGATAATGTATAAGGAAGAGGAATGAATTAAAAAAAAAAATTGCTTTAAGTAATCAAAACAGAAAAATATCAGACATATGTAAATATTTTATTTAGACAGAGAACCAGAAAGAGGTATAGTGAGAAAAAGAGACAGACTGAGAAATTTGTAGGGCAATGTTGCTTGTTTAGCCCGGAGAAATCTCAACAGGGAGCAGCTTGCTCTTTCTTTCTTTCTTTCTTTCTTTCTTTCTTTCTTTCTTTCTTTCTTTCTTTCTTTCTTTACCAGTCATCCTTTATGTTTTTGCCTTTTCATAAAACGAAATCTTATCTCATCTCATATTATCTCATCTTATCAACCTATTCACCCTCACAGAGGTACGTTTATGCTAGTGGTGGACGAAGTACACAAAGCATGTACTTGAGTAAAAGTAGAGATACAGAAGGTAAAATATTACTCCAGTAAAAGTAAAAGGGCTCCCTCTAAACGTTCACTTGAGTAAAAGTACAAAAGTATTTGTACAAATGTATTAAGTATCAAAAGTACTATGCTTTTTATTTTATGGCTGTGATGTTCCTATTATCATTTTTATCTTTGCTTAATCAACTCAGGTTATGTGAAAATACTTTAATGTTACTCTCAGCACATCAATCTATTATTAGAATGATTTTAATGAGGCAAACACTGATTGATATAAAATTAATTATTGAAAGCTTAAAACCATGTTTTCAACGACTTAGAGTCAGGACTTTCTTCCATCATTTATTCTTCTCTAAATGTTCTGCTTTCTGTTGAATTGACGCTAAGCGCCAATGGCAGTTTTAGCTTCAATGGTGCCCTTGGTGAACCATGCCATGACCCAATGTCTCCCCATTGATTAATTCAGCTTTGAAAGCTCATCTCTGCTTCAGCTGCCATTACTGGATGAGTAACAACATATTCTCAGAGCAGTCCACAAATTTGGATAAATTCTTTTCACTTTCATATATAAATATCACCCTAAATGCATTTATTGCACAGTTAAATACGTCATTGTTAACAATTGATTAAAATCTTAGAACCAAGAACAAAACAACTCCTTGGCTAATTGTAACCATTAGATACATACAACATCTATATCTTTATAATATATGTCTTTTAAATTAGCCTTTTAAGCTGCACTGGAGATTCCCCTTACTGAACCCAGTTCAGGACTTTTTCAGTACAACCTTTGACATCAACTTATTTAAAGGTAACCCGATCAATACGGGCTGTTTAACTACAATCTAACTTGACTAGTTAGGCTGTAATTGTTTTTTTGCTACACACATTATGCTTAATTTTTTCTTATTTTTCTTATGGCTTCTCCCATTAGGGGTTGCCACAGCAGATCATCCATCTCTATACCGACCCCACCACCCCCTGTCCTCTACATCTGCCTCTTTCAAACCAACTAACTGCATGTCTTCACTCACCACATCTATAAAACTCCTCCTTGGCCTTTTTCTTTTTCTCCCTCCTGGTGGCTCCATCCTTTGCATTCTTTTACCGATACACATTAGGCTAAGCTACGTACTGTAAATTTAAATGTTTTGCAAGCTAAAAGAAATATTGTGATATACAGTTTTTAGCCTATTTCATTAAATGCCTTCACTATGCTAATAATGAGATGAGTGACAGAGCTGCATACACACCTTTATCTTTTGCACGTTTCCTCATTAATTCCTTCCTCTTTTCTCTGAATTGAGCTCCTGAGGGTTTAGACCTTTTTTGTCATCCATAATTTTAATTTGGATTTAGCTCTCCTTACTAAGGTGACGTCACCCAACCCCCACAACTCCTTTCTGAGTGTATGAGTGAGGGAACTTTTCCGGTTGGTGTCCTCACCAGTCCTTACTAGGTTCATTGAAAGTGACATGATCTAATAATTGATCTAATAACACCAATTTATTTATTTATTTATTCATTTGCATGGACCCCCTGCAAGATGCTGCACTGGTCAGCTTCCCATATTGCCTAAGTCTAAATCTAAAAGTCTAAAGTGGCAATTAAAATAAATTTAAAACTGAGCGTGTGCTCTACCCTAATTGGTGGCTTGCTGAGTGTTTGTCCAGTTAAATTTTTATTCAGTCATAAATACAGTGGGGCAAATAAATATTTAGTCAGCCACCAATTGTGAAAGTTCTTCCACTTTGAAAGATGAGAGAGGCCAGTAATTTTCATCATAGGTACACTTCAACTATGAGAGACAAAATTAGAAAAAGAAAAATCCCGAAAATCACATTGTCTGATTTTTTTAAGAATTTATTTGCAAATCACAGACCTGTAACTTCTTTTTTAAGAAGCTCCTCTGTCCTCCACTTGTTACCTGTATTAATGTCACAAAATTATCACAAGAACGGTGAGCAAAAATACCAGAACCACACGGGGGGAACCTAGTGAATGACCTGCAGAAAGCTGGCCAAAGTAACAAAGGCTACCATCAGTAACACACTACGCTGCCAGGGACTTAAATCCAGACGTGTCCCCCTGCTTAAACCAGTACATGTCCGGGCCCGTCTGAAGGTTGCTAGAGAGCATTTGGATGATCCAGATGAGGATTGGTAGAATGTCATATGTTGGGGCTGTTTTCCTGCAAAGGGACCAGGATGACTGATCCGTGTAAAGGAAAGAATGAATGGGGCCATATATCGTGAGATTTTGAGTGAAAACCTTCCATCAGCAAGGGCATTGAAGATAAAACTTGGCTGGGTCTTTCAGCATGAAAATGATCCCAAACACACCGCATGGGCAATGAAGGAGTGGCTTTGTAAGAAGCATTTCAAGGTCCTGGGGTGGCCTAGCCAGTCTCCAGATCTTAACCCCATAGAAAATCTTTGGAGGGAGCTGAAAATCCGTGTTGCCCACCAACAGCCACAAAACATCACCTCTCTAGAGAAGATCTGCATGGAGGAATGGGCCAAACTACCAGCAACAGTGTCTAAAAACCTTGCGGAGACTTACAGAAAATGTTTAAACTCTGTCATTGCCAACAAAGGGTATATAACAAAGTATTGAGATGAACTTTTGTTATTGACTAAATACTTATTTTCCACCATAATTTGTTAATAAATTCTTTAAAAATCAGACAATGTCATTTTTTGTATTCATTTTCCCCATTTTGTCTCTCATAGTTCAAGTGTACCTATGATGAAAAATACAGGCCTCTCTCACCTTTCAAAGTGGGAGAACTTGCACAATTAGTGGCTGACTAAATACTTTTTTGCCCCACTGTAAAAAGGTATGACTGATTTTGCGAAATTTACTTGAGTAAAAAGATATTTGACTTAGAGATGTAAAGTAAAAGTCTTCCCAAATAGAAATAATTGAATAAAGAACAGAGACATGAAACGAATTACATTTACTTTATTACTGTTCACCACTGCTTCACCAAATCCGTCACGTTATCCAACAGGGAAAATATGCCATCAAAAATATGCTTATCCTGGTCTATCTTTTAAAATAACATCATTATCTTGGGTTTGCAGCACATATTTACCAATTTCTGTTGTAATTCTTCACTATGACTGTGTAAGTGTCTGCAGTGTAACTGACAGTTTTGTAATGAATCTTTAATTGTTGTAAGCAATAAGTTATATATAAGCCAAAAGTCAAGCTGATTGTGTTTTAGTGTAAGTTTATTGCTCATGTTTACCTAAATGAACTATAGTCTGAAGTAAATCAAACTAAACATTTCAAACTTAAATTATTGTATAATTCAATGTATGGCCAAAATTAGTGGACACCCGACAATCACTCCTGACTACGTTTTTTCCACCAATTTTTTGCAACAAAACTGAAAGCCTATAATTGTCTAGATTGTGTTTATATACTGTAGATTTATTGAAGGTATGAGACCCAAATCTGTTATAACATGACAGTACTGCTGTGCACAGAGTGAGCTTCATGAAGAGCATGGTTTTCCAAGACTGTAGTTGAAGACCTCAAGTGACCTGGAAAGAGCCATTGGGACAAGCTGGAATGCAAAATATATACCAGACCTCTGCACTCAAATTTACTCTCTGACTTTACACATTCTCTCGTGTGAATTTTGAAATATTTGTGTTTGGAAGGTGTGCATTAATATGTGTTAATAGTTAATATGATTGATGTTTTACGAAGCAGTTAAAACTTCTAGTTGCTAAAGTTATTTCACTTTATGTCAGGCCACCTTACACAACTTTATTGTTGATTAGTAACAGAACCTATATAAAATGCTTACATGAAAGAATTCTTATTATATCTGGAGAGCAAAATGAAAGGATGATAATAATTGCAAAATAAAATTTTTAAATACTATACTAAATGCAAGTGTATGATTGTAAATAATACTTGTTAAGAACCAATGTTATTTTTGATGTAAAAGAGTATATTTATTTAGTGTATTAACTCATATTAGTGAGGGGGAGTAAAAGGAGACTGTTGACAAAGGAGGCCTCAACCAGGAGGCCTGGGTGACAATGGAGTAAGGAATTTAATCTCAGCGATTTAGTGAGTAGTGTGTCAGTCTGAAGGAATCTGTCTGACCTTTTTGGATTATCATGCAGGTTCAGATAATGATTGTCGGTGGGGAAGCGGCGGTGTGAATTAAGAGCGTCTTTCACTTTGTCATGAAAAATAATCAGTCCTTAGCTCAGAGACTCAGGATGAGAAACAGATGGGGAATGAAATGAACTGTGAAGGGCAGAGGTAAATGTACTGGGCACACATTAGCTCACATAAAAAAAACTCACATCCACACACACTTAAACACAGGATGAACACATAATGGTGCCAAGAATGAAAATACAAAATAATCACATTCTTCAGTTGCATTTATGTGAATATGCTGCAGGTGACGTGTACTTTGGTAAGCTGCCCTTTTTCACTTCCACTCATGATGATGTGATGTAGAACATCAGACAGTTGAACCTGAGCAAACCGGAAAGTGTGCTGTTGTTGCTGCCACTCAGATCTGCTTGACTTATGTTCATCTTCCATAGTCAAGGTTGCAATAAAAATGTACAGCTGCTCACCTCTCTTTACTTACAGAACAAAAGCTAAGTAGACATTTCAGTCGAAATGTGAAATCTCTTGGCACTTAAAAAATGGCATCTAACTAAAAGTCAGAGATCCAGCATGTGCTAGTAATTGAGACCCCTAAAAATACCACATACTACATCTACTGCTACTCTTTAAAGTGTTTTTTGAATTAATGAAAACATATATATTATAACTGCAGCATCTAAATGCAACATTACTGTACTATATCTAGTCAACTCAAGAAGAAAAGAAAAAAAGAAAATAGCTCAAATTAATATATAGAAATTGAATAATCTATGTAGTATGTACCTGTCTGTCATTTATTCGACACTATTTATCATGTCAATGTACTGTAGATCCTCTGGGTGGAGCTTCATAAACCTAAATGGTAATCATTCAAATGTCAAACCCATGTATTTTTAGAGACCCTATCTTGATGAAGTTTTACTTAACTTACCTAGTACACTTTTACAAAATGTCCATGACCACCACTTTTAAGATTTTGTGAGCTCTTACAATGAGAAAATAATATCACTGTGTTTATTCCTGTAATAATTCAGCCAAGACACATCAATGATCCACTATATGATTATGCTTGGCAAAGTGCAGATGCTGTCATTTGTTTAAAATGATCAGGAACCCTTGTTTTTTGCAACCTCTCCACACAAGTTGGAGATACTATCAGATGGTTGATTTTGAAACTTGACAACTTGAAGAATAAAAGTTGATTAGTCACATCATGAAGTTATGGGAAAGAGTAGTGGAAGCCATGCTGAGAGAAGTGGTGACCATCTGTGAGCAACAGTATGGTTTCATGCCAAGGAAGAGCACTTCAGATGCAATATTTGCTTTGAAGAATGCTGATAGAGAATGTAGAGAAGGTCAGAAAGAGTTGCATTGTGTGTTTGTGGATTTAGAGAAAGCGTACGACTAGGTGCTGAGAGAGAATTTGTGGTATTGTATGTGGAAGTCAGGTGTGTCACAGAAGAATGTGAGGGTGGTGCAGAACATGTATGTGGACGGTGTGACAACAGTGAGGTGTGCAGTAGGACTGGTTCAAGGTGGAGGTTGGATTGCATCAAGGATTGGCTCTGAGCCATTTCCTGTTTGCAGTGGTGATGGATAGCTTGACGGACGAGGTCAGACAGGTGTCTTCATGGACTATGATGTTTGCGGATGATATTGTGATTTGTGGTGAGAGTAAGAAGCTCGGAGAAGTGGAGGTACATGCTGGAAAAAAGAGGAAATAAAAGTCAGTAGGAGTAAGACAGAGTACATGGGTGAGAATGAGAGGGAGGGCAGTGGAGTGGTTGCAGGGTGAAGGTGGATAAGTTTAAGTACTTGGGATCACCAGCACAAAGTAATGGAGAGTGTGTTAGAGAAGTGAAGAAAAGAGTGCAGGCAGGGTGGAGTGGGTGGAGAAGTGGGGCAGGAGTGATTTGTAACAGAAGGGTATCTCCAAGAGTGAAATGGAAAGTGTATAGACCTGTAGTGAGACCTGCAATGTTGTATGGTTTAGAGACAGTGGCATTGACTAAAACACAGGAGGTGGAGCTTTCCATCAGTACCTAGTGCTGGGTCCTTGAGCAAGGGCCTTAACCATCAACTGCTCAGGATTCTAAATAAGATCATTGTAAATCACTCTGGAGAAGAGGCTTCTGTAAGATTGAATGAATAAATGCCATTTGGGGAATTTCCCATTTCTGTTGAATTGTATGTTGCTTTATATTTGTTTATATTAGAAAATACTTTGCATATACATATTACATCCAATTAGATGCTTAGGACCTTAATACAATTATATTTTTTCACATATGGCTATAATATTAAAATGAATGGCTGACATCGACCAGTCCTATCAATCCAAATATCCAGTGATGCCTTCTACTGGAGAGAATGGCCAGCAATGTACATCCTTCCGATAATGTAAACAGCAAAGCACAATTTAATTAAGATGCTGATTTGCTGTTGGATTGCTCTGAGTCCAAATCAGAGTACAGGGCAAGGCAAATGAGCTATCAAAAGGTCTAGACCTGGACTCACACATTAGGTGTTCAAACATGTCCAGAATATCAATAGAGAGAATCAGTGCCTCCTTACATTTTAAATATTGCATTGCTTTGCGAACCTCAGGGCATTTTAGCAAGCTTCACCTGAGCATGGCATATTTTCTGATGCTATGTGTCTCTCCCTACACAGACCTTCTGTGTTTTTTTTTATTTTGTGGCCTCTGTGGTCATGCAGATTTGTGAGGTAAGCTTGGTAAATGATAAACGATGAGAGTGAAAGAGCCAGTGGTGTGGGTCACTCTGTGTGAGCCCTGATTGGCTGTGGCAGCCTTAGAGCTGACTCCTGCCGAGATTCATGTTAACTGATGTGTCAGGTGTTTGTGTCCTATTTACCAGCCCCATCACTCCCTGAGTCGGTCCTATTCCAAAAAGACAGCCTCCACTACAATCCATTTATCACATTAACCATTGTGTCAGGTTCTTTTGGGGTTGCTGCCAATTTTTCACATATTTCATGACATAAAAATATAAAATTAAAAAACTCCAAGCAGATGGGTGGAAAAACAAATAACGATAGTGCTTCTGTTTGGAGTGGTGACTGAGTGTGTGCTTAATGGTTTTAATTGAAGATTACATGAACTGATAGTCTCACAGCACCATTTTTATACAATTAACACCCTTAAAGTGTATTTACTCAATGTGTGGATTAGGTCAATGAAGCATGTTCAATTTGTATATGGCTTAACACAAATGTGTGATGTTAGCCAATAGCCCAATAGCCCTTAGCTAACGAAACATTAATAAGCTCATCAAACTCTGCATGTTTTTTTTTATATGCCATATCTATCTATCTATCTATCTATCTATCTATCTATCTATCTATCTATCTATCTATCTATATGAAATTTTTTTTTATTTAATTTTTTTGCTGCATTTCCTAGTATATATTTTTTTTCTGGTTCTGATCCGAAAACTCGAACTTGGGACCCTGGAAAATAATTTTGGATGGTTAAGTACTGAACATAGACAAACATTTATGTAAGAGAGAGAAAAAAGGCATCCCAAATCACAATCCTCTCCGTACTTTAATGCCTTACCAGATTAATATATCCTCAGCATAAAAAATTCCACTGCATATGAGGACAGTCTTATTCACCTTCTGCTTTGCCTTCCTGATTTCAGCTCCAGATGATTTAACTTTGTGATTCAGTCTTTTTAAGTTTAGAGGCAGATTTGACTGTTGTTTGCAAGAGAGCTGCTGAGTTCAGGCACAGCAGGGTGTGCTGCAGGAACACCAGAAAGACTTCACGATTGCACGTTGTGGTATAAATCAGCCTTTGACGTGATATGTCAGGCAAAATTGTTGCAGTGCTAGATAAGAAAAAAGCAACCCGAATGCTGGTTCGGATTTTGCAACACTATGCACTCCAGTGTTTCTCCTGGAGTCCTCCGGGCACAGCTGGAAAAGATGCAATTGAAGCTGGGCGTGTTTAGAGAGAAAGATGCTAAGCCTGCTAGTACAGCCAGTTATACAACAAATAAAAGGATTATTTGAATTCAGTCTCACCAGAACTTATGAACACTTCACAGCTGTAGGTTATCTCCTGGGGTAAAGAGCCATGTGGAGAATACAACTGGAATATTTCGTTTTTTTTTTTTTTTATCTGTGATTTTCAGTATTATATTTTTGTTTCTATTACAGTACTAGTCCTGGAATTTGTTTATGTGTGACCTTGCATTTGAATGAACTCTTTCTCTTAAACATGTGATGTAAATATCTGTCTGATGATTTAACCAAAAGGTCCTGCTGCTAGTGTTATTTAAATGCACAGGAGCTAAGCAATAACAGTTTGAGACACGTAAAAACGTGAAAATTATAACTGAAAATGATAACTGATATATGCTTGTAAGGATAAAAAAGATCATGTTGTAGGCTTGATGGCATTACTCCATATTGCTCCATTTGCTCTGATATCTCAATTGACAACAGTGACAACAGTGATTAACTCATTCAACATAGAGCGAGAGAGAGAAAATTCCATTTCTCAATGCAGGCAAATTTAATGGTTCCAGTTCATGGAAGGAATTCTTGTGTCACTATGGCAACTCAGCTCAGATTTTGTCTAATCTGTAATGCAGGATCAGTGACTCACGAGAATTCCAGGTCTTCACAGAGGGATTATAGAAGCATAGTTCAGGAGGTGGAGCCTGCTTATGGGATCACATCACAGCATGCTTCTACTGTGGGCATTGAACTGAGACAGAGAGTCTGAAAGCCTGCTGAAGCATTGCACATATTGGGGAATGATCTCAGTGAAAGTTTCCATTGAGGATGCTGAAAGCCGTGACTTTGGAAATGATTGTTTTTCTTTTTTAACGCCATGAGCAGTGCTAGCTTTTTTGCAAAAGTAGATAGACGTGACCACTCACCCTGGACAAAGCTTTGTGCATCGATATAAATCTTGGCAAAATCATAATTTGGGGTAGACGATGTGAAGGGTACAATAGAGATGCAGTACAATTTGCAGAAGAATCATAATCTTTGTATTTTCTGTAGGCAAAAAAGGTGTAAAAGGGAAACATATAGTAGGATGAGTCCAGGTGCCACTACTGTTCCAGGTTAGGGCATTTGAAGAGAAGCTGTCAAGTAACAAGCAGACCCAGATGTTACTGATTCCAATGAAAACCAAAACACATTGTCTGCTTTTGCTTTGCACATTGCTGTGAGGTGCAGCAGTGGTAGCTCAGTGATAAAAGCCTCAGGCTACTGATTTGAATACCAGCAGCCATGGTTGGGAGCTTCTGCTATGTCTCAACTTTATGTCATTAGGGATAAAAGTGTCAGCAACATGAGGTATCTTTAAATGGTGCAGAAATGTACACAAATTTTGCTGAATGACATGTAAGTCCAAAGATATTACAAAAAGTTTGAACATTCCTGTGATATTTAACTTAGTTGGTTCTATATGTCACTAATTAAGAATATCAACCTTAACTACCATATCCTTGACCAGGATAAACATTTGTTTATCCTGGCAAAAATACCCACTTCCAAGAAAGATTTTTTCTCAGTACTAATGCACACCCATATCCTAGTCCTCATATAAAGTGGTACAGGGTGAAATGTTCTTTCCCTCTGTTACAGCATCCACCACACATATGTCAAAACTCTCAATTAAGGCCTAAACAGTACAGTTTCTAAAAAGCATTTCCCCCTTGAATGTTTCTTTGATAGGTCAAATGCATTTATGCATTCAAACTGACAGTAATACACAGTCACTTTTACTGTGTCTTATGTGCTATGATGTGATTTGTTACCACTGTTTATTTTTGAGACTGTGCTGATTAGGGAGTGTCACAAACCAAGACCATTGCCAGGAGAGCATGCATGAATATATATTTTACAGGGAATGTTTCTAAGGGTCTAAGGCAGTAGATATAGTGGCAGTGAGTCCTATAAATATGTAAAGAACCACATATTGTTGGTGGTTCGGGTCAGGCATGATAGATCCAGTCTTTTTGGTCCTGCTTTTTGGTTTTATAACCATGAGAAAAAAAAAAGCATTTTGATGGGCAAATACAAAGATTCTGACTCATCACTGTTACAGAACCGAGCATTAGCAAGTCATGAAAAAGACCCTGTCTGATCCACATATTCATGAGATTGAATAAATTTTTTACTCCCAATTTCTTTAGCAAACAATACCTTGTTTTTGACTTTTGGTACATGAGTGGAATTAATTTCCAGAGCATGCAAAGTCAAAACTTTCTGCAGCTAGTAGGGCATCTTTGCATAGAAAATTAAGTAATGCACTAGCCATGACCCAATATGGATCACAACCTGGCCAGCATGCAGTGTAAACTTGTCTAGTGCTGTTTATTTCAGGGACAAGTTGCTCATTCAGCATACTCTTTGGGCATGATATCTTTTCTCCAGATTTCTCACAATGTTTCAAAGTCCTTGCATTTGCCCAATGTTTATATATAATATACTGTATTAATTTGTTGTCATTGCTTTTTAGTGCTGATGATTTGTGTGAGACTTTGTTTAAATGACCCCTTTATACACTCACAAGAAATAATTCCATAGGGACTTTCGAGGAACTGAAAAGTGTCACAATGCAAACTAGTTTACTTTGGTTCCCACACATTTCTTTGATTTTCATTCCATGATTAGTACTGTCCTGTTACAAACACAGGACAGAAAAGATCTAAAAAAAAAATATATATTTTGGCCTAGAGTAAATGTTAAATTTCCCAGCTGGAGCAAATATATTTTACCATACGGATACGTTAACACCATTTGGTGCTGTGGAATTGACACGTATTTTTAGCAATACCTTCTGGGCTGCACTCTCATTACATGAATGAACCACATTGTACTGCATATATGAACTGGAGAAACAGTGGGCTTGTTAGCTTAAAAAACTTGAAAAGCACAATTCTTACTTCTATCATCAGGATGTACATGGTGAAAGTGTGAGCCGCTGAAATATTAATGGACCAGTGCTGACCAATTAGTTAGGCTATACAGTGAGGTACTGATGGAGGGCAATGAAATAATATCAATAACACACTGACATTACCTCTGTGGAGTCGGATGAAGCAGGGCAATGAATATCTTACATGGACAGAGATTTAACCTTGTATTTCACAGCATCTAGAGCATGCAAGACTCATAGGAATTATTTTTTATGTATCAGGAATACTCACAGATAATCCTGCCATAGATATTCAAAGCATTCTATAATGAAATAAGCATTTGGACAATACCCCAACACTTTAAAATCAGTACAACTGGAACAACTTAAAGGAGGATATCTTACTATGGTGCTGAATTATGACATCTGGACAGTATAAGCTTGTTCTTAAAAAACAAAAAAAACAAAAAAAAAACACACTCCCATTATAATTGGCCTTTTGAACAAAATGGAATAAAATAACTGAAACATATTGGTGCTGCACGAATATTTCCCAAAATAGGTCAACAAACAAGTTGTGACAGTGACTGATATATTCAGTGCAGAGTGGGTAAGCACTTTGAAACTCTGCATGTCTTACACAATGATCATGGTGGCAATTTTAAGTCTGAAGAATTCCAAAGTTTGTGTGAGCTGTGTATTAAGAAAATTTTTTTCCAAAGCCACCTGCAAATTATCATGCACAACTGTTTGCATACAGTTGTGGTTTATCACACCACAAGGTGTATTACACCGCCTTAAGAAATTGTGCTGCCTGCAATGGGGGCTGAACCCAGCTGGGACCTGTCCCACCTTTTCAATGAGGAAATGAGGAGTGTAGGATAAATGCATGGTCTTGCAGCCACCCCCCAGAGCTCCGTTAGCCTATTTGGTTCTCCTCCAGTGTCACCCAAAACTTCCCCTGGGGTTGACAGTAGTGGTGGTAGCAATGAACAGAAACAATCCTGTGAGCTTTTCCTAAAATCCCATGTGAACCAAGTGCCCGCAGGGAGGCCCAAAGAAAGTGGCATATCCCCAGATACACATACAGGTGCTAAGTTTTTTTGGACAGAAAGGCAAGTAAAAAGGCAGAGAAAAAGACTGTTAGGTTGGCATGTATGACAAATTCTATTCAATATTGTCTAATAAAATGTGTGTCTTTTTGAATAAAATTAAATTGTTTAAAAAAGATTAGTAATTATTATTCTGTTAATCCAGTATAAAATTGTGTTTTGTGGAGGGCTAAGTTTCTAAAGGTCATTAAGAGAGTAATGAGTTCTGCATTTATTCTCTGATGTACAGGAAATTATATGTATTGTATTATTGTCAGAGACCCACCAGCCTTGCCTCTCCCTCATACTAGGTACCGGCACCTGGCGCTCATCAGCCCAGGGCCTACTTAAACCCCTCTCCCTTCCTTCTGTGTCCATTCTCTCAGATAATCTGGCAGAACACCCAAGGACTCGTCTTAAGCATTCTCATCTCACCTTCTCTGTGGATCTAGCCTTTCCACTGGCGCAACCGATCAGTTTCCCTACCTTCCTTAGGGGCTTCCTAGTTTCTGGTGACCTTCCCGTTATGGTGTCTAAATACTGTATTCCCGATCACCATATTATACCCCCTGAATATTACCCATGTTTGATTTTGCTGTTCTACTTCATTAAGCTCGTAAAAAGGACTTCGGTTTCCACCTGTGTTTGTCGGCCTGACAGAAGAATGGACCTAAAACAGTCAAAGTAGTAAACACCCTCCGAGAACCCTTCGCCCCGGCCGCGACAAGCCAAAACCTGGCCTTGTCCTCCGGCAACCTGATGGCTCTTCTGTCCACCTTTTCCGGTGAAGCGGCTAGCGGCTAGCATGGGCGAGAGCGCTAAGACGCTCGGAAAGTACGGCCGTAACATCCTACTTGTTATTCACAAACCACCTTATGGAGGTTTCCGGCACCGCCACTAGTACGCACTCCACCGCTGACCAACTCCTAAGTTCATGGCAGGGACTTTCCAAGAGAGAGAGAGAATGTCACCTTGCAGCAGGAGTTTGTCTCTACTGCTGGATCCATAATCATCTCATCGCTCAGTGTCCTGCTCGAACTCCATGCCCCACGGTGAGTACCTTAGACTTTCCCACTGACATTTCCTGTCTGTCTAAGCTCACAGTCACCCTATTAACCCCTGCTCTGTCTATCTCGGATCCCTGTGACATCCTGGAGTGGAGCCCCCAAGTGTAAGGAACGCTTTCTCGCCCTTCTTCCCCTCCTCCAACATCCATGATCTTGGCAGCTACATACGTGGAGGAGGCCCCTAAACACATCCAGGTGAAGATCCCAGTAGAATACTAGGCTTTCACGGACGTGTTCAGTGAGCAAGCCACCAAATGGCTGCCCCATACTGACCCAGGGACTGTGCCAATGACCTAGTTCCGGATGCTAAGTTACCTAGAGGTTGGGTGTACCTCCTTTCCACTCCAGAGTAAACTGCCATGGAGGAGTGCATCTAGCAAGCTCTACAGCAGGGGTTCATATTCCCATCTAAAATAGTCATAGTCATATTAAACTCGTAAAACGGACTTCGGTTTCTGCTTGTGTTTGTCGGCCTGACAATTATATAGGGTCTTTTTTTTTATAAATAACCATTGGGAAGTGTTAAAAAAACAACATTATCCAACACTACCCCAAACAATGAAACCAGCTGTAGATAATAATAAATGTGGAATTACAAATTAGCAGTGTAGTTAACTATCACTAAAGTACAGACTATACCCAAAGGTGCTGGATAAAACTTTCAAAAGAAAGAAATCTGACCCTCAATCCATAGCCAGGTCTATAATCACTACAATCTAAGATTACCTACAAAACGTGCTTAGAGTCTTTAGGAGAAAATAATGTAAGATGACTTTTACATGTTACATCTAAAACAGAGTTGTGACCAAAAAAAGTGAGATGGTGCTTCACCAGAATTCATCTGAAAAGTCTTTGAACATTAAAGGTTTTTCCTTACAAACCATTCCTCAGATCTCTATAGCTGATATAGGCCTTTTAATGGCTGTCCATTCGCGCTTTCTTTTTTATTTAGTATTTGCTTAGGGGACAAATCAAAACAAAAAAAATATGTTATATAATAGAACACTGAGCTTTTTCTTTTGACTCTGGAAAAAATAGTACTGAATAATATTTTAAATAAATTTTTCTAATTTTAAGGCTTACTTTTGTCAGATTGAATTCCGAATCAACTGGAATTAGTCTGTGGTTTCTGTTGGCACTTTGCATTGAGGGAAATAACCAAGCTCAAAGTCATCCATCATCTTAGGTCAGTACCTTACATCATGTTAGAGTAGAGTCACCATCCACTTTTCCACAGTTCCCCTTGACTGAGCCGTGCCTCAATAGCGGGACGTATCGGTCAGTAGCTTTGACAAGATGCTTATACATCACTTTCTGACTCACAGCAGAACGAAACACCAAAACTTGAATAAAGTGATGCTTTATTCACTCCAAATAACCACCTAATAGAATAGTGTTCAGGATGGTATTGCAGATACTGATCAAAGATTATTAAAAGTAACATGCTTTGAAAATCTGAAGCCTTTCTATCTTGCACCCAAATGGAGTAATTGAAATTTACATTTATTCATTTTGTAGATACGTTTACCAAAGTGAAATGCAAATAAGGTAGACTTTTGTTCAGGCTGTTAAACGAGCCAACTGGAAAAGTGCCACAATTAAATATGAATGTTGAAGTAAGTGTCAGTATTCAAGGCAAATGTCAAGGTTGTAGCACTTAGGACAAATCGTGAGACCACTGTATATTTATCATAGCCTTTTTTTTCTTATTCCTCTTAATAAATACACTAGTGCTTCTTCAATGCAACCTCTTTACATCATTTGTTATGGTCTGTAACACTGTTTTGATTTGAAAGTCATATTTTCCCATTGAACATTGAAGATATGTCCATTGCTGTGTGCCAGTTTTCCAGTATAGTTCTATATTTTTGTCTATATATTGTCTTTTGTCTATATTCTTTTGGGTTTGTCTTGATCTTGATTGGTAAAAGTATTGTCTTTGCCTCGGTTGGTATGCTTAGTATCATCAGTTAAGAGAAGATACATAGCCCATGCACAAAGATATATAGACAACACACAGGGTGGAATTGTCAGGCTGTTTCAGTTTACATTACTGGATGAACTAAATCTTCAGATGCATGCTGAAAAGTTCAAGAAAAACTAGTATAAACCTGGTTAACTATTTCCAGCACTTTGAATCTTTGCAGATGTTACACAGTGATATTAAATGGCGCTAATTATATTCGTTTGGAACTTTGAATACATGAAATATTGCATGTGTATTCTATATGAAATTACTTTGAACTACCTGATGTCATACAATAATCACTGTGAATGCCCACTTCTCTTTTCAAAAGATGAGAGAGCCATGGTTTAAAAAAAAAAAATCTCCATCACAAAAAAGTCTATTTTCCATGCCTCTGTGAGACTCCCAGGTCTCAGTGACCCAGCATGTGGAATGTAGACGAGAACATTCAGCTCTGTCTTTTCTTTTCAAGTTCAAAACACTTCACTTCAAAAACAAGTAAAAAAAAAACCCTTCAAATAAAACCCTATTTCTCTTAAGGTTATTTTACTAGGATGCAGAGTTTCATGTCCTTTTGTATTACTGCATACCTGTCAGGTGAACAATGTATTAAACACAGAGTTTCCTCAGATATATGCCTAACCTGCCTGCTGGACAAAACACCTTCTATGAACACTGAACAAAATTAGAAAAGCAACACTTTAGATTTTTGCCTAATTTTTTCATGAGCTGAACGCTCAAAGATCTAAGACTTTTTTCTATGTACACAAAAGGCCTATTTTTCTTAAATATTGTTCTAAATCTGTGTTAGTGAGCACTTCTCCTTTGCCGAGGTAATCCATCAACCTCACAGGTGTGGCATGTCAAGATGCTGATTAGACAGTATGATTATTGCACAGGTGTGCCTCAGGCTGGCCACAATTAAAGCCCACTTTAAAAATGTGCAGTTTTATCACAGCACAATGCCCAAGATACCGAAAGTTTTGTGGGAGCGTGCAATTGGCATGCTGACTGCACAAATGTCCACCAGAGCTGTTGCCTGTGAATTGAATGTTCATTTAAGCTGTCTCCAAAGGCGTGTCA
This sequence comes from Silurus asotus, assembly GCA_024362625.1. Classification (NCBI taxonomy): domain Eukaryota; kingdom Metazoa; phylum Chordata; class Actinopteri; order Siluriformes; family Siluridae; genus Silurus; species Silurus asotus. Next base: position 7,220,929 of record MU551596.1, on the reverse strand, counting down.
TAGAAATCGCCAATACATCCAAACGGCCTCACAACCGCAGACCACGTGTAACCACACGCAACTTCGCACAGCCATTGAAGAGTAGTGGACCAACATTTTACAGGCCACAATCAACAACCTGATAAAGTCTATGTGAAAGAGATGTGTTGCTCTGCATGAGGCAAACGGTCACCAAATACTGACTGGTTTTCAGACCCCTGAAATTTTCATCAACATGAACTGCTAGTGGTGAAATTAGTACTTCTATCAACATTATACAAATCTGCATTATTTTTTGAAGTTTTCGATTTCAGCATTTACAAACATGCTCTTATTTCTTTGCACCAATCAATTAATTTGACAAAAAAAACAAAACAATACAAAAAAAACATAACGACAGTAGATTTCTGGCAAGTAATATTATTATTTAATTTGATTTGCATTACCTTCTGGCAGAATGACCATTATTGAAAATTGTATTAACATGGGAAAACACCACCTCGGCATAGATAACAAAAAACTGAGGAAGAGACCAGTAGCAAATGGCACACACATTCACAACTGACAGGCACCTGCTCTGTGTATTCCATAATAAACAAAATACATTATAGGATTTCTTTTAAGCTCTCTTCATGTATAGAATTATATTGTTCATCTTTAATAACATTTACTACCAACTTATTTTAATAAAATGTATTACCAATGAATGCCTAGCATACACCTGTGTCCCTTCACATATACATTCCCTGTAGGCTTCACTAAAAACACATAATTCTTTTAGCATGTCTTTGTTTTGCTGATCACGTTTAAAATCATGGTCAAGGCTGATCCATATAATGACAAGAGAGTGTTAAATCTTACTTCCACACCCCGCTGCAAGGTAATACAAATGCATATCAATCAAGAAAAACATAAATCATTTAAGTGCTTATCGATCTCTTTCAATCACTGGATTTACCTGGTGTAGCTGTTTCTCTGAAACCAGAAACTTTCACTCTTATTTCCCCAGTAGTTAATACAGGATTATTTTTGGAACATTTTCAAAGATTAAAAAAATATTTAGACATCATGTATTGCTGAATTACTCCAAATACAATACTATGTTTTGTAATTATACACAGTCTTTTTCAAGATAGCCATGTCTGGTGCAGGAAAAATGAACACCGATGCTATACAAAGGGATAAAATATGATGCGTAACCTCTCACAATTTTCCAATTTAAGCTTTGCTAAACATTTTAATTAAATTATCTAATAACCACATTTAGAGAATCTCAATACCTAATAAAGAGTCAAATTTAATATTGCATATCCTTTCTCATATTTTATTAACAAATTCTATAGCTGCATTATGGTACATATTAATTTTTTTTTCTATTAATTATGTGCTAAATTACTTTTTTTATACATAACAATCTCTTGTTTTGATTTTTATTAAATGTATACACACCTCTATGCAGTATTGATTCTGCATATTATCAATTCATACATATTATTATATTAATATGCACAGAGAAGGGATATCAAACCACAAACCACATTATGAAGGGTTATAACAAAGATCTTTCAGCAGAAATTTCTTCTTTTTCCCATATTTTCAGGCGATCATCACATATATTCCATTATTTCTATGATAAAAATTTGACTTCTGAACTATAATTATACAGCATTAACAATAGTTAAAGAAAATGGACTGGCTGAATTGAAATGTCTAAAAGAAGGTATGTATTAACCTTTACCCTCCTAGGTAGCTAGATTTCAAGTTGGATTAATTACTCAAACATTGCTCACAAAAGTTACAGTTCAGGGGAAAGAAAAAAACAGGCTCTATGTGGGTCATTATGGGTCTGTATTCTAAACTTGGTGTAAATATGCTGCATAAAATCTTTCCTAAAGAGAAAATACATACAGATATAGTCAAATATTTCCCCTGCTAAAAGAAATATTACATCTTATTTCCTTGCATCTAAACCCTGATGTCAAACATGCTTGGTTGGATGGCCATGCTCGTAATGAAGTACTTCTGGCAAGAGCATCGTTGATGCAGATTTTAGACAAATTTGGGCCAAGCAGCTGTTAATGGAACCGAACATTTCCAGTCAGCAGACTGCATATGGGTCATGTCTATAAAACAACATGCAACAATGGACTATTTCACATCTCCTCCACACCACAATGAGCCACCTGGACCAAAGAAACGGGAATTATGCAAAGATGTTGTTCGTGGACTACAGTTCAGCGTTTAACCCCATAATTCCCTCCTGAGGACTGGGACTCAGCCAGCCTCTGTGTCAATGGATCTCTAACTTCCTGACAGACAGACCACAAGCCGTACGGGTGGGAAAACACACCTCATCCACCCTCACCCTTAGCACTGGAGCTCCCCAAGGTTGTGTTCTAAGCCCCCTGCTGTACTCGCTGTACACATATGACTGTGTGGCCACTTCCAACTCCACCACCATTGTCAAGTTTGCTGACGACACTGTTGTGGTGGGCCTGATCAACAACAACGACAAGACGGCCTATCTACAGGAGGTTAAAAACCGGGAGAGATGGTGCCAGGAGAACAACCTTCTCCTGAACGTCAGCAAGACTAAGGTGTTGATCGTGGACTTCAGCACAAAGTCATACCAACCGCTAAACATCTGCGAGACTCTAGTGGAAAGAGTGGACAGTTTCCAGTACTTGGGTGTTCACATCACACAGGATCTGTCTTGGTCTGTCACACTAACACCCTGGTAAAGAAGGCCCGGCAGCGTCTGTACTATCTGAGACGCTTAAGGGACTTTAAACTACCCTCTCAGGTGCTTAAGACTTTCTACACTTGCACCATTGAGAGCGTTCTGACAGGTAGCATCACTTTCTGGTTCGGGAACAGCACCATGCAGGACAGGCGAGCCCTACAGAGGGTGGTGCGTTTAGCTGAGCGTACCATCCACACCGAGCTCCCTGACCTGCAGGACATCTACAGCACGCGGTGCAGGACCAGAGCCAGGAAGATTGTGAAGGACCTCAGCCATTCCAACAATGAACTATTTTCTTTGTTGCGTTCAGGGAAACGCTTCCGTTTCCTGAAAGCGAACACAGAGAGAATGAGGAGGAGCTTCTTCCCGCAGGCTATTTGGTGTTTAAACCAGCTGGTCCACTCTCTCTGTCATCACACTTCTTCTCTCTACAGATCTCACCTTTCGCACCACGACACTTTAAACTCTGGACTTTAAACTCTGCACAGCAAAGTGCACTTTATATTTATTTATTTTATACGACACCATACCGCACACGGACACTTTACACCACACCATACCGCACATGGACACTATATAGACACTCTACACCACACCATACCGCACACGGACACATACAGACCCTTACACCACACCATACCACACGGACACTTTATGTACACTTTACACCACACCATACCGCACACGGACACTTTATAGACACTCTACACTACACCATACTGCACACAGACACTTACAGACCCTCACACCACACCGTACCGCACACGGACACTTTATAGACACTCTACACTACACCATACCGCACACAGACACTTACAGACCCTCACACCACACCGTACCGCACACGGACACTTTATGTACACTCTACACCACACCATACCTCACACGGACACTTACAGACCCTTACACCACACCATACCGCACACGGACACTTTATGTACACTTTACACCACACCATACTGCATATGGACACTTTATGAACAACCCACCACTAAAATTGTCTATTGTTTACACTTTGTTACACATTGTTTACTGTTTCTCTGTCTACTGCCATTAGAATTTTTTTTTGTACATACATTTTTCTCTTTGTTCACATACATATCTTTATATATCCTTTATATCTTATATTCTTATATTTTATTTTATATAGTTTTTATACTTTATACTTTATTTATCTGCTTTTTTCTTTCTCCCCACCCTATTCCCCTTATGCTGGACCGTCGTATAAAGCATTTCACTGCATGTCGTACCCTGTATGTATGTATGTGTATGTGATGAATACATTTTGATTTGATTTGATTTGATTTGACTATAAATGGCTAAAAAAAAATATATTAATACAGTGGAACCCGGTTATCTCTCCCTCGGTTACCTCGACAACCCTATTAAGTCGACGTTTTTGAAGTGGAACCGCCAAATTCTCGCATTTTTCATCTGTTATGCCAATTTTTTTATGCATGCACATTCTTATTTAATAACGCACATCATGTACATAAAGAAATTTCAAGCATGTTGATATATTGCCGCCATTTTGATACTCGTTTATCTCGATCATCGGTTACCTCGATGATTTTTGGCGACCCCCTAGGACATCAACATAACTGTAATTCCACTGTATATATTAGCAAAACATAACTTTTATTAATTAATATTTATCCTGTTCTGATGTATTTACCACTACATTTACATTTTCATTTCGCAGCATTTAGCAGGCGCCCTTGTCCAGAGTGACGTACAAAGTGCTTTGAGTCTCTAGCAATGAATAAATCTACACTGGTATGCCAGATTACAAACTTAATATAAATATAACTCTTGAATTTTACAAAGCTACATAATTTTACTAAATAAAATTATCTACTTCTGTTGATCTGTGGTATGCATCCAGGAATACTGACAAACATTATTATGATGTCTGTAGAGGCTGAACTCAGTTACCTTTCAAGCTGCAGTTACAGACATTAATAAACATATCGTCACATAGTATAAGGAGCTATGTAAAGAGCATATACCCTGACCAGCTTGTGTGCACAGAAGTCAAACAGAAAGTGTTTTTTTCTGACAAGAATATTTTGTTTCATCATTTTGATTATTTTGTTTGAGGTTAAACCTTTTCTGATCTGAGTATGTCACATTTAACGTAAATATTGGGTCATCAGTGTACCTTATTGGGTTAGTTCTATATCTGTTTAGAACCAGGCCAGGATAAACTGGTATTTTGCATTGTCTATATATAACTGGCCGTATATATAAGAGTATAAGAGTATATTGTATGTATATAAATCCGCAGCAGATGCAAGCCGTTTTTGCAATTAATTTGGTGCCATTTACATGTGTTGCCATATATTGTGCCTTTCAGTGAACTCTTTTGTCAATAAATTTACAACCTTTCGTGGCAGTATTAGTTACACTCAATTCAGTAAATTTAAAAGATAACGTTGCTGAGTCACAAAATTACAGTGTAGTTCAAATGTATTGTCTAAACCCCATTAAGACATCTACCAATATTTAGGTTTAGGCTTCAACTTTACTTAAACTACCTATTAAGTGGATGCAGGTGAAGTTTGATATGTTCCCCTAAAAAATGTCTAAATGTTTGTTGTAGTTATCTATTCAGATCTTGCTTTAATAATGCGTAAGGCTTGTTAAGAGTGTGTTTATTTGCTATTCATGGTTATTTTATAACTCATTACAATAAAATTTAATATGCATTTTACCCTCCTACTTCATACTTTCTTCTTTCATATTGGACTTCTGATCAGAATCACTGTTTTGCTTCACACTGGGGAATTTGGACCAATTATTTAGTACAGCAGTAAGTTGCCATGGGAAAAATGTCCACCACTGTTACCCCAAAACAAACAGGACATATTAAAAGCACTGGTTGAAGTAGTAAATAACCTGGACTGCAAATAAGATTGTGTTTCTTAGCATGTATTATTAATTCCCTTTCAGGAACTAGGGTTACATCCGTAACCTTGAAACGTTCTTATTGCGATTTGAGCTACTGTAGGATAAAGGCATTGTTGTAGATAATATATAGATAATATAATTTTTGCTAGAGTTGAAGAAATGATTGAATCTTTACTCAGGTATTATCTGACTGACTAATTTAAATAGTGACCTCTTTCTTCTTCTTCTTCTTCTTCTTCTTTAATATATACAAATTGTAATGGAAATCCTAAATATTCTCCCTCCAGTACACCAGAGGGTACCCTTGTCTGACCTGTCTCTGACTATTCCTCTTTAAGCCTCCAAAGCACACCATCTGCCAAGTGACTTTTGATGTCACTTCCTTTTCTTGAGTTAATATTGCACCCCTGTTTTAAGCAACACTATTCATGGTCCATGTTTTCCACTGTTCTTTGTTACGGTATTATCTAACTAAATACTATGTAAGTGAGTGGTGTTCCCTGTAACCTTGTATTTTTGTTGTTGTTTGTTTGTTTTTGTTTGTTTGTTTTTTTCCCCCTATAAACGTTACTGAGTCCTAGCCTATTTCTTTGTTTCTTTCCAGTGTTTGGTTATCTCTTGTTTGTTTTTACAAATAAAGTATTGCATTTGCATCCACTTCCTGCTCTCTTGGATCTTTACTTTGTCAGAATACCTCAACCAAGACAGAATGCAGCAGAACTGTATATGGCAGAATTTGGCCATCTTTTTAAGCAGGGCCAACTCCAGATTGCAAAAGCAGCTTTTATAAACTCTAACTTGAACAATTGTTTCAGACAGTGGTAGGAGAGGTCAAGTCCTGATCAAGAACTCCTTAATATCAAATTGCGAATACTTTGAATATCTAACAATCTACAGTAATATTAAAGGTTTCAAAAAAAATCTAGAGATATCTCTGTGTGGAAGCTGTGGAATGGTCAGAAACACTTACAAAAAATTACTGTCTGTGAACACAGTTGGCTGTACCATCCAAAAATGAAAGTTAAAGCTCTATCATGCAAAAAAGAAGCCATGTGTAAACATGATCTAGAAATGCTGCCATCTTCTCTGTGCCAAAGTTAATTTAAAATGGATTGAGTCAAAGTTTAAAATTGTTCCATCATGAGACAAATCTAAATATGACATTTTTTTGGGGAACCATGTGCACCTCATCCTCCAGATTAAAGTGAAGAGAGAGCATATGGCTTGTCAGCAGTGTTCAGTTCAAAGGCTTTGATCCCTGATGGTATAGGTGTGTATAAGTGCCTATAGAAAAGGCAGCTTGCACATCTGGAAAGGGACCATTAATGCTAAAAGGTATAGATGGATAATTCATCAAGACAATGCTAAACCACATACTGCACTTATTAGAGTAAATGGCTTTGTAGTACAAGAGTCCGAGTGCTGAACTAGCCTGCTTATAGTCCAGATCTTCCTCTAATTGAAAACATCTGGCATATCATGAATGGAAAATATGGCAAAAAAGACCCTGGACTGTTGAGCAGGTAGAATCCTGTATCAAACACAAAAGGGAAGACATTCCTTCTTTCAAAACCCAGTGGTAAACATGGCCGTCAAATATATAGCCAACAAATATAAAATTACCATTTTTTTGCTTGCACTTGTACGTTTCCTCAGTTTAAACATTTAATATGTTCCTGTGTTCTATTGTTAAAATAAATTATGGGTTTATGAATTTGCAAATCACTGCATTCTGCTTTCATTTACATTTTACACAGTGTCCCAACTTCTTTGGAATTGGTGTTGTACATTGATTATAAAATGCTACAAACATTATAGCAAACCATTTGGTATATTACTTAACAATCCAATGCTGTATTGTGACTAAAAGCTGAATACAAATAAAATTGATAAATGATTTGCAAGGGTAAACCTTATTTAACTTTTCCTATAAATATGCCATGGGCTTTTTTAATGGTATAAGACACCACCTACATCAATTTTGTGTTCAGGTGGATAATGGCACACAGTTTGCATCATTTTGACACTCTGTAAATCATTCAGGAATGCCAGTTCCCTGTATATTGAGGTCATAGTGATTATGTAGGAGAAAACTCCAACCAGAACAGCTCTGCTTAGCCACAGTGTATTTATATACTGTGTTAACAGGAAGGCACATTAATTGCATAGCTGACTCAGACACTCAAACTGCATTCTAACACCTGCTTCTATGTAGCTGGAAGCCTTAATTTGCAGCACTACTAAAGGATGTATTATTTTTGGGTACTAGTCTACCACAAGCTAATGGGGAAAAATGGCATTAGGTAAATTTTGTATAATTAATTTGATCTGTATACATATCTTTACACCGCAGATTTGCAGGTGGAATTGTACAAAATTTTTAATTTATTTTTCACTCTAGATGTGTCAATCATCCAGAGTTAAAAAAAGAAATTAAACATTTTGTACATTTTCACCTGCAAATCTGCAAATCTCTCCATCAGCTTCCTCCGCAGTTGTCAACTTGCTGTGTTTTTGGGTCGTTATTATGTTGAAAAACTGTCATTCTGCCCAGTTTCTGAACGAAGGGCATCATGTTCTGCTTCAGAATGTCACAGTACATGTTGGAATACATGTTTCCTTCAATTAACCGCTCCCCAGTACCAGTAGCATTTGTGCAGCCCCGTACCATGATGCTACCACCACCATCACACATACTGGACATCATCTGAGCCAAACAAGTTTATTCTAGTCTAATGTTTATAGAATAATTCCAGTCTATTCTATGTCTAAAGGACATAGATTCAGTAATTTATGCTCTTGGACAGGTTGTCTTCAGCAAACAGCTTCCGAACAGGTCTCCTTCTGGAACAATGACTATGCACACCAAATCGTTGCAACGTACATATGGCCTGAGACTGACAAGCAAACCTTCTGCTTTTGGAAGTTTTAAAGCAATACTGGCTGCATTCATGTGTCTGTTTTTTAAAAAAGCTTCCACACCTGATACACAGCATGAGGACTCAACTTCTTTGATCAACCGTTGCAAAGTCTGTTCAGAGTGGAACCTGTCTTGGGTAACCTCCAACTAAGCTTCAGGGTGTTACCGTTCTTCTTATAGCCTTAAAGATCTTAAAGTTTTTTTAATTATTATTTTCTAAATGATTAAATCTGAATAATAAAATCAGGATGAATCTTTGTACTTTGACCAAATAATCAGATAGCCTGGAGTCATGAATATCAGTGTTACTTATAGTGACTAACACAATAACAACATGGTACAATACAGCACTACTTTATACAGAATATAAAGACATCTTAAAAATATTAGGAATATAATTTGTTCTGGAATGACAATGTTTTATATTAAAACTATGGACTGATAATTCAGGTCACAGACAAAAAAAAATTTAGTTGATAATTGCCTTAAAATATCATAAATTGCAGTAGCCTACTTAATTTCTACCCAGTTGAATAAAATGTATATTCTGAAACTTTTCAAGCTCTTACACCTGTTTGCTTGAGCAGCTTTAATGAGGCTTATCCTCATTAGGATATGAGAATATCCTGTTGCCTAATTTATGTTCTTTAATTATTATATTACTACTTTCACTAGGCAATTCTGTTCCACAAAAAAAGCGCATTTCATTCGCTTTGAAAATATGGGATAGGAAAAATCTAGTCAGTTTTTTTTCTGGTAACAGCGATGGATACTGTCATTGTTCTGCATGCACTGCAGCTTATTTCCTTTTATTAAGTGCACTACACTTATACTCTTATATGTGAGACAGCTTATAGAAATTGATGACATTTTGCAGCTTGCTAGATAAGATCACTGACTATAAGCAGTCAGAACTAGGGGGCAGTGGTGGCTCAGTGTTCAGAATTCTGAGGTAGCAATAGAAAGATTTTTAGTTAAAATTCCTGGGCTTCCAAAAATACTGTTGGGCTTTTGAGCAAAGACTATAATATCTCTATGCAGATTTCTTTCTATTTCCATCTATGCTACAGATGTACCCTATTTAAAATTTAAACCACTTTGGACAAAACATTTGCCAAGTTTGAAGAGGTTTGAATGGGTCACTTAATTAGCAATGCTAATTACTTATCCTACTTTATATCACACCGATAAAGGTTAAGGGTGTACTATTTTTATAGATAGTATCCCTGCTGCTACAAGCCATGTCTAATTTTGGTTACTGTTTATGCACAGAGCATATTCATTGTTGAAATTAGAGAGTAAACCTTTTTTACAATTTGTTTGTGTTTCAATAAAAGTAAATAAATACCCCAGTATTACTAAATGAGACTTGAAATTATCTTCATGTAATTATTTATTTTGTTAGCTTCTATAAAGAGGTGAAAAATGATATACACCAAAAAAAAGTGATTATTTATATAATGCACAAGTGAACTAACAAAAAAAAAATGTCACAATGAATCTGTCAACCTCAACAAAAACAAACTGATATTTAGTACATGAACAAACGTTTGTGGACACTAGACCATAACCCAAAATCTAACATCCCATTTCACATTAAATCTCCTTCACTCTTTTGAGAAGATGGTGCACTAGATTTTGTAGTGCTTGTGAGGTCTGTGCTTCATCAGCCACAACTGTGTTAGAGAAGAATAGAGTCTGGGGTGCAGTCAGCATTCCAGTTCATCCCAAAAGGTGTTCATTAGCTTTGAATAGAGCTCTATATTTATACTCAAGACCTTCCAAATCAATCCATGTAAAGCATATTGCATACTGGAACAGTATGAGCATACTGAAACAAGTTTGGATCTCCTAGTTCAAATGATGTAAAAACTTGTTTCCAAGTTTTGCTACTTGCTGAAAAGTGCTACCACATCCAAAGACATCCTCCAATAGTATGCCTCCAATTCCCATTTGGGAAAGAACCACATATGGCTGTAAATTCAGATGTCTGAATTATGTTGTCAAAATAGTGATATATATATATCTAGCTTATAGTTAATAGTGATTTTATATGTATATGTCCATACCTAACTATTCTTTCGATGATATGCATTATTTAACTTTTAAAATATTTATTTCAAGTAAAATGCCCTTTACAGTTAATTCAGTTAGTTGTGTGTGTGTGTGTGTGTGTGTGTGTGTGTGTGCGTGTGTGTGTGTGTGTGTGTGTGTGTGTGTGTGTGTGTTGATTTTTGTTTGTTGATGCCTATTTTGCTTGTTTTGCTAAGTGAGTTAATCATATACCTAATTAGAGGAGTAATTTCAGCAAACACTGAGATAATAATGGTTTCCTGCATTGGAGATTATAAGGTGTGGATGTACATTTGGGTAATAGTATTGGTATTTTAAGCAAGGAATTTTAAGTACTGAAGGCTTTCTGTCAATAATCAGGAGTAAATACAGTACAGTAGGAATTAATGTTAAAAAAAAAATTGTGTTACTCCGGGTGACAGTTGTGGAAACACTTGTTCCTAGAGTGCATATAGTGTACCATATGATGTAGCCAAATTTCAGGTTGTCAAAGACCGAAAAACTCCATATAGCCTGCAAATTGTAAAGCACCTAATGCAGAATTGTAATGGCTAGATGACTGAGTCACAGCATCTGCAAAACTGCAGCTCATGTGGGATGTTCCCGGTCTGCAGTGGTCAGTGTCTATTAAAAGTGGTCTAAGAAAGGAACAGTGTTAAACTGGAGACAGGGTCATGGGCACCCAATGCTCATTAATGCATGTGGGGAGAGAAGTCTAACCTGTGTGGTCTGATCCAACAGTTGAGCTCCTGTAGCTCAAATTGCTGAAAAAGTTTATGCTGTTAATGCTTGACGGGTCAGGACTGTTTTGCCCACAAAAGGAGGACCAACACAATATTAGGCAGGTGGTCATAATGTTATGCCTGATCAGTGCCCATAATGTTGTCTGTTTGGTGTATGTATGTCTGTATGCATGTTTGTATGTATATATACACACACACACACACACACACACACACACACACAGTTTTTTCTTCAGTTCTGTGGTAATTTCCATGAACGGTTAGAGTTTTTTATTAATTTTTAAAGCAAGTTTACAAATTTCTAAACAGGGATCTATGTTAATCAGGCAACGGCTGCTAGGCACTGTTTTAATTTGATAATTGATTAATTAATTTTTACAGTTTCTAAATGAGAAGCAGAAAAAGGCTTAGTTAAAAAAACTATGACAATTTTCACTAACATCCTCCTTTAAAGCTCTTTTGGTATTTTCTAAATGTATCCTTAAAGCTTATATTGGGTCACACTCATGAGAACAGGTGTAATGAACACACACACACACACACACACACACACACAGTTTTTTCTTCAGTTCTGTGGTAATTTCCATCAACAGTTAGAGTTTTTTATTAATTTTTAAAGCAAGTTTACAAATTTCTAAACGGGGATCTATGTTAATCAGGCAACGGCTGCTAGGCACTGTTTTAATTTAATAATTGATTAATTAATTTTTACAGTTTCTAAATGAGAAGCAGAAAAAGGCTTAGTTAAAAAAACAATTAGTTTTTTATTAGTAACAATTAGTTAGTGAAACAATTTTCACTAACATCCTCCTTTAAAGCTCTTTTGGTATTTTCTAAATGTATCCTTAAAGCTTATATTGGGTCACACTCATGAGAACAGGTGTAATGATATATATCGTGATGCAAAATACATTTAAGGAAGACAAAATTTGAACTCTTTTGTAAAATAAAATAAAGTGCATTTAAGGGCTTTCTCATCTGTAAAAATTGGTGAGGTTGTATCAAGCTTTTCTTTTTTTACATTTTTTACATTTTGTTTATTTGTCTAACACTTTTATTCAAAGTGATTTATATAACTGAGCAGTCAAGGGTTAAAGGTCTTGCTCAAGAATCCAGCCATGGCTGTGTTGGGATTTGTTTGAATTAGTGTGAAATCACAAACTTTGAGCTGTAGTCTAGAGCTGCTGACCACTGAAGCAACACTGCTGAGGTCTTTTAAAGCATGCAGGTGAAAACAATGCTTTAATGCAGAGTGAAACATCTGGTCCGGGATCTTGTAAATGAGGTGGTCTCGGTTCAGCTCCAACCAAACTCTTGTGTGATTTGATTGCAACGACAAACCATTGGACTCAGAACTTACTCAAATACATGGTGTGTTTTGTGTATTTATTTTGTGAGCTACTGACTGGTGAAGTGCAAACTCTAAACAAACCTATAATGCTGCAAAAATGCCAGATGTTCTGGAGATTTGGAAGGATGGGTAAAAAGAGAAGATATAAATAATGTTTGATGTGCACACAAAAAAATATCAAATTAGCCCGTTATATATGTTGTGGAATTATACTAAATATGCTAAAACAAACCCCGTCTCTAAATATTTATTACAAAAAATGCTTACAAAGTAAGTTTACAGTTGATAGAGTTTGTACCCCAATGAAATGGATTGGAGGTCTCCCCTGCAGTAGAATTTCTTTAACACTTTATATAGCAACTGCACTAAAGAAGGCTTGTGTGTGTGTGTGTGTGTGTGTGTGTGTGTGTGTGTGTGTGTGTGTGTGTGTGTGTGTGAGACAAGAGATATAAAACAAGATGTACAATTCCCTTTTATCATAAGACACTTTATTTTTCACCCATAATCAGTTGTTTTTATAAGTTAACGTATAGTAAATACATTTTTCATTACAATAATCACCAACTCAATATTCTCTGAATGATTTTTGTGGTGGCTGATGCTGAAAAGATTCTCAATTGTATCAACCCCTGCTTAAAAATATGGTTATAATATGAATTGTAATGTTTTTATTGAACCTGTAATGGTCCCAGTAGGCCTCCACTGGTCTTGTTTTTTTAATTCTGTTTGTGCCATGTTATGTGTAGGGACCAAATGAACACCATTGTGCAATGCATAGAAAACATGTCGGTGTCTACTAGACACCAGTAGGGACCATCAAACATTATTAAACACAGATTCAATTATTGGTTTTATTTTTTCATTGTGTGTATTTGTTTTTATGACAGTGATTAAATAATTTGCACAAACACAATAACTACCTAACATAAACAATTATGGAATGGCTTTTAATGGTTAAATGGTTTAGACTGTATGTAATGCTATTTGTAGTAAAACCATTACATTTTATGTAATTTAGAATGGTAACTCAGATATTTAAATTCATGCAAATGAAGAAGAACAAGCTCAAATAAAATACTGAACTAAGATGTCTTTTTTATGTAGTCGTCAGTGTATGCATGATGCAGCAGGAGGTGCAATACCACTTTCAGGGTTAACTTTTAATGATTTCTGTTCACATATGTGATCATTAGTTTCACTGTTTTTCTTATAAGTATTCAAAATATTCTGACAATCCCATATTTGCGGATTACATATCCCATAATCCCCAGCCCATGATCCTGTCACATAATTATCAATCATGAACATAAACAAACATGATGCTTGTTCAAAGATCTCTGGATTACTGATTGTGTTGGCTAGATGTGTTCACAATCACCCACACTATAAATCACTAAAAATAACTCAGCAAAACAAACCATCTTTGCAAAATCTTGTTCCAACATTGCACTTGTCAATTTTACTTAGCCTTTTGCTTTCTATGGTTTTGCTTCATTGTTTTGACCCTGCCTGGTTATTGTTTTCTTATTTATCTTGCTTACTTTTATGCAGGTTTGCCAATGGCCTTGCCTAACGCCTGTCTATTGTTCTGAGTATCGACCAGCCCTTTTGTTTTATTTGACTGGGTGGATTTTCATAAAATCCATAACTAGCACCTGCGTATGCTTGGTCTCATACCTTACATACATAAAATGGTGTATACGAATTTTATACAAGTGAAACTAGAATTGTTTAGTGCTTTTTATATTACACATGCACACGCACCTGTGCGCGCGCGCGCGCACACACACACACACAAACACACACACACACACACATACAGTACTGTGTAAAAGCAAAAAATGCTGTAAGAATGTAGGAAGTAAGAATGCTTTCATATATTACAATTGTTTATTAAAAAATTAAGTAAACAAACAAAAAAAAACCTATTAACAATATTTGGTACTACGCTATGATTTTCAATTCTTATACTTGCATGGGATATAGGATCAGAGTCAGGTGTATGATTAATTAATTATACAGTCGGGGTGCTAATGATCACCAATTTCATATGTAGGTTGAAACACATTCATTAGGTGAAACAGAAACAGCTGTGTAGGAGGATTAAAAACTGAGTGAGGAACAGCCAAACTCTGCAACTAAGGTGAGGTTGGTTGAGACAGTTTCATGTCACAGGTCATACCGCATGGTAAGACTGAGCACAGCAGCAAGGCACAAGGTAGTTATATTGCATTAGCAAGGGCTCTCCCAGACCAAGATTTCAAAGCAGACTGGGGTTTTAAGATGTGCTGTTCAAGCTATTTCGAAGCAGCACAAAAAAATGGGCAATTTTAAGTATAGTAGACACATGAAAGACACATCACTTTCCTTTCACATCATATGTACATCAGTGCCATCAGCAAAGAACTGGCAGAAAAAAGGGAGACCCAGGTATATCTACTTTTTGGAGAAGTCTGGCTAGAAGTGGTCTTCATAGAAGAATTGTGGCCAAAAATTCATAATACGGATGTGGAAACAAAGTTAATTGAATCAGCTATGCACCATGACAAATGGAACTGGGGTGAAGAAAAATGCAAGCCTATATGCTCTGGACTGAAATTTGGGACAAAATTTTAATATTTGACTGTAGCAAAAAGCAAGTTGTTTGCCAAAGGGCTGGAAAGTGGTACAATATTGTGTTTTTGCAGGCAACAGTAAAGCATGGTGGCGGTTTTCTGCATGTTTGGGGCTTCATTTCTGCAAGTGGAACTGGAGTTTTTATAGGATTATTGGTGTCCTTTATGCTGTGAAATACAGGCAATAGGGAGGCAATTGATTGGCCCAAAATGGATTCTGCAACAGGAAAACAACCACAAACATATAGCCAATTCAATTAAGGACCACCTTCAATGTGGACTGATGTTTACAACATTATCAAGTCTGTCTGGCATTATATGAAGAGACAGAAGGATCTGTGGCAGCCTACAACCACAGAAGATTTGTGGTTAGGTCTTTAATATGTTTGGAACAACCTACCTGCAGAGTTCCAGCAAAAACGATGTGCAAATGTACCTAGAAGAATGAATGCTTTTTTATTGTTCATGCTAAATATTCATTTGATTTGTATTTCTTTCTGTTTATTCACTTTCCATTTTGTTAATTAATAAATACAAACAATGAACCTTAATTTTTTTTAAAGCATTTTAAGTCTTAATTTTCACAGTATCTATACACCAACCAAGCACTACATTATGACCACTGATCAGGCATAACATTATGACCACCTGCCTAGTATTGTGTTGGTTGCCCTTTTGCTGGCAAAATAGTCCTGACGTCAAGCATTGACAGCATTAACTTCTTTAGCAATTTGAGCTACAGAAGCTCATTTGTTGGATCAGATAACACTGCCCATAATCCTGCCACCATTTCAACACTGTTTCTTCCATGAACCACTTTTGACAGATACTTACCACTGCAGACTGGAAACATCCCTTACACCCACCTCAAATCCTTACGCTTGCGCATTTTTCCTGCTTCTAACACATCAACAGTAAGGACAAAATGTTCACTTGCTGCCCTAAATATACCACCCACAAACAGGTGCCATTAGGAAGAGATAATTTGTCAGGAAACCACCAGCCATGCCTACCCTTTACACTCAGCACACTCGCAGCGCCTCGCCTCTATTCTAATCACCTTCACCTGTTTCTAATCTACACCCTTCCTTTATAAGGCCCCTGTTCTCACTTACTTACCGTCCGATCTACTGTTCATTCAGGCAATCATCCCAGCACTACCCGTGTTTTGAAGTACAGTAAAACCCAGTTGGACGAACATAATTCAATCTTAAAAATTGCCCGTAGATCCATTTGCTTGTACGTTCAAACTAATTTTCCCCGTAAAAATTAATGTAAAAGTGATTTAATCCGTTGCGAAACTTAATTCGATCGCTTATTTCTGCACTCAAGTATTTGCAGCCTATTTTAACAAACAAATACACCGCAAATTACCGTAATGTAAACATCATTTAACACTTACCTATGTGGTAGTGGTCGATCGCAAGTGTGAGATGCACACTACGCTAGTAACCTTCTTGGTTTTAATGGTAATTCTATTTACTTTCTTTTTCCCAGCACCATCACTGATTTTCTTGAAAAAACATTTTTCCAGATATCTAGTGAAATAAAAATATAACACTAAAAAAGTTAAGTTTTTGCTGCACTGAACAACGAGAGCGACCGAGCGATACGTCATCAACTAAGCGACTGATTCTACCCTCAGCCGAAAGTGGGATACCGGCAAGGTCGCTCGTATCTCTGTTTGCTCGTACTATTAGTTGCTCGTACAATAGGTTTTTACTGTATACTCGTTTTTTTTGTGCATGCTTCTACCTTGACTTCTGTCTGTTTCCCAAGACTAATAAATGTCCTGTCTGTATTTTGGTTTTCGACTCTTGATTCTGGTGTGACATAATTAGTGTTCATAATAATATAAGATCATAATGTTATGCCTTTTCTGTGTTTTCTTGTTTATATATGTAAACATGCTAAATGGCAAAAAAACCATACAAGAATTCAACAGTAAATGATTGGAAGAGTATTTTTGACATTTACTGAGACATTTTTGGCTCTAACAGAAGAATTTATGTAACACATAGGACAGAACAGTAGACGTTACACACCCACAGTCAAACATAAAGGTGGAATAATAAAGGTTTTGGGTTCTTTTTAAGCATGGAATGTTGCAGAATTATTATATATAACAATATAATGACCCGACGCCTACGTTCTGTAAGTGTTATTTGGAGTAAAAACAGTTGGTTTGACTGGTATCCATTATGGAATGGCCTGCCTAGTCACCGCACCTAAATCCTACTTAACTGCTCTGGAAAGAACTGGATCGGAAGATCGGAAAGGAATACTGAACTACACAACACCTTTTTTTTTTTTTCTCCAAAGTTTTGCAAGAGGCAAAGTATTTCAGCTTAATATTTAAAGAAACTAACTGTCCAAAAGCCAAGAGGGTTTAATGCTGTCATTAATGCTAAAAGAGGATTTTTCAGCAAAAATATAGTTTAACATCTGTACAATTATAAAAGAAGAAACATGCATATGTCTCTCGAAGACAATTAAAGACTTTCTAAACTTTACATAACATACATACCGGTAGATACATAGTTTTAATATTATTGTAGTGTAGTCCAGGTGTAAAAATCAACATCTATTAGATTGCAACAGTGTTTACCTGTTAAACCAAACATTCTTTTCTCTTTTTTAATTTGGTTATGCTTTTGGGAAATGCAAAAATAAATAGTGTAATAACACAAAATAGTCTGAAAAATAAGGACAAAATCATTTTATTACACATAAAATATAAAATCTGAAAATAAGAAATGCACTGTAACTGTAACTTAACTGGTTTGAAAAATGATAAACTACTCTAAGTGGTGTTGGCATTTAAAGATCTCTAGACATGATAGATTTTTTTCTTTCTCTTCTTTTTTCACATAGCCTACATTTTAGCAATGTGTTCTATATGGATAGAAAATGGAACAGCATTTTCCAAACCATTTTTTAAACCATGTCCTCTTCCTCAGGGTTTAAATTAAGATGTAGGTGATGTAGGACCTCTGCTTCTTTCATGATTGGTGACAATGAAGGTTAATATTATATGGAACTTTTATCTCTAATATCATGTAAATATAATTAGATATTCAGATTTGCCTAAGGGCTCAGTTTAACTGACAACAAACAGACTACATGGTCAGACCATTAATTTTCTCTTTGAGTTTTCATTTGATTTTATGTTTGTTCAACAAGAATTGGAAGGTGAGATGATGCCTGAGGAATGGAGAAGGAGTGTGCTGGTACCAACTTTTAAGAATAAGGAAGATGTTCAGACCTGCAGTAACTACAGGGGAATAAAGTTGATCAGTCACACCATGAATTTATGGGAAAGAGTTGTGGAAGCCAGGCTGAGAGAAGAGGTGACCATCTGTGAGTATGGTTTCATGCAGAGGAAGAGCACCACAGATGCATTATTTTCTTTAAGAATGTTGATGGAGAAGTATAGAGAAGGTCAGAAGGAGTTGCATTGTGTGTTTGTGGATTTAGAGGAAGCATATGACAGGGTGCTAAAAGAGGAGTTGTGTTATTGTATAGGGAAGTCAGGTGTGTCAGAGAAGTATGTAAGGGTGCAGGACCTGTATGAGGACAGTGTGACAGCAGTGAAGTGTGCAGTAGGAACGACAAACTGGTTTAAGGTGGAGGTTGGACTGCATAAAGTATCGGCTCTGAGATCTTTTCTGTTTGCAGTGTTGATGGACAGGTTGACGGACGAGGTCAGACATGAGTCTCAATGGACTTTGATGTTTACGGATGATATTGTGATTTGTGGTGAGAGTAGGGAGCAGGTTGACAAGAGCCTGGAGAGCTGGAGGTGCTGGAGAGAAGGGAAATGCAAGTCAGTGGGAGTAAGACAGAGTACATGTATGAGAATGAGAGGGAGTGCAGTGGAGTGGTGCGGTTGCAGGGAGAAGAGGTGATGAAGTGTAGGTACCTGCGATCAACAGTGCAAAGTAGTGGATATTGTGTTAGAGAAGTAAAGAAAAGAGTGCAGGCAGGGTGGAGTGGGTGAAGAAGAGTGGCAGGAGTTATCTGTGATAGAACTGAATATGCAAAAGTGAAAGGGAAAGTTAATAGACCTGCTATGTTGTATGGTTTAGAAACAGTCAAGTCAAGTTTTTTTCTGAACAATGTTTTATTTTGAAAAATTACCGGATTCTCTCGACCGGTTCCCGAGTGATCTAGTGGTTTGGCTTCGGCACTCCGGGTGCCACGGCCCGGGTTTGATTCCCGGTCAGGCAACTTAACCCAGCCATTAGGGTTGAACAAGCCAGTGCTCTTTTAGTGCAGATCCCAAGCCCGGATAAATGTGGAGGATTGAGTTATGAAGGGCATCCAGTGTAAAAACATGTGCCAAATCGAACATGCGGATCACGAATACGGATTATTTGCTGTGGCGACCTCTAATTGGAGAAGCCGAAAGATAGTATAACCGGATTCTCTCCGCCAAATCTGTCTATGATCACTCTTGATGCATGTCATGCTGCCTCGGTCACATGTCTTACCTACATTCCCTACCTTCTTAAAGGGGCTGCTCAGCTAAATTCTAAATTCAAACTCAAAAGCTAGCAAAATGAACCAAAAACTACACAGTGGATTCACGTTTATTATTATATTTAGAAAATACCATTTTTATTTTTTTAAAAACCTTAAAGGGCGGTCCGTGAAAAAGTTGTCCGACATTAAACCGGTCCGTGACGCAAAAAGATTGGGGACCACTGATGTAGAGGACAGAGAAGTATGCAGACAGATGATAGACTGTGGCAACCCCTAACAGGAGCAGCCAGAAAAAGTTTCATTTTATGTATGCTTTTAAAAGTGTCAAGGTATTATAGATTGTTTAAATACAATTATCCATGATGCAGTAAACACATCAATGGCTTCTCTCATCTTCCAAAATCTTTTTAAACAACCTGGTCAAAAACTCCACTGGCATCTGTCCTAAACATATTCATGCTTTTACCGGTATGTTATCTGGTCCAACCAATTTTCCACTCTTCATCCTCTTAATCGCTGCTCTCACTTCCTCCTTACTAATCCTATCCACTTCCTGCTTCACCATCTTCACACCATTCAACCTACTTTCCCCTTAATTTCCTCATTTATCAGCGGCTCAAAATACTCCCTCCATCTTCTCAACACACACTCCTTACTAGTCAACACATTTCCATCTCCACCCTTTATTGCTCTAACTTGCAGCAAATCCTTCACAGCTCGGTCCCTCTGCCTGGCTAATCAATATAAATCCTTTTCTTTTTCCTTTGTGTCCAACTTCTCATACAGCTTCTCAAATGCCTTTTCCTTGGCTTTCACCACATCCTTCTTTACGTGCTGCCGCATCTCCTTGTACTCCTACGTACTTTTCTCATCACTCTGCTGATCCCAATTCTTTTTTGTCAACCTCTTTCTCCTTATGCTCTCCTGCACTTTTTTGTTCCACCACCATGTCTCTTTGTCTTCCTTTCTATTTACAAATGTCACACCAAGTACCTTTCTAGCTATTTCTAGCTATGTAATGTAGTATGCATCTTTATCTCAGCTCAGAAGTCCTGAAGTTTTAAACAGGAAAGTAGGTTTCTTAAAGTGCTCTGTACCAAGTGAAATGTATCATTGCTTTTTCTAGATCAGAATTAATGCAAAAATCGAGATTAGTTTGGCAAACTGACACAGATAATGTTCACTATTTAGTGACCACCAGCTTGACCAGTTAAACACTTTAAGTTTACAGCCGAGGGTGTTCATTTAAATTGAGTTGTATAGCAATTAAAAAAACCCAGAAATAGTCATAAAGAATTAGCAATCTTCAGTGAAAAAGTTAGAGGTAACAGTAGCCATGGAAAAACTCCCTGAGAAGAGATGAGAAACAAGAAAACCAGACTCAAAAGGGAACTCATCCTATTCTGGGCAAGCCTGAGTAGTAACATTTTGTATCATTATTCATCTAAAAATGTATGCTGTAAAGAAAAAATACACTCCTGAGCAAAAAAATGGGCCAAGCCCCAAAAGGCAAATATTAAGCTTTTAATGGTCTTAACCACAAACCATTGCTTAAAAATTAGCAAGAATTAAACAAATGCACCCCGAGGCCACCTGTGCCACCATTAGCAAAAAGTAAGACAATAAGACAATTAAAAAGCTTTTAAAAGACCTTTACAACATTTTGCCATTTTGCAATTGTTTTATTTTTTGGCCTAGGAGTGTGTTTTCAAGATGATCAGTATGAACAATGTGGTCTTCGTGAATTGAATCTACAGCACTGATGTTACTAAGATAACTGATGTTAGTTAATCATTATTTTCAGAAATCTTCAGGGTATCAAGTTGGACCATCCACAAATGAGTCAGAATTACTGAAATATCTTTAATATGCTTGTTTGTATTTAGTATTTGCTGCCATTCGATTCAAATAATCCAAATTTTTTAAGCTGTGTACTTATTTTAAGCTTGAAATAATCTTATTTTAAGTATTTATTTTATGAAAGAACCACAGTTATTGTACATGCTAATAGCGTAAGAAAAATACAAGCATGAAATAAGTAATAATGTCCAGAATGGCCCTATATTTGGTTTATTGTAATCTTCTAAACTTCAGTTGAGTATTTTCACTTGCTAAGACTTATGCATTATGTGCAGAAGTAGAAGAGGTATCCGGATGAATCAGTAGGTTAGGATTTCTAAGAAAGTGACAGTAGTCATCACTTTAACTACAGTATGCATTAACCATTTCCAAGCATAATTGCACACAACATTGTTACATAAATGTTATTTATTTTTTATAAAGAAAATCTGTGTGAGATTAGTGTTCTTTAAAAGCAGCTGAATGGTAGTGGCTGCTCAGGCATTGTGGCTGCTGTATTGTCTCAGTCAGCAGCAGGCTGTAAGGAACAAGCCCACCACCATAACACACTCCTATTACAACATGTAGTCTGTCACGTGCGGGTTTTTATTCTGCATTCCTACTCGAAACGCTCGAGCTGCTGTTGTTGCATTTTGGGTTGTTGTTGTTATTGTTTTTTCAGGATGTCGGTGTAGCACAGGAAAGGGAGGTGGGAGACCGGGACCAAATTTCTCCGCGTGATTTATTGACGTTTGGTCGATCGCTGCTGAAGCATCTTTTTTATCTGCTGCTGTCTGCCTCAGGAAGCGCACAGACCAAAAAAAAAACAACGCACGAGCGGGGAAGTTAAAACATGCCAGTCCCGATTTCTCCCGAAATCTCAACGAGCTGCTTGGACGGTAAGAGCGACACTTACTTTACAGTGAAATGCTTTACGTTATAATCAGTGCACGGTGGGATTTCCGTGTAGTTTTTGCTCCAGACCGACTCGCGATATTCAGCTGTGAAGGCAGTCCAAATAATCCACATGCATCCAGTGCACGGCTGCAGCGCGTGAATCTGTTCCAACTGATTTATTATTATTATCATAATTGTAATTCTCTAAAAATCTTTCATTTCATGTTTGCATGTGTTTCAGAAGGAACAGGCGTTTCTCTGGCATTTCCTATGACTTAAACAGTATGTGCACATAAACAGTCGACATATGCATTAAGAAAACGAGACCTCACTACTTCAATACAGCTCAGTGTGCACGCGAAATATTGATTATACCGATTTTTTTCAAATCGAGTTAGTCCAGGGTAATGCACAGTTTTTGTTTTGGGATGTTAAACCGGACTATATGGATGAGTCATACAGAACTCTGTAGAGAAGCTTTTATTTCTGTGACTTTAACTCAGGCTTGTCATAACTAATGCATTACTGTTTTATAATAAGAGGAGAATAATTTTTTTTTTTAATAACTAAACTAAAACATGGTCTACCTGTAGCTGCTTATTAACTCAAATGTCTTTTGAGTTTTTGATGAGCTCGTGAAACTAATGAAAGCAGGCATCAGACCATGGAAATTGGCTTGAGAAATACTCCCCTGGGTCTGTCATGGTTCTGATAACACTAAACAGTGTTCACTGTAAAAAAAAGTTATATTTTTAGACAGTTTGACATGTTCTTCACCCTTGGAGTGTTCTATAGAAGTGCTTCCCCTTGTGGTAACTCGTTGCAATGTTAACTATTTTATATATATATACTCAGTAATCTTTTGGTTCTCATTCATTTTCACCTGGACCTTTTTCTATTATAAGTCCATTTCTGGATGCTTATGCCAGAAGAATATGGAAAAAGCTGTTTAAATATGGACTCTTCATATGTCTGTTTATTTTCATGCAATACATTTTGCTCTATTACTGTATGTAGACTAAAATAAATTCCTTTAAATGTTTATGAAGCTTGTTTTTTTATATCTTGAATATCTTGGTCTGGAGGGATATCAGGTTTGCGACAACACAAACCATTTAACAATCAGTAAAATACTTGTTTTAATGGCACCAGCAGTTCACAGTTCTCTTTTGTGTATTTCTTTTGCACTCTAAAGTGGTGACAGAGAGACATCACCACAACACATAATACCATGACACATAAAGAGAGTCACTGTTAGTGTAAGTAGAACCTAGGTTAAAAAAATAATAATATTTCAGATGCACTATCACTAATTAGCTGGTTAGGAGCAGATGGACTAACGGCAGCTAATGAACACAGCATTTTTCAGCATGCTAACTGAAGTGGTGTTGGCTTTAATTATCTCCAAATAAGATCGTTATTATTTAAAAAAGATAATTGTTAGTCAAACTGCTAGATGGACAGAGGGATAAATAAGTGGAGGTAGTAAAGGATGCTTGAGTATGAGTATGAATATGAGTAGTATGATTGCATAAATTCAATTCTTTAAGAATCAAGAGTGCAGTACATCACTATGGCAAGCACCAGAAGTACTCTTAGCCAGCCAAATTTATAAAGCATAAATGAATCTTTACATTACGTATGTGCCTATAAGAATAGTATTTAAAATGTGATCATGCTTTCATGAAAAGCATGTGGAAACAAAATGCATAATTAAGGTTTATTACAAAGCTTCACTCAGCTCTGTGTTGTCCAGAGGTGAAGTGAAGACCATCAAATCCACTGAGGGCAGCTTTCATTATAAGAAGACAGGGACATGCTGTACCTTTTGCTTTTGCCCTTGCCCTGTCCCAGACAGCTGGAATTTGGATGTCAGAGTTGAGAATGTGAAATGTACTCTGCTGGAAGCTTTGCTCCTGCAGGAATGAAAAATGTGCAAGACCTTTACATGAATCTAGAATATTAAAAGCGTCAAAAAGATCTGTGCCTTTGCAATGGTATTGTGATTTAAAAATTCAATAATATGTGGCTTTTTTCTTCTTTCAATTAGACACATTTGTAATCTATTACAATACATAAGACCCTGACATGCTTTT
This sequence comes from Silurus asotus, assembly GCA_024362625.1. Lineage (NCBI taxonomy): Eukaryota > Metazoa > Chordata > Actinopteri > Siluriformes > Siluridae > Silurus > Silurus asotus. The sequence continues at coordinate 7,196,278 of MU551596.1, read as the reverse complement.
AGCCTTGGCCTCCTCCAAACAGTTGCTCTGATACCTCATGCACGTCTTCGCATTAGTGCCTTTTGTTAAAGAGAGTGAATAGAGTCAGACTTAAAAAAATGTAAGAAAAAAAAAATCATTATTTGACGGGCAGTAACACACGGAAACGTAGCATCACAACGCACTGTTATTAATAAGGTGCCAGTAAATAAAATGGAACATGCTGGCCAAGGTGAACCACCATATCTGCTATTGCATCAACATGGATCATTGATTTCCTCTTTATATGTTAAGAAAGCACCGCCAGAATAGTTGTTATTCTGCTATTAACCTATACATAGCGCACTCTCTGGTTATGACATCGGAAATTATGAAATTGCTTTCTTAAGCAGCTTTTTTTTCCGTCACTCTTTTTCGAGCAAGTGATTTAACAAGGGCAAGGTGGTGTCTGCTTGCGTGGGAGTTCTGCTGTAGCGCTGCTGGTGTGATGCTTGCAAAAGCCCTAATTGTGTCTGTCTTCCTCTCAGTAAATGGCGAAATTACCTTTTCCACAGGGCTCTCGACGTAGGTGAATTGAATTTTCCCTGCATGAGGAAGCAGTTTAAAGAGAAGCAGTTTTTTGGCAGCATGAGGTTTGATGAATGCAAGCAGAGATGATGGAAGGAAGAGTCACGGTGCAGTCATGAGGGAGAGGGAGGTGGGAGAGATCTGGGCCATCTGTTAGACTTTGCGAATAATATTTTTATCTTATAATTTAAAAAAAAAATAAAAATAACACTAAACAATTGCATGAACATGTTTATAGGTTTTTTATTTTCTTATATTACAAACTTAGCTGCAAGTAAGTTCTTGACCTCAGTTTCATTGCATAAGCTGAGCAGGTGTAGCATGATGAAGTGCTATAGAATTATTAGTTGTGTGATTAGATATACCAGCACAACCCTTAAGCTCTTGTAGGCTGTCTGAAATTGCATTCACTATAACCTGATAAGCGTATTCTTTTAATATTTATAGTGATACTCATTATTTTTTCTGTGTATAACAAGTAATGACTAAATAAAGGAGTCAAAATGAAACCTAATTTTGACATCCCTTTATATGCCCTAATGCAGATATAGAATAAAAACCTATTCTGTTTATGCATTGACCCCTTTTTAATGGTTGCTACCTGGCCGAGCCATTCCTCTTAATAAGGAATCCTTGCACAATATACTATGTTAATATTCCCAATGTGTCACATGTGCTCACAATCTTAAGTCATATATTTAAACCCCATGGCCATATACAGCGCATATGCATCAACAATGCGTGCAAAAATATTTTTTTTAGCTTGTTCCTCTTTATCCTTTAATTACTCTACAATTATAGGTCAACTTTACCCCAATACATGCAAAATCTTTACATTTATATACTATTATATTCTTCAAAGTATTTGTACAAGCCTAGTCATAGCGTGTATAGCAGTGTGTTTTGGTGTATGCCACAAAAGTTGTCACACATGTACGGTTTAAAAACTTCTAAGATTCAACCAGCTTGTCGAGATATGCTCCCCTGCAGATTTTGTAGCTCTCTCCAACCTCTGACCATCCTAAAAAATGAGAAATCTCAGCTCTATCCACTTTGTCACACTATGTGACAAAGGCACATCATAATGTGATCCGGAAAAACGGATTTTTCTTCAATCCGTTTGGAAGCAGTGCTAGAACATAATCGGTAAAAATTCTGAAAATAACAAAAGATCCATTCAGCAAATCCACGTGAGAAAAAAAAGGCATTTTTTATGACAAAATGCTGCTTTGGACAAATAAATTGTTTGGAATTAACATATTTTTTGTTTTAATTCGATACAAATACACGTGTAAAAAATAAGCTTTTTTTAAAGAAAGGTAGCAAACAGGTTGAGTTCTACTAGAAATGGAGAACAATTTGTGTACGATGGGCAAGCAATATAAGTTATATATGAAGATCTTGGGATGGAAACCATGTTTATTAACGCAATAAAACAAGCTAGATTTTTTTGCAAATAAAATACAGGAATGGGATTAAAATATGTCCTGCAGACTTCGTTATGAACTTGAGCTGAGGTTGAGGGAGTGTCAGAGCCAAAAATCCCAAACCATGCTAATTCTTCTATCTCTGTTTTTTTTTTTTTTCTAGTAATTTTGAGAGCATACAGTAGTGGTTGGATTTGTTTAAACAACAAACAAACATACTCATAATGTTTATGAAAACAAATAATTAAAATACAGCTATTTGAAGCATTAAAGATGTACAGATATATGAATTACATTGCACCCTAACAAAAAAAGCCATAAGCTGTTGACTTATATAGGCAAATTCTTTTTTTATTTGACTAATTTATTAATCTGGCACCAACAGCAACATCACTCCCTTTAGTTGTACAAGGTTATGTACCAAATGCTTTTTATTTTAACACAGCATAATGAACACTGTGACTTTATTGGAGTATTTCTTTGTGTGTCAGCCTTTGTTTGTTTCTGTGCTGGGGTATTTTATGGAAGGTGTAGGTTTATTGTAGGTGTGCAATTAATATATGGCATTCAACCGTCAATGTATATTTTAAAAGGTGAAGGAAGCAAGATTGAGATGGTTTGGACATGTGCAGAGGAGGGACATGAGTTATATTGGTAGAAGAATGCTAAGGATGGAGTCACCAGGAAGGAGGAAAAGAGGAAGGCCAAGGAGGAGGTTCATGGATGTGGTGAGGGAAGACATGCAGGTAGTTGGTGTAAAAGAGGCAGATGTAGAGGACAGGGTGGTATGGAGACGGATTATCCGCTGTGGCGACCCCTAATGGGAGCAGCCGAAAGATGAAGAAGAAAGAACCTTCTATGTATATTTTATTCATTGTTTATTGGAGATTTCCACACAGTGACCTGGCAGCAGTCTCTTGCATTCTAACTACGACAGCTTGCCTTTTTTGGCATACATTAATTCCTTGCATTTCACTTTCCAGCTTATGGCCTGTTCAGATGAGCTTTCCTTATACAAAAAACATTCAGTGTTACATTTATGCCCTTTGAGATTTAGACAGTAGGAGCACACATTCAGAAACCTTTTAGTTGCAACCTGCTCTCAGTTTCCTGGCCGATACTATTCTATAGAGACATTATTAGGAGATTATTAACTCTGCTGTTCAGGTGAGGATAGGGAAAACGGAATAGCTTAATGTTCTAACAAAAAAAAACATTCCAGCCGTTTTATTAATGTCACAAAAGCGATCTGACGTAGAGGGATTATGAGGTTGTACTCCGATCTGGATGAAAACACAGCAGAGTACGATATCCAGTTGCAGACAGCCTGTCAATTCTTAGCAGCTTTCTTTTCTGAAAAAGTTCTTAATGAAATATACATCAATCAGAGCGAGAGGAAGAACAAAAACAAAACTGTGTGTTTGTCAGAGGAGGTTATGGAAATGCTTAATTATTAAAGGGCTTTCTATCATGCTGCAGCTGTTTAGGATGCAATTCCATTTCAGATGTTTGGAAAATACAATGCGTGATACTTGCATTCCTGATATGGATGCGAATAGGTGAGTGTTAGAGAGCAAGCGTTACCTGCATTGGAGCTTGCTTGAATATCTCCTGACAACCTAACAAGGACTAAGACTTGCCTGCCTTCCCATGGCACTGTCATTCACAGTTCGAGCGATGGAAATAATTGGCAATGAAATCTATTCCCCCATGATGTGGGCTGCATCGGTTCATTTTTCTTTTTCTTTAGTGCATTATTGGCACTGTTATATATCTCAGTGTATTTATAGCCCAGTCATGATCACATCCTGTGTGTTCGTTTATATTAGGAAAAGCTGACATGTCACTTGGGCTGTTGGCCTAAATGGTGCATACCAGAAATAAGCGTTATGTGGGTTGATGTCATTCTCAGAGTTTTTGCGTAATTGACTTTTCACCACCTCCACCCTACTTGACACATAATTATTATTTTTTATTTGATAGCTTGTTGACTGATCTTCTGGGTTTCTGACACTACTTCTTGTGGCCAGTCATGATAATTAGCTTCGGTTCAGACCCTTGGTCAGGATGTAGAGGTCCCAATGCGGTGTGTTGAAGGGCGGTGTCTTTAAACCAAGCTGCATGTGCAAGAGAGAGAAATCTAAACCAGTATGAAAATAAGCTTGGAGGATCAGAGAGGAACACTGAGAGAGTGAAACAGGGATAGACAGAGAAAGAGAAGAAGGAGCATAGAGAATGTCATCTGTTTGTTTCAAGGTAAATCTACTAAATAAAATTCATGCAGCTTGTCTTACATTCTTCCCCTCACACCTGTGCCTTGCCATCTTCCTCTGTAAGTTACGTATGTATAAACTGTATTTCTGCAGCATTGCTATACTTTTCTTCGGTGATCCACACCACATTTTTCCTCCTCCTATTTTCATTGTCTCTAAGTCCTGTTAATGTGGTCATGAGCACAGAAATCAGGATGGGGCTGTTGGCATGTGCGAGTATTGCAGACATATTAGCTTTTTTTGTGTGTGCTCACAGGAGGAAACCTTACACAGGAGTTAAAATGAACACATTATCAGGAAATGTGCTGCTATATTTTGTCAAATAAGCCATTTTAGTTCTCTTTAGAACTTGAGTGTGTGCCAGTTGCTCAGCATAGTGAAATTTTTATAATGATATATGATTCGATTTCACCCATAAACCTATTAATTCTCTATATTAGCACCTAAAATGGAAATTAATTAGTATCTATAAAGCCATTTGGAAAATATTCAACTATCATGTCTTATGAGGATATATACAAAAAGTAGTTGGAAGAATGTCTACTATATATGTAGGAGAACAGCGGGGTCTAAGAAGGTCAAACTGAGCATAATAGATTTTGTAGTAGAAATAATGTCCCACTTATACGCGCTGACATGAAACATATTAGTTTTGTTGTTCTTAAAAATATTTGTATTAATTATCCCCGGCATAATTAGGTGTTATTGACGGATTCACATTCTTAGCCACTATCAATATTTGTTAGATAAATTTATTTAGTGATGTGCATGTAATTAATATTTGGGTTGCATAAATTTCATACTGTATTTCGAACTAGGGTTTTGTGTTCACATGACTATATGGTATAAAAGCGAACACATAAATCTCTATTTGATGTCAGGAAAACAAATCTGTTTTACCCTTGTATGTGTTCAGAGTGTTAAATTAATTATGGTGATCAGTGATACCTAAATTTTTGCACCATCTTTTCCCTCATTTGCTTTCACTATCAGTTCCTAAACACCAATCAGATTTTCCCTATTAAATGGCAGCTACTAACTTAGAAAGGTGAAGACTAGCATGTCTCTTCTGAGACACTAAGATGCTGATAGCATGCTTTCAAAGTTCGGCTCACAGGGCAGCAAGTTATAAAAAATGATCTCTACCAGTTTTTCATTTGAACTTGTGATCTACCAATGAAAAGACAAATGCTTTTCGATTGTGTTACTCAAAAGTCTGCTAAAACCATCTTTTAAACCCGCTATTGTTCTCGTTGAAGATTATTAAATGTTTTATATATTTGTAGCCTGCTGCAATTTTTCCTTTCTTTTCCCTTCATTTTCTAGTTTGTTTCATACGCACATTTAAGCTTGACACTGGAGGATTATTTATGCAATTGCATAGCTGATTTTTCAGTAGTGATGCTCATGAAAAACCAGAACAATATGGTGTACATTTACTTTCCCACAATCTTGCGTTGACATTTTTTTTTACTCTCCTGTGTTTAGAAATTCATCCAGATTCATTATTCAGTACCTCCCATGTTTTACCAATATAACAAGAGGTCGACTGATTGATCGTCTGGCCGATTAATCAGGCCATTTTTTTTATTTATTGGCATTGACAGATTGTGCTGCAAATTAGGCCAATTATTAGGCCGATTAAATCTGACACCAAACTGTGCAAGCATAATGCTGTTTTTGGAGAGAAAATGAAAATAACATATGGAGAGAGAATGAAAATAACATATGGAGAGAGTATATGAGAGTAACTTTTAGGACCTATATTGTTAGTGACCCTTCAGACAGCTGTTTAGGCTGAGGTGGGCACGGGTAGAAAAACTTGATAACCAGTGCATTGATTGCAGAGGCTTGTGTTGTTCAATAAATGTTTAATTAAAGCAATTTTCTGTATCATATTTTATTAATTGAGAATTACATTTAATGGCATGAAGGGGAAAAATTGGCCAAACATATTTTGGCATCGGTCGGAGAAAAACTCATATTGGTCAACTGCTAGATAACTATATGTTTGTACTTTAGCTTCATTAGTAAAACTTGTTAAAAAATAGGTGTGTGACACATTCAGGATGAATTCCAGGTGACTGGCATGTAATCACTACACTGATTTAGTGAGGTCATGTACTAAGGCCAGAAAAATAGAAGCTAAACTATGAACTCATTCAATCAAACCAATCATGAAATTCTGAATTATTTATCCACTTCATGAACTAATTAAGTTAAGGCCCAATAAAAAATTCTTTTCCCAGGAGATAGGAGGAGTAAATGCAATTTTTGGACCAATGTGCATTGTAAAATTGCACCGCACTGGCAGATTTCAAATGTCACACCCAGTGTTGTGTAGTCAGCACAGGTGTGTTCGCTGCTGACCACAAAAATAGCACCCGAACAAAAATACAAAAGTGGCTTATGTCCAATCAAATTCCCAATACAATGGCATACTACCTCCAAGTTATACGCTTGAGAAAGATAGCATATCATGCTTGCTTTGAATGTTCAGTTCAGTTTATCTTAAGGTGCAAAATAGACATGTGTATTAATACAAATTGATTAGTTTTGCACCCACAATATGAATTAGTCTGAAAATCACTTTGAGTGTTGTGATTGCATATGCAAAATGGACAGAATATGCCTACATGGGTAGGTATATTCAATTATATTCCATTTTGCTATTTTATGTAAAATTAGACTTAGACACACTTTATTGATCCTGTAAAGGAAATTATTGTGTTTCAACAGCAGGTTACACAAACAGTGGTGGGAGGGGGAATATTATTAAATAATTGTAACTTATATGAATAAAAACAATATTCAAAGATGATGCTAGATAAAAAAGAGTGCAACAGGCAATTTAAAAAGAAAAAAAAGAAAATGTGCCAATTGTCAGTGTATGTGTGCGTAAAGTGACAGTGAATAATGGGATGTGTATATAAGTTGCAATTAACATCTATTACATATCAGAATCAGAATCAGGTTTATTGGCCAAGTGTGTTGACACACACAAGGAATTTGGTTCCAGCTGTTTGTTACTCTCAAAAGTACAGACATAAATAAAAACCTATACATGACAAAACAGACACAACAAGACAAAAAGAGACTATACAAGACAATACAGACAATATGAGACAGTACAGACAGTGTGGGTAATAAATAGGGATACAGACCAGTAATGTACATAAAGTGTGGGAGTGCATGGTAGTGCAAATGACAGTATTGTGTGCCAGGTATGATGAGAGATATTGGTGAGTCTTTGTACAATGCAATGCATACGGTAGGAATTGTTTCCTGGACCATTCTTTGTGACAGCGAAGCTGAATCAGTTTGTTGAACAATGAACTCTGCTGCCTCTGTATGGGATCATGTAGTGGGTGGGATCGATTTTCCATGATTGACAGGAGATTGTTCAGTGACCTGTTGTCCCTCAGTCTCTCCAATCCGTCCAGTTTGTGTCCAATTATGTATTCGGCCTTGCATATGATTTTATTGAGAAGTTTTACACTTTAGTATCTCAAAAAAATAAGAATGGTTTTCAAAGTTATTATCTACTACTTCAACTATAAATTTGCTTTCACCTTAAGTTGCGGGTAATGCTTTCATTAAAGATGGCAAATAGCAACCAGATCCAAAAAACACTTTGCGCTGTCAAAAGCACACAGAAGGTCAGGCGATTTACAAAAAGGATATCCGAGGCAAAAATCACAAAAACCAAGAGGATAAAAAGAAGTCATGGTACATCATTTGTAGAGCAGAGCTGAGCAGATACTTCATAGCAAGTTCAAAGTTTTTACTAATAGGTTGTGTGGATGACTAATGTTAGGTGTGCTGTTTAAGAAATCAGGAAAACATCAGCATTTCAATGTGTGATTGTGTGACTGGGTGTTCTATTCCTTGGCGGGATTTTAAAAGACCCTGGTGTGTTCTGGAAAACAAAGTACAGTGTCATTGACATGGCAATTTGCTCCATGGGCATGCATACAGTGTTAACAGTATTTAATGTGCAGTATCTCTATTAACAAAATTGTCAGATTGTCAGATATTGCAAAACTTTAATGGATCAAGAACACACAAAGTCCTCAATTACTGTACTTATTACAGGGGTCTTCAGCCTTTTGTACATCATGTGTTAATTTTGTTTTAAAAATATTTTATCAGAACAACATTAAAAAAAGAAATTACGAGCCATCATATTTTTATTTGAAAACTGCTTACTCTTTTTCACTTTTACTTATCTGTTTTTATTGTCTCTCAATTATCACCTCATACACTAAATAAACTTTTGAAGCATGTTTGATTAACACTTAACAAGTGTGGAAGTGATGTTTTCTGAAATCGTTCTGTATGTAAATTGAAATAGTTTCTCTTAAAGGGCAACACACAATAAATAATGCAGTGTCATATCTAGAGACATTTTCTCTCAAACATCCTTGCAACCCTGTAGCAACTCTTCCACAGCCCGGTATTGGGTTGCGATCCAGTAGTTTGGTACATATATAAATAGAAAATGACTTATTGTAAATTAGATTAATACAATTAATGGAATATTCCAGCAATAAAAGTCAGGAGACTAGTGACCAAATCAAAGATTTTCTTTTCTCGACCTAAAAAATTGTATAAGAGAAAATTACTGATAAAAATGGTATGAATTCAAAATATCTATAAAGAGGATATCCACTATAGACTCTCTTAAGTACAGTGCAATACATCACTTTTGTGCTGCAAAAGTGCAAACGAAAGAGGGTTACAGAAACGAAGAAAAATAGTACACAACAACTTTACTCTTAATTGGACAGCATGGGAAAGGTCCTGGACAGATGCATGCTATTCCCTGGTGGTATGCGATGTCTGCTCTAGTCTCCAGTCTCTGAAAAGACTGAGCCATTGCAGTTTAATAATCCTGTGTGTCTGCTTATAGCAGATCCTATTACCCCATTGAATTGTGTTGAGTCAAAATTACAGTGTTTGCTGTTCTTGTCAGTTATGTTGCTGCCTTATTAGCACAGTAGGTAGTACATCAGTCTCATAATCGAAAGGTTGTGAGTTTGTTTTTCATACAGGACAAAAGTGGTTTGAAAAAATTGCATCTTTGGTTTAGTTGTACATGAAATTCTCAGAGTGCTGAAGTGCTTAGTGGTTAAATTTCAGATTGGAAGGTTCAAATCCCAGTGCTGCCAATCTGCCATATAACCCTCAACTGCTCAGTTGTATAAATGAGATAAATGTCAGTTGCTTATGAAAAGCGCATCTGTAGCATCCGTCTTACATTCCTTTGTACACTGCAGGATCCCTAGATGCAAGCTGTGGAATGTACATCAGAACAACAGTTCATGTTGGTATATTTTAACAGGACTGACTAAATAAATGGGTTCAGATCTTGTGTCCGAATGTCATAAGGCCATTTAGAGCCTCTTGGGCTACAACATACACACATGTTAAAAATGTGCAAAGTAATTATCACCTAACTGTTTAACATGCACAGTTAATTCTCCACCATATGCCAGTCTCCTGTTTATTGTCCATTGCTGCTGCAGCACCTACTCTTTGCAATCACACACGCAATTTAACTTTGCAATCTCTACAAAGTAAAAACTCTATGGCAAAGATTCTTGTGCAATTTTCTTTTGTTTCTCCACTGCATGTTCCCTCAATCTGTTGTTGTTTTTTTTTTTTATAATGCTTGCTTTCTATCTTTCTAGCATCTGTCAATAACCACTTAGCAAGATTTGTTTTGTGTCTGCTGTTGAGGCATGATGACATTCAACTTATTTCAGCTGGTGTATGATGTGTACAATGTACAGTTTTTGTCACCTGACAAAAAGTGGCACCTGACACCCACATTGCTGACTAAAATACTGTGACTGGATTATTAGCAGCCCACAAAAATCATATTCAAAATATTCATGATCCATTAATTATGTTTTTGTTATTTCTTTTACATGAATGTTTAAATGACACAATAGTGTAATTCGAGCAAAAGTAACTTGACTATGAGCTACAATATCAAAATAGTTTGGTGGTAATGTATTTTTCTATACATGATACTGTAACAAAGTAGATCTGTATCTGGCAGATATTATGATTAAATTATTTCTTTTTGATGTAGTTACTCAGTTATCAGTTAACAGTTACTCCAACACACGTTATGTGTGTATATATATATATATATATATCAAAAAGTCATTTGATTTAGTGAATCTTGGTTATGGTGGATTCAGAGCATATCAGGGAGACACCAGGAGCAAGGCATATTCCATTCACTGCAAACTACTATGATACCATGCCAACAACTATCACAGCCCAGTCTCACGGCATTTTGTTATAAAGTCACGAAATGCAATCTACTGATTCATGTTCATTCATTTCCTCTTTTATTCTTATCACTGAGGACGACTTTCTATGTAATGTATTTCAAAGGAAGTATTTTTGGTGAATCCACCAATGTTTTTTTTGCCACTATATACTACAGACGCTGTATTGTTTTTGTCTCGTTTGTTATTGATTTTTTAATCTTCGAGCACTATTACTCAACATTTAAGCTGGAGATTTTTTCCTTGTTTTTATTGCTTTATATCCAGTGAACTACTCACTATTTAAAACCACCATCAGTGGTTCCTTCCAGTCAAAATACAGTAAATATTCCCCTGGTTAATTAGGGAGACAGTGATAATTAGAGACAAACACATTTATCACTGTATAACCCCAACCCTTTCCCTTACCCTACCTTTTCCCCGTTAATCTCTGATAAAAATGGAAAAAAGATTACCTTTGGAATTTTTGTCAGAATTAACCATGATCCTCTTCCTCGGTTGCTATGGAGATGGAGCTGGATGGAGGAAGTCGTGCTGAGTTACACGTAAAAAAAGGGTAATTTTGTCCATTAACACGAATCAATAGGTTAAAATCCGTGACTATATCACTAAATGCCATGAGACTGTGTTGATTATTTAACCCTCTTTCACTCTTTTCATGTTCAAAGCACAAGATTTACTGGACAGTTTGCAGTTGTTGATAAATAAGCAACATTGAATGAATTAACCAGGAAACACAGTAGAATTTAAAACAGCAGAAAGAGAGCAGTCCACCTCAGTCTAAAAACAATAGATGGAACTAGGGACTGTTTAGGGAGCAGTTTTGAAGATAATTGGCATGTGACCAGGGTATAAATCTGACAGGTAAGAGGAATAGTTATCCTGTTGCTACATTGCCTAGTTGAAGGACTTTTGTGGGGCATGAACAATATTTGCGTTAATATGCTGTCCTCATATCTGTCTTCATGTCACCTCCAGCATTATTTAAGCTTGCCTCACAATACACTTGTTGGAAAGCACAATCTCTGGAACTGGTTTAAAGCCTGAGAAAAAAAAAATGGTCATTTTATGTTTCTGTTTTGTTTGATTTATATCACACAGAGCTAAATGGTATTTAGTCTCTTGGCCTTAGGTATTGCTGTTTGTTATGATCAGTCATCACTTGTACGGATGAACCGCTTCCCAAAATCAGTGGCACCAGGGTTCTAGAGCCAATTTTATAACTATCACTTCTCTGCCCTTATCCCTGTGGTTTTGTTCATTTGGCGACAGTCTGTGAAAAGACAACACAAAAAGAAAGAAAAAAAAAGCACAAATATAAACTCTTAGGTAAAACACTTAATTATCATAATTATCTCAATAGGTTCTTGAGCCTCAGATGTAAATTTAATGCAAGTAGAAGCTCCACAAATTATAATAAAATAATAAAACAAGAGAAGCTGTTGTAGAGCTAAAATTGAAGATAAAACAAAGTTGTACTTGATTTCAATTTGAGGGGATTGGCCAGTCATTACTATTTTTTACCATGTCAGGCTCCACTGCAATGTTAAACAAAAGATAAACACATCTATAACAGACAGATTGTTTGGCTTTGAAATGTTTGGTTAGAAAATACCTTTAACAATTTTCAATAATACAATTAAAAATACATATTCAATATTTAACCATTGGATATATTAAATGGTACTTTCTACTTCTACCCTTTGTAATTCTTCAAAAGATGGCATTACTCAATTGTTATTTTGATGAATAAATTGGCACCTCACAACAGATCAAAAGTTTTGTTCCGGCCTCAAAAATCAATACGGGGTCTCAGTCCAATGTTAAGTTGTTGTATAAAAAAAACCCGACCAATATTGTTGAGCTTGATCTTCTCTGACTTACTCATCTTAGTTGTGGTTGCATGAGCAGAGTCTTTTAATGCTGAATTCTTTTTTGTAAAGGCCTCCTTTAATAAGCCTTCTACTAGTCCAATCAATAAGTAAGCTCTGCTTGCTTAGCCATGGGTAGCCAAGACTTAGAGATTCAATGGAAACCTCAACAACACAGAAACCCGAAACAGCTGATTTAAACATGGCTAGAGCCTATTCAAAGCCTCAGGACTTTAGAAACATATTTAGCCAATAGTCATTCCTCTAATGCCTGAAGTCCACTGGAGCCTATAACAGGGTCAAGCACTTGTTTCATTTGGCCCAGAACAGTAAAACATGCACGGTTAAATGCGTGGGGAAATTTGGTGATTCCATGACACTGCTCATTAGCTTCTCCCTCTGTCTCTTGAGTATATAGGTGAAACCTGGATATTTGTTTTTTTGTCTTTTTTCTACGTTTCTGCATGGCAAGCCATGACCGGCTTATCAGTTAGCAGATTTTGTGTGTGATGGTGAATGCTGGGTGATCAAATTTTGATCCCATTTGTCGGTTGCTCCATGCTGTATAAGCCAATCTTGGTGTAAACCAAGCAAGCAGCAAAACTTGCTTGCTTATGTTAGTGGCTTGGTTTTGAACGTACAAAATTGCAATGATCATGTTATATGGAACAAGGGTACACTTGCAAAGAGAGCAATCTCTTATCTTAGTTCATAGAAACATTTACAGTCCACAGACATATCAGGCATTCCAACTACAAACCAAGACATTAAATCCATGACAGGAATTTTAACCAAGGTTGAGCACAGCAAACTCAAGGGTTATAAATCAAGTTGATTGCCAGATGTGGTAGCTTTTGTGTGTGAGAGTTCTTGTTTTGTCTTTGCTTACTCTTACTCTTGATTTGGCATCCCCTGCACAGCAGGACATTTGATATATACAATGCATTTCTTTAAATGTTGCAACTACAATGTCAAGCATCACTGACTATATGTCGGCATTTTCACACAATAGCTTGCCGTTCTTTTTTTTATTTTACACATGCGAGTGCTAATCAAATGTGCGTTATTCACACTACAAAGTATTGCAACGGTATCTATTTCAAATGTGGGGAATCCTTGGACAGCTCATGAATGCTGATTGATATTTGACACTGTAAAAAGTGCATAGAGCGAGAGGAGCAATGACCTTTTCGAGTAAAATGTTAATACTGATGTATTAAAAAAATGTGTGTGGCTACTGAATGCTGAACATGTAAATATTACCAATCCCCACTGACTCACACTCTTTATATGTGGATTAGGTACAGTTCACTGGTGAATAAGTGCAAATAAGCTTTGCCCTTTTAAGTGTTCAGTGGTGGGTACCGAATACAAATTTGTGGATACAAAATCCAACAGTGGTGGGGTTTAAAACAGACTGGAATGCTCAGTTTTGTGAGGCAGCTGTGTGAAAGCAGTGGTGTTATGTTGCTGAGGAATCAGGTTATCATGCTCAATATGTTTAGCTCCGTCTCGCTTTCACAGTCATATTTTTAGGTCTCTGTGCTGTTTGTCTAAAATCAGATTGTAACTCGAGTATCATAATGTTATAACTGTCTTTACTTACATGTAGCCAATTCATTTGGTGTAAGTATAAATAGTTTTTGGCTAGAATATTTCTGTAGTAAAGTTGCTTGTGTATGTATTTCAGCTGAATACAATTTATTTAGGTTGACTCACAATTCATGCAAGAGACTCTGCATTGCAGGTGTACATCTATTTGTGTGTGTGTGTGTGTGTGTGTGTGTGTGTGTGTGTGTGTGTGTGTGTGTGTGTGTGTGTGTATTAGCATTTTCATACTGTATGCATAATGGTGTACTGTGGTGCATGTAATAGCAATAAATAAGATTAAAAATCTTTCTTGCAAATGTTTTAGCATTTGCTTCCTTGCTTGCAGGTCAATACGCATAGATTTTATCTGATTTCACTCAGTACAAAGAGCCTCACTAGGTGTCTGTTGTTACAATTGGCTGATTTAATTCCTAGCACATGCAGTTTTCACCAGTGGAATATTACACTGGGTAGATATTGATTCTTGTTTTGAGGTCATTTGTGGCATAAAAAAGCAGGTTTCTAGGTCTGACGATATTATAGAAGGTTCCTGGAACCTTAAACCATTCAGTATTCATTTGTTTGTTCATTTATTGGTTTATTTATTAAAGAATGTTCTGCACTTTTATTGAGAACACTGGGTTTAAGAATGGGATTAAAAATACCAATATAATACAAAGAATTGGTAAAAAATAATAAGTGTAAAACATTTTATGTGAATATACAAAGGATGTATATTTAAAAAAGCTTAAACCCCTGCCACTAACCAAATACATTGTAAAAACACTTTTAGCATTTAATAGACAATTCAGTATTTTTAGGTTGGTATTATTTTAGGTCTGCCAACATAATTAGGCAATTTTGTTCCACTCTTACTTTCACAAAATGCTGCACATTTTCCAAATTATAGGAGGATCTCCAATTTCACAGGCTTCTTCCTGTTATTCCACAGCTTTTCTACAGGATTTAGATCTGGACTCTGACCATTCTATTTCATAATGTGATCTTCTTGCTTTGATGGCATTCTTTTTTCTTTGTGATTTTGCTTTGGGTCTTTACCATGCTGAAAACTGATAGATGAAAAATATCCAAATCTTTAGCCGTTTAACAGAGGCCTGCAGGTTTTGTATCAAAATGGGTTTGTATTTAAAGTAGAGCGATTTATGATTCCCTCTCTCATGACAAGAGCCATAGTCCCAGCTGAAGAGAATCAGTTTTTGTGTCTGTGTTCTCTCATAAATATGCCCCAAATATATGCTATGGGTGGATTGGCTATGCTAAATTGCCCCTGGGTTTGAATGAGTGTGCAAATATGTGCTCAAATGTGTGTGTGTGCACAAATGTGTATCAAGGGATGGACTACCGGGACATGAGCTCTAAATGTTTTTTAGTGGAGCACCGAAAATCTTTAGTACCTTGTCTTATACTCATCCACTGGGATTTTATGAGCAGTAAAACAATATCCATTAGAATTGCATATCTGCTCTCTGTGCCTCAAACTAGTCTACCTACATTGTCATTCACTTCTAAAAAGAACTGCCGATCGTATCTAAAAATAATGACTGATGTGAACTAGCTACCATCAATATAAAGTTACACATAATGTGGCTATTCAGATTAACTTAACACAATTTTTGTTTTAATTATCTTAATTGCCTCAGCGGATCTTGTCATCTGTTAAATAAAGTCAAATATTTGTCACTGAGCAGCCATCTTACCGTTAACTGACAAGTAGAGATTTATATATATTATTTTTTGTGCCATTTTAAAATTATATCTTTGTCATATTAGTTAATGGAAGAAAAGCTTAAACTGTTTAAATATTATTTACAGCCACAATCTTCCCAAAACACACACACACACACACACACACACACACACACACACACACACACACACACACACACACAANCCAACACACACACACACACACACACACACACACACACACACACACACACACACACACACCAAACAGGACAGGTGAGATATACATACTGTAGGATGCTAAGTTGAAGCCATGTTGAGAGATCAAGTCCTTGGTCTGGTATCTCTCTGTAGAATAAGAGGATGCCATTGCAATACCTAATACTTGCTTTTTAATATCCCTGTTCTATCAGGAGTGGAGTGTGGCCAGTCAAGCTTGAAGTTGATGCAAACGAAAGTGAGAGACAGAGACAAAATGGCGAGATGGAGACACATCAGCAGAATAGCATATAAAAGAGAAAAGGAATGATTTTCCAGCTGTCAGTGTCAGCAGTACAAGTATTAAACAGAGCTGTTACTTATGTTTGAAAATCCAACATCTAATAATGTCCCATATTCTCACTTGTGTGTCCATATTTTTTTTATTGCTGAGTATGTAAATGGAACAGATGTCCTGTCCAATTAAGACAACCAATATCATTTTAGTGACATCTTAGGGACATGTCTTTGGATTTGCTGGACTTAAGCCTGACTTCAATGACTTTGCTTTTAAGTTAGAATAGCCATGAACAGCATTAAGAATGACTGATATGAATAGCTATGGGGTGGAATAAAAAAGATAATAAATGTAAAACTTTTCAAATCAACTCAGCCAAGTGTGACATTTTCATTTTAAAGAAGCAGCAATGATGTATTAGGATGGAATACGATAAAGATACGATATTATGATTGTAAATAATATATGGATAAGGGTGATTTAAGATAGGAATAAATAAATAAAATACTCCACATTATTGTACAGTATCAGCCTGCATAACTGGGAAATTATTATTATTATTGCGCATTAAAATAGAATTATTACAGAAATAGTGCACATTTATAATAAATTGTGTAAAGTTTTACATTTCTGTTTTCCAGTACCAGGTAGTCTCCAAACTTTAACAGCAATTAGAGGCTGTACCTTTTCTGAGACAGCAAAAATACAAGCACTCTTGTGTCCTGGGATGGAGTATATTTGATGATATTAGTAGTCCTGACTAGCATACACAGGGCCCAGGTTTGGTAGCGTGAACTTAAAAATGAAGTTACATTTTGGATGAACTTTTGAGCACATGCAGTATAATAAAATATATTCTTTGTAGTATGACACATACATGGATGTGTCATTCCTAAGCTAAGCCATGTATACTCTGACCCTCAAACTGGCATCCCATCCATGATGTATGCCTGTAACCCACTGCTACAAGAAAGGGCATTTGTCCAGAATAATGTGATTCAAATAGTTAATATAGATGATAAATATTTATGAGCTTTTACATTATGAAGTGCATGGCCATTTTTTTCACTGGTACTTATTTAGATTTTTTGAAATAAATTTGCAGTATGCAGAGAGTATATTTAATTAAGATTTTTTTTTTTCTCTTTTACTGTTTTCACTGAAAACCTGATTGACAGTTTATTGTATTCAGTAACATGTTGGTTTCCTAAGTTTGGTTGACCAGAGAATACACTGTATTTATGATTTCCTAGAAATCAAATTGCCCCACACCCACCCCCTCCTGCGCTCTCTTTTTCTCTCTATTTTTTCCCATCTAGTGTAGACGGCTGTACAGAATTAATGGGTAGGAGATGGGAGGGCTGAAGTGGACCAGAGAGATTAGCTGTAAAATTGACACTGACAAATCTCATACATTACAGCTTCATGGGAGGCAGCCACCGCCACAGAAAGTCGAGCAGGAGGAGAGAGGAAAAAGGTAATGTTCTCTATAAAAGACACAATGTGGCCTTTATTAACTACCACTTTTATAGTGTTGCATTACTGTAAGCCTACCACTGCAAATTCTCTGCAGTTGCCCATGCTACAAGTTGGCAACAATTTTCTGAAATTTTCTAAAATTTCCGAAAGCGGTGGGGGGGATTTACAATAAATGCTGTTGTTTGGATTTGTATCTTAGGTATTGACACTTTAGTCTTTGTTTCCTAATTCTACTGAGGGTGTGTGACTGCTCAACCAGTTAAATAATTGAAATTAACGGAATTAAAAAAAGGAGGATTTGTAAAACGCATGCCTGAAGCACACACTGGCGTATTCAGAGCTTCATTTAAGCTCACTTACTTTCAATTGCACTCATGAATAGTAAATGTTTATGTGCATCTTTAATAATCCATGAAGTGCAAATGAACAAACTTCAGCAAACCTTAATTAACACTGCTGTCTCTAAATCGGACAAAAACTACTTTGTTTTGCAAGGTCATGAAAAGAAGTCTAAGCTTTCTCTCTTTTTATGTTATATTATTTGTACGTTATATGGACAACAGTTCGTAGACACCTGAACAAAACATTTGTATGTTCTTTTTCAACATACCAACAACCATTACACATTTAGTCCCAATTTGCTGTTATAATATCCTCCACTCTACTGGGAAGATGTTCCACTATGTTTTGTAGTGTGCTTGTGCTTGTGTTCATTCAGCTACAAGGGCATTGGAAAAATCAGGTGAGGACACCTAGGGTCAGTCAGTGATTCACCTAATCTCAGTGGTGTTCCATGGGGTAAAGATCAGAGCTCCATTGCAGAGCACTGGAGATGTTCAACTCCATCCCATGTACAATATATCTACATGGAGATTGCTTTGTATACAGTATATATCATACTAAAACAGGGCTGGCAGTGTATTTAGCATGTTATGTTCCATAATAAATTTGGAATATATGCTTGATTCTTCACACAAATATTTCTTGTTAGATGCAAAAAAATCATCTATTATTTAGATAACACTCATATTAATTCAGAACATAATTGATTCATGCCTCATTCATACCAGAAAAAGAAACTATAATTCATGTGTATACTATAATGAATGTAGATTATTGTATATTATTATTATAGACTATTCATCTCTTTGCCTTAACTTCGAGACATAGCGCATATACATCGCGGACGGTAAATCCAGCAGACGCAATAAACCCGGTATAATGTGTGCTACTCATTCCGATGTAATTTCAGTCTCCTCAGGCACAACTGATGAGGAAAGGAATATTTGAATAGGGTTATGAATATGTGATATGATAAGCTCTTGAAATCATAACAGAGCAAATGTGTTTTCTGAGCAGCCCACGTATTCATCTCCATTGCTAATTTGATTGAAACTTGTGTGTGTGTGTGTGTGTGTGTGTGTGTGTGTG
>MU551596.1:7151209-7174773 GCA_024362625.1 Silurus asotus | reverse complement strand
TCCACTGATGGAAAGTAAGAGAGAGAGAGAGAGAGAGAGAGAGAGAGAGAGAGAGAGAGAGAGAGAAAGAGAGAGAGAAAATAAAATTATTTTTAGGCCCTTCCTGAAATCCTGGCATTATTTATATGTTTTATTTATATATTTATTAATATTGAAGCTACACATTCAGTATATATAGGGACATATATATATATATATATATTTGTTTAATAATCATCAGGGACGCAAATCTGTGTTATACTATAGCACTTTTAGAGTTCCAATGACTTTTCCTTTTAAGAGACTTGTTTACTAAGTACTTTCTGAAGGACTCTCTAGTGTCAGCACACTTTCAGACACTAGTGACATTTAAAAACTTTTAATCAGTGAGAAGTCTGTAATTTAGTTGACTTGAACCATGCTTACTATTACATAAATAGCACTACAGTGTTCATTCCTTGCCTTTAAAAATCCACATTAGTAGCCTTTCTTTTGTTGCACAACAGAAATGATTAGGATACAATATATGGACAAATGTATTTGGAGTTTCCATAGATATGTGGTTCTTCCCAATTTTTTTTTTCTAAAAAAGTTGTATACGATGACTTTGTATTTGGTAGCATTACATTTTTCCTTCACTTGAACTTGAACCCAGACCTGTTCCAGCATGGCAATGCTGCTGTCCACAACACCAGCTCAATAAAGATATGGTTCACATAGATTGGAGTGGAAGATTTTGAGTGGCCTGCTATAGAGCTCTAACCTCAACCCTATTGAACACCTCTGGAATGAATTGGAATGCTGAGAGCAACACAAATAAAGATGTCTTTACCTTGAATTTTACCTTGAAACCTCACAGAAGCAGCTGAACCAGACAAAACTGAAAACATAGAAAGGGTAGGCAAGGTCGAGCAACAACTCAAACCATATTTAATCTATATTTGTTTTTCTTTTTTAAAGTAAATGGAGTATTAAAAAATATTAAAGCTATCCTGCAGGCAAATTATTGACCAGTATCAGTTTGCAACATTTGTACTTTGTTTTGATTTGTAGCTTTGTTCAGCTAATCTCCTCATGTTGCTTTCACGTGTTTTCTTTCTCACATAACACAAATTAATGCACCCTAGATATTTACATGGCTTTACCAACAGAGCAAATAGCCAAACCTATGCCGTGCTGTATCACATTAGAGCTGTATCGGAAAGAAAGTCCTTCGTGGACCCTGGGGAAATGGCAGTTAAATGGTCTGGTCCTCTTCTCGGACAAACGGTTGTTCAATCATCCAGGAGAGTGGAACCTTAGGGGAATAGAGAAATATGTTCTGACTGTGGGAGAAGTGTGAGAATGCAGACTCCACATAAGTGCGGCATGGTTTAACACTTCATCAAGCTGCAGAGAACTTTATTGATAGATACTGGACAAAGCAATATGCTCTGTCTTCTTTCTCTTCACTAAAGAATGTGCTTGTGCACAGAATCACACTGGCCCCAACAGCTCTTGGCTGCTGACATGAAAACATTGTCCCCAGGCAGCGCCTGAGAGGGAATACATTAAACGAGTCTGTTATTGTGTCTGTAAAGTAGCAGATATCATGAACCTTTGTAGCTTTCACTGAATAAATTATTGCTTTGCTACATTTCACTGTCAGTTATTTTACCTCTTCTAACTGTGCAAGAAAAAAAGAAGAAAAATGGCTAGATGTATAACCTTGCATTTTATCAGGGCTTCTAGGTTTACAGTTAGTGATTTGTGGTCACTTTTAAAGGTCAGTGTAGAGTATCAAGGTGAAAACTTTAATATCATGGTCATTAATTATAGATCCAGATGGATCTTTTAGTGAGATCAAGAACTGTTGTAATCCCTGCGTTAACTTCAAGAGTAAAAAGTAATTTCCAGAATAACTTGTTGGAACTAAACTGCATTTTTTATGCACATTTTAAATGATTTTTTTTTTTTTTTTTATTCATGGAAGCTTAAGGCTATGCATTTGAAGAGAGTGTACAAAATGTACTTTTTTCTTTGTTACCTGCTTGGCAAAGTACTTAAAATTCCCCCTGACTTCACTCGAGAGCTTTAAGTGAGATTCCTGCCTGTGCTCCTTTCATGGTCGAGGTCCCTATGAGGGCTTTAACTTAGCAGCACCCTGTGGAAAAGGTCTGTCTCTCTTCTGTACTTTCTAACCTCGTATTGCACCAGCCGCGGATGAGTAGACAAGACTATGCATGCTTAGTATTCTACAAATGTACAAAAATATTTCAAAATATTCACTGTTGGCTTCTTTAGAGAGTAGCTGTGTTCAAAACTATGTGTCGACTGATTGCTTTGAAAGGCCATAAAAAGGAAATTTGCTATTAACTTAAAAAGAAGCAGTTCAGTGATATTTTTTGGCTTTATTTGTGTCTTTGCTTAACGCATTTCTTTGTGAAGGTTGGTTGTTGCCCACTGTGCCAAGAATTAGACCAAGACCTAGATAGATAAACACAAAGAACAGCAATCAAACAATGAATAAACTAAAACTAGGAATAACTGGCAGTAAACAGCTCCCTGTTTTTGGTTAGTTATGTGTTTTTTTTAAAGCTCTATAATACCAATAAATTTTGGTTCTATTAATGATTAATGATTTGTCAGGTTTTCTGTTATCCTAAAGATACTGTTTAGCACTGATGTTCCTACAGTGCTGCCACAATATTACATTAGCAGTTATCAATGCCAATTTTCAATAATGTTAGTTTGGGTACATCACCATAATGATGCCAGCAATTATAACAGCAGATATTTAAAAGCATTGTAAGTGTTGCTATAAGCATATTAAATCCTTACATTTAAACCAAATTAAATCACTTTCTGTGTAAGTTGGGAATACAAAAAGAGAAAGATAATATTGAAACTGGGCCTTCATGTAAGGGTTTTGTCGAAATCTAAAAACATACATAAGAAATTACCAAAGCAAATAAATCAGGGCAAACATTAAAGTATGAACAGAAATATAATAATATGATAGCAAATTGGAAATTGCAAGACTTTACTTGTTTATTGGGGTAATTGTAACCAGTTTAACCATTTAACTAATAATTTCTAAGGAAATACACAGACATTGTACAGACATCACAGAGCAATATGATATACAAAATAGAGTAGGGCTTTATTTTAATATTGAGAATAATAATGGGAATAATATTAGAAAGAAGAATAGTGTTGATTAACCTTGAAAATGACATTAATAATTTCGCTTCTAAAAATGGTGCATTCAGAAATATAAAATTAGATTTGGTTAAATGGCAGAAATACATTTTTGCCTGCACTTTACATTTCTTAGGGTTTTAATAACTGTTCACCATGCATTGTTCATTTAAAAGTTCCAGGCTGCCAGTCATCAACACATTAGCAAGTCAGTCCTTGAAGGGGCAGAAAATTTGATTAAAGTATTTTTTTATTTTTTTTTTTATGAGGTTCTCCATGTAATCATTCATGAATGCTAAAGAAATTTAGTTAATTTTAGTAGGTGGATGTGTTGCTTGTGAAATTGTGATGTAGCTGATCTGAATATTAAAAGTCATGAGCAGGGGTATTCCTTCTATGAGAATCAATCAAAGACTACGATGTGTTAGGACAGAACTACATTTTCAGAAAAAAATTTTCACTTTACTAAATGTTTAATATTGATTTAATATGTATTAAATTGATTATATATTGATTATATATTGACTTTAATATTTATGTCAGGATGCAGTAGATCTGGAACCTAGCCATGCTAAACTCAAACAAATCTAAAGTGGGCTCGAACCTGTATCCTGGAGCTGTGACGCAGCCTCTGGATATTATATTTATAAAAATATCAGTTGAATGGAAGGTGGTTGAGGCATGAGCACACATTATGTATCATTCACTGATTTGCTAAGATCCAAAAGAAATATGTACATAAATTATTATTTAAATAATTTACAATTTAGTGATTTACATGAAATAAGTATGCAAATTATTATGAATCATCATTATTTGCAACATAAAAAAGGAAGCAAATATTAATTAGGTGAAGTGAGCTATTTATGCTATGTGTAGTGAATATCTGGTTAGAAAGTTACATTATGTCAGTACAATATTATGATACACTGATCATTTTGAGACACTAAAGCACAATCGTAATAAACCTTCTCAGTTGTAAAATTGCATAGTATAATATATGCTTCAGCTGGCAACAAAATAATATGAAATGTGGTTTGATATAATACCTGAAAATATAGTACCAATTTTTCAATATTTTACTAATTTGCACACACAATCGTTGTCCCAAATGTGACTTCAGGCTTCAGCAAATCACACTAGTAAATTAATCTACTTGCTTTGACTCCACACATGAGGTAAACACACAAACTTGAATGGCACAGTATTTTGCTGTTTTGAAAGATGCAATCCTCCAGTGAACCTGTTAGTTAGGTTGCTTTTTGTGGGTTTTATCAAGTTGTACATGTTCTTACATGTGTAAAACTTTAATAAGTCAGTACCATGGTGGGTAATCGTACACCTTTAAGCCTTTTCCTTATACACCATAGTTTTCGATTAAATATAGTTTCGAAATTCTCTATGAGATTTTCTCACTTGGCTCTCCATACTATCTCTTAGCCTTGGCCCTGGTGGACCTGTAGCCTCCTCATGCCTCGTTGCCCTTGCTCTCCACCTCTCCTAAACCTCTTAATATGTTGCACCGTGGTGATTGAAACAAACCCAAGGTGGTGTCAGGACCCCAGTCACGATGTAATTGAATTCTTCTATGTTTGTGCTTTCACACTGAAGCAGAGCAGCAGAAATCGGGAAACAGAAGAAAACAGATACCTAGTCTTCTCATCAAACAAGACATAGAGACTTGAGATCTGTTTGGAAGAAGCAGAAAACACTTATTGGAAAAGCAGGTTAACAGGCTGTTTACTAATTCCTCACATATTCCCAAAAGTCCATGGTTCAAAAGATAACTAGAACAACATCTGTTTATTGAATCTTCATGCTAAAACAAAGTCTCTTTAGGGTGATCGAAGTGTCCTTGTCTGTAAAATATAACAGTGGGTTCAGTTTCTGTTTTGAGGGCCACAGTTAGAGTCATGCATTGCATGTTTGAATGACGTCTCTTTGTTTTCTTCCTCCCACCCATCACTTCTCTACATGTCCAATTTGGCCAATGTTGCTTAGTGACGGCACTCCATGAGGCCACTTGGTGTGCGGTTTAGAATCACAGCCTAGTTCCATGTACCAGTTTCCAGCCCTCCGATAAGGAGCACAGAAAGAAGCTGGCTGTAATTTATCTAAGGCTATTTTGTGATTCAGATATACTGTTCTGGATGCAGCCAAGCGGTAAATTGCTTTCCTCTGGGAGCAGGTCGCATTGTGGGGTCGACAAAGCAGAGCTATTTTTCTCTCCACCACTATCCTGTTTTATCTGTCTCCATCTCACTCTATGCCTATCACTGTCTGTCTTTCTGCAGCCCGCCATCCCATCCCCCATTCACCACCTATTACTCCCAAACTGTTGAGTGAGAAAGTGATTCTATAAGCCGTCATCAGAGTGTCTGCAATTAGGGGCGATAATAACAGGCATAGAACAGCAGGTCACATGGAGAGAGCGAGTTCTGAAAGGTCAAAATGATCGAGTCATGAGAAGGAGACAAACAGTACATCTATATGAACATTGCTTTATGCAGAAGGGACACTGTATTGCTCAAACAGGGTGGGTATTTTTAGTTATAGTGGAAGAAAGTCTTAATCCTCTTCAACATGCAAATTTATTGTACAGTTCTGTGCTTTCAACTTTTGGCAAAAGTTTGGGTGTGGTTGTCCAATGTTTACATAGTTGGGGCTATATCATGTATACTGTAACTTTGAAATATGACTATGGAAATTGGTTATTTTTCCGACAACAAACAAATTTAACACCAAACTAATAAAAGATAAGCTAATTAGTGTCTTATTTATTGTATTGTCACTCCAGGATGTAGGAAAAAGTCACCAATGGTAAATGCCAAGACTAACGCAGAGGGCACAGAAATGGAACAAAAATATAACAAGTGTGGGGAAAGTAAGAAGCACAGGTATAGCAGGTTGTCAAACTTGTCTTGAATTTGCAGAGGCTGACATCGCTCTTGTCTCTAAGGGTTTTAGTTAAGCCTCATGCATTGTCTCTTACATAGCCCTCATAGCACAAGTTCATCCACAAAGATCACCCTAAGCCATCAAAGACAGACAGACATGAATTTGAAATGTAAATGTAAATATTCAGCATACAAAAAAGAAGATTCTGGCTGCTTTTGTAGTTCGATGCAAGGCCACAGAATTACACAATTGGTTGCAAAAAAAGAAATCCCTTGTTTAGTTTTTGACATGAATTACTTGGTGTGAATTGTTACAAGCTGCACATCTTCAAGGGTCTATATTTAACCTGTTAATAAACATATGAATTGCTATATTAAATTGTGGTAAATTCAACTATATAATGGTGTTGCTCTACATCTATTTCTGAAAGAACATGAATGCTCGTACAGCTAATAGAATGTATAACTGCCTTTGCTGGTAAAGATAAATCCAAATAATTGCAGCATTAGTGCATTATGATGTATAGAATGTCAGTGTGCAAAAAAGAAAATAAATAAATAATGCATGTTTAAAAAGCTTGTTGTCTTTAAAATTGGCCTTCACAGGAGCTCAATAGTGGTAAGATATTAGATTACACACTGTTGATCTGTGCTGTGTCAAGGGGCTCTCTGTAAACACTCTGTGGCTCCAGAGAGTGAAAGCCCAACCACAGTGATAAATAAATTGTCCTTGATGGAAGTCATTTATGCAATCGGGAGATGGAGAATGCTGTGAAAGATTTATCTCGTATCACTTATTTACTTTTATACCACAGCACTACTGAATTCTTGATATCCTGCAAAGGTGCTAGCACTGCAGCGCTGACAGTGATCTTGACAGTAATATAAATAAAGGGTTTTTAATATATTTTTAATTAAGTGTTTTTAAGTCCACGTCACATCACTCATCAACAGGAACTTGTATTGCAGACCCACATCACTGGATACTAGTTGACAAAAATTTTATTTAATGAAGAATAAAAAAGGATGGAATGATCTCTTCACTGTCTATCTATAAAAATTCACTAGTAAGTCAGTGAAAACATATACAGTATGCAGAACAGGGACTTATCTCTGAGGCTGTTGCATGAGCAACAGTTTGAAAAGATATGTTTGGCTGGCTTTAGATCTTGGCTTCAAGTCCTGATGAAGGGAGGGTAGGACAGTTAAAGTGTTTTTTTTGTTTTTTTTTTTTTTTTTTTTTTTTTTGCCACCAGGCAAATCCAAATATATGAACAGACTTAGGTCAGGTGATCAGACTAGGTTAAGGACTTGAGAACAGGAAGCAGAGCATAATCAAAACCAGATGAACAGACATACAGAGCGACTTGGTATTGTCAGGTGTGTGACACAAACTGAGCGATTACTTTGCACCGGACAATGAGACACAGGGGTTTAAATATACAAACTAATTAAATGGAGAACTGGGAAAAGCTGTAAGTAATAAAGACACATCAGGGATGCAACTAATAGAGGGATATGAGTAAAAAGAAGACATGGCTCAAAACAAAATACACAACGCATCATAAACAAACATGACTCTGTGGGCTCTTTATGCACATTAAGTGTCTCTGCTCGTGAAGTTTGGCACGAGGGAGAAATATGCTACAGCATGTCCCTTAGGAAGTAAGTGTAGGCTTTCACCCTCCTTGATTTATTGTTGTTGGGTGATAGAAGACAGTTACCTAGTAGGTAGGAATTGGCAGTTAAGGGGAAAATTACAAATAAATTAATAAATAAATTATAATAAATAAGTCTTGTTCTATAATGTACAATAATAATTATCCTTGGAACTAAAACAGAACAGGTCGTGCTGTTATAGGAAAAGAATCATCTGAGTGGTAGATTCACACAATTAGCATAGATTATACCCCCCAAAAAATTCCCTCATGGGTTTTATTCCTCCCCGACACGTTCACCTCTGCCGTTCACCTCCCCTGTTCACTTCTACTGTTCACCTTTTCTGTTCACCTTACTTAAATGTAATCCTTACCAAGCCAAACTGGGAACACTTTAAAAGAGTCAGTTTCTATCCAAAGACCAATGCTTAATTCATGAAGCTGCATTGAATTAACCTAAAAGGGCTGGTTCTGATTGATTGATTCTCCAAATCAGACATGGGAATATTCCTCATGGTATTGTTATTTATGCATGAGGTTATATCAGGTCAAAAAGATAGAAGAGTTAAATCAAAGATTGGTTGCAGAGAATTATACCACCATTCTGTGGTGGGAGTCAGAGAACTGGTGAAATCATAAGCAAGTATTTTAGATTTATGTAATAATTTGAAGCATACTGTACTGTTTAGCTATTTCTTTCTTGTTGGATTGATTCCATCAAAGGTAACCTGTGCACAGATACCTACTAAATATAATATAGATCAAGTACAGAAAGAGTTTTTTTTTTTTTTTTTTGGCATCATAACAAAACGGTTTTTAACAGTATTAAGTTAAGCATAGATTTTTTTTTAAGGTTTATATTTAAACAGCAGATTCACTGACAGAGGTCTATCTTACTTACACTTCATTCTGACCTTCAACTTATGAGCATATTTTTTTCTTGCTTGACTGGCCTGGAGATATACTCGCAATTTGACTATATTATATATATATATTATATATAATATATTTCTTTAGTCAACCTTAAATCTCACAAAAACAGGGAGAATTGGAATGCTATTCAAAGGCAATATTAGATATATTAAGACGGCATAAATTATCATGTGTATTATCCACACTCCCATGAAGCACTCAAGAGGTTACAAAAGACTTTTTTTTGTATGCAAAGAGAAGCTCAGAGGAGACTCTATATATATCTTTTTAAGAAGAACCTATATGGACTTGATATGGCAATTACCATGGTAAAACTGTTAACTGTTTGGGGTGTATTTCTGGACCTTTATGCTCATTCAAACACAAGGGCATTAGTAAAGTCTACTAGATACTGATGTGGAGTGAGGAGGCCTGGGCTCCATAGCAGGATACTCAAGAGAATTATACTCACTGTTTTTTTCTTGTTCTTTGCTTTTATCCTATAATGTTTTAATCTAGAAAAAAATAACCTCAATATATCTATATAAGAAGAATTTAGCAACATTGCAGGGTGAACTTCAGGAGGGGAATTTCAATAATCTGAATGAGCCAAATAAAGTTAAACTCATGCATAGCATAACGTAATTTTCCTATGTACTGTAGGTATCGAAAAAAGCGAACAACTCTGAACAAACTGGAAGTGTCTACTTGTATTCATGTATACTTGAATAGAATGTTGTTTTACACTCTAACTCCATAGTCCACTTTGTCAGGCTAAGGCTGTTTCTCTGCATTAAGATGATTGGAGCGTGTCAGGTATCTGGGTTTGTAGTATAAACCTAATGAAGTGAGGAGTTAAATGAACCTCCTCATCTCACACCCAGCATCACTGGTTATACACCGGTTTGTTTGAGAGGACAAAAGAGATTTCTGTTTTTCTCCTTCATTTTAATGAGGCCTCCTTAAGAAACAGATGGTGCATTAGTCGAGACAAACTTTCACTGACAAAAATGAATTTCCAGCAAGCAGCACAACAAAGCAGGAAGGTCTCTCATTTTCTCCTGTTTTGTTTTGTTTTTTTTGTACACTGACATTGGATAAAGCCTACTGCAATCCACAGAGAGCAGAGTGAAATCTTTGTGCTATTTTTTATTTTTATTAATAAAAAAGCTCTGAGGACCAGCAGTATATTGAAGCAGTGAAAAATAATATCCAAATGCGTCTTACCCTTTTATCCATAGTAAATATGCTGAGCAAGTTGTTCACATGAAGCCCTTCTTTACAGGAACTCTCAATAGATGTACACTAATAGGCACATATATGCCAACACAGCACACAACTGCTTTGTTACAAAAAGAAATACTATATCCTAACACTTGTCTATTCATCATTATAAAAATCAAATATGCTCAGTTGAAATGATCAAATTTATTATGAATGATGGAAATATTTTACTATCTGAGTCCACAAAAGACTTTCTAGGTCCCTGGTTAAATGTAAACAAATGAGCTAAATTGTCTATAATTATTTCTTTGTACAAAAAAGGTCACATGTTCCCCGGTGCCTAATCACTTCTGTTGAAGCATGTGAAGTATATGACACTACGATGGATTTGGTCTAAAATGGATCATAAGGTTTTGCACAACCTTCCAGATTCCATGCGAGCTCTAGTGCACTGTCAATAAAAATAGGGGACAAAGCAAATAAAAGGAAACTGAAATTCTTGAAAATATTTCACCCATTACAAAGATCTTTGTCTTATGATTTAGATGCACCAGTTATATTACCCGTCATGCTTTTTCTGGTCTTTCGTTTCAGTCTATAACACTGCAACTGACAACTGAAATTGTTATCTGCATTATATATTCGCATTTTAATGAGCAATGTATATCATGTGCCATTTTAAAGGATCCCCGCTGCATGGTACATTTCATTTTGTACAAATTGCCATTGTTTACTCCCTCTCTTTAGTGAAATGGATGTTGACAGGAGCGTTTCTTTTTTTCTTCAAGACTGGAAGTGTATCCCTTGTTCTTGGTTAATGAACGCAATTAGTTAGATGGTTGGTGGCAGGTTTAGATGCCTGGTGGTAGGTGTGTACACTTGAATGTGAGGTATTGCACTCTGGCCCACTCTGCGGCATGCCAAGTTCAATCAACTTAATCACCCTTGTAGTTTCTTTTTCATCCATTTCCAATAAGACAGATGCACCATCTAATTCTGTTCTGTATGAATTGTCCACCTGCTTGCTCGATGTACCACCGCCTCTATTAAGCCAAATCAATGCATACTAGAGAAATGTCCATAGCAACAAATGAAGTGATTATTCCCTGTACAAAATGCCATGGTGTAAGCGCTGACCACCAAGCCAAGAAAAATGGATGAAGTTGTAAGCATATGTGTGTGTGTGTGTAATATGTGGCAACCTGTAAGTGTGCACTAAACTGGATGCAATTGTGCTTTAGTAAAGCAGCTGCTGTGCACTCTGGTGATAGTGGATGGGTGTGATAGATCAACCATGTGCATTGGCCACAGATCATCTCACACAGGTGTAGGTTCTCCATCAGGAACCTTGTAAAACAGATGAGACTTCAATCCACTAACTCTGTGTGTGTGTTAGTGGTTGCAACATATGCAGTCAAGTTATTTTGGTGATAGAATTGTGTGTCTTATTCCAATTTTTAAGAGAGCAAATATGAAGATAAGTAAGGAATATATGTGCTTTTTTAGAAGAAAATCAATGACTACATGGATCCCAAAGTTGATTATTTTCCAATAATAGTAGTAGTTTTTTCCACTATCTTACCACTTACAATGCTTTAAGTATCAACACTTGTTTACATCCTTATGCAGTTAATAAGACAAACAAATTGTTTATTGTAAAATTACTTTACAGTTCTACCTCTGATTGTTACAAAGCTGACAATAAAGATTACTTCCATAACTGCCAAATAAACTTCCTTTCTCACAGTATCAATGTTTAAACACAAAAATGATGTCATTAAAATGTCAAAAATCAATGCAACAACTACAGTGTAACATGCAACAGTGCAGTCTAGAATATATAAGAATATCTTATATACATACAATTCCATGTGTTTTGGTCGCTAGAAACGTTTCTTCAAGAAATCAGAGCATCAGTGTAAACGTGATAGTGGTGCTGTTTTTGTGCAATGTGTACCAGTGAGAGCTTATTGACTTTCAAAGAGAATTTTAAATGTGCTGTAGGCTACCTCAACTCAACTAGTATCTTGAATCTCCTACTCATATTTTGCACCCACTTTTGTGCATGCAACGTACTCTGAGGTTTGATCTGATGCGGAATAATGTTGAAATGTGGATTAAAGAAATGAGGTATCACAGGTTTATTTGTCAATCAGATTGTTTATCTTGGTGAACACTAGAATTCGAAAACACAGCAAAATGCCTGCCTGTGTGGAGTGTCTAGAAGTGATGACAATAAAATGGAAAAAAAATTTGGTATCCATATATAGCTAAACCTTGGGCCTCATTTATTGTTTTTATAAACTTTGTGTGTAAATGTATGTTTTTTTATACAACAAAATATTTTTTTTTAAATAGTTTTAGTAATGATTGATTTCATTCTGATGTATGTATGCTGATAAATGGCTAATATTATCATGATTTACTGCTGCTTTAAACTTATTTTAATTCATATATGGACGTACTGTAGCTCTCCTAAATTCATTAACATGAAATAAAAGTCTTTAACAATTTCCTAATCCTAACTCAACATACATATATGCATAAGTACTCTGGACAAAAGTATTGGCCACAAGTGGTTCTGCCCCAAATTGTACACCACTGTGATTGAGGCACACAACTGTATAGGATGGATTTTGGAATTTGTATCGTAAAATTTTCCCTTCACTTGAGCTAGAAGACACAAACCTGTTGCACAATTAAAATGCCCTTGTGTACAAAGGCGAGCTCCAAATAGATATTGTTTACTTGGTTTGGAGTGGAAAATATTGAGTGGCCTACTATAGAGCTTAACCTTACTGAACAATTTTGGGATGACTTTGAATGCTGACTACACCCCAGACCTCCTCCTCCTGACTTAACTTATGTCCTTGTGGCTGAATGAATTTTGGTATGATCTAAAATCTAGTGGAACATCTTCCTCGAAGAGTGTAGGTTTGGCTTTTATAACAGGAAATTGGAAATAAATGTGGAATGGTATATTCAAAAAACACATGTGAATCTCATGTCCAGGTGTCCACAGATTTATTTTGTGTGTAACTTCAAAACTTGTAAATTTGCTTTTGCCCATTTTGAAATTTAGTCATTCAAGTTTAATAACAGTGAGTGTTCTTATAAACTATTCAATCAGAGGTTTGTGGACACGTAACAATTTAAACTTCTATGTGGTTCATTCCTAAATTGTTGGATGCACGGAAATGTAAATATATCTTTGTCTAAATATATCTATGTTTGAGCATAACCATGTCCCTCAGAGCGATGTGGGAGTCTATGAAAACATGATTTGCCATAGTTGGAGTGGAAAGAATCAGGTGGCCAACAGTCCTGTCCTCAACCTCGCTAAACACATTTGGATTGAATTAAAATGTCTAAATGCCACAGACATCCTCAGACCTCCTCCTTATTTTTTCAGTCAGCGTGCTCTTAAGGAAATAACCATAACAACAGCATTACAAGGTTCATCCACTTTGACTTTTTTTGATTTTGAGTCATTAAAGCTAAACCATACCTAATGGACTAGAACTATTCAAAATTCCAACAAGCATACATAAAGTCTTGCTGTGAGAAATGATCATACCCTATCATTCAATCATCAGTGTTTGGATGAACTCCACATTTTACTGTCTATTCTAAGCAATCACACTGGTAGGGCCACATAAAAAATCTGTAATTTCATCTGCAGACTTATCTACTATGCATCAGCCAGTTCATCTGCGATGCCACACTGAGATGGAGTTAATGTTGTAATCAGAAAGCAGCTCTCAGGGCAGTGGCAATGATGAAAGTGCGGCTTTTTCCCCCTCCTTTTGCCTCCTTCATGCCATGCTGTGTGAGGGATGTGGAGGTGCGGTGGCCAGAGTTGGATTAAAGATCATATCTGTGGCTGTGCAGCAGAGCTCTGACTGGAATATGAAGCCTTTTTAACAGGAGATCGCACAGAGAAGAGAGTGCTATTTCTAATGGAGCGTGAGGACATGAGAAAGCCTGGAATTTCAGCGCCATACAGTGCATAGGTGTGCAATACACAAATTGATTAAATGCATATTATAGGATTTGGGATGTAACAGAATATCAAAGGACACATTATGATATACAGTATGTATAGTAGAGTTGTGACTGAATATGAATAAATTTTTTGGAACTGAACAGTGTTCACATATAACAAATGCAAATACAAATATGTTTATTTTTACAAACAGGTGCCAGAAAGCTACACGGAGGAAGTAGAAGTCTGCATATGGACTAGAGCTGGTCGTTGTTGCTTTCATGTAGGTCTAAGTGGGTGGTCAGTCTTAAAGCTGAGGGGACAAACATTGACATTATTGCACAATATGTTTACATTGTCTATTTATGACATGCTGACAGTGCTGTCATTTTTGTCACTGGGGATCTTCCCTTGCGGGCATAGTGATAGGATTCATATCTATTATAAAAAAAACTTCCCAGATTAGACCATGGCCATTTTGGTTCATATATGAATGATAAAACCAATGTTTGGAGCACTACATTGATATAGATAGTGGGATTGATTACACCTCTAGTATACAATCAGTCCCTTAGATTTCCGGGTTTAATATTTGCAAGTTTGATTCATCAATATATTAATAGAGGTTATAAATGTTATGTCATAAGTATGTCATGAATGCAGAAAATACAGTACAAAAATGTAATTTTCCACATAAAAAAATTGTTTCGCTGATTTTCCCGGGATATAACCACCGCGATAAACAGGGGTTTACTGGATATGTGCTATTACTTGACTTTAATAATGAATTGCTGCCAAAGTTAAATATGTTTACTGTATTTTACAATTATTAATAAGTATGTACTGCATCACATACTGTATGTGTATTGTATTGCCTAGCTCTAACACTTTCATTTTGCGTTTTAGTTGTATCGTGTTTTTTGTTAAAAATTAGCCTTCTTATTAAAAAAAAATGAAGGGCATCCAGCGTAAAAACATATCTTATATCTGTAGCAACTGTTTATTAAATACATTATTGCACTCTGTTATCTCAAATCGTTGGCTCTTAGAAAACCCCTTTTTAATAATCTTATTTCTTCTTTCAAAACAAAGGAAACTACTGACAGTACATAACAATATTTTTGTTATTTAAAGTGTTTGCATGGGTTTCCTTTTAGATTCTTTGTTTTTCTTACCTTCCAGTAGTAAGCTTAATTACCCCCACTGGTCAGATCATATCACAATCTTTTTCAGAACCATAATTTTTCCTAATCACAGTGTACCAAAAATACTTTCATTTTTATAATTATTATTGCTTTATTATTGAAATGTTTTTGGAAGTTTTGGAACGTAGCAATGTCAATCATCTAAAAGTAGCTGAAAGATATAAGCCATTAGAGAGCGCCTGCAGCTCCAGTGTGGCCCAGAGGAGGATGAGGCAGAAGCTAACTGCTATTCGCAACCTTTCAGTTTCATTGCTTCCCCTCCACTGACCCAACACCGGTGTCACCACTGATAGAGGACACCATCCTCTTAGCCAAGGGAAACAGTTTGTGTGTGTGTGTGTGTGTGTGTGTGTGTGTGTGTGTGTGTGTGTGTGTGTGTGTGTGTGTGTGTGTGTGAGAGAGAGAGAGAGAGAGAGAGAGAGAGAGAGAGAGAGAAAGAGCTAGAAATTGACAAACATTTCCCATATAACTGCAAATATAATTGTGAGCACAATATATGAAAAAAATATATAACTTAATTTGTATTGTTGAAAAAAACACCTGAGGGACTCTGTACAAGAGTGTTTAAATTTCATTCCCCTCAAACTGAATGTTAAGTAAAAACAGAGGAAAGCCTGCATTTATAAATTATTTATTTTTTGTATTTTTGAAATTGGGGCAAGATCTATCAAAACCCATTTCTGCCAGGCAAAAAAGGAAAACATGTGCAACATATAATATTCTTTATTTTTAGAAGCTGCAATATGTCAAAATTTTGAGGTTACATATTAGACTTAAACTTGGGACTTAGGAATTGGATTTGAGTCTGACGTACTGTACACCGAACATGCATAACTGTATGGCCTCCGATCAGGCATAACATTATGACCACCTGCCTAATATTGTGTGGATCCCCCTTTTGCTGCCAAAACAGTCCTGACCCATCAAGCATTAACAGTTTAATTTCTTCAGCAATTTGAGCTACAGGAGCTCATATGTTGGATGATCCGCTTCAGTAAAAAAAAATATATATATATCACATTTAAGCAACCATTTTGTGTATATTGTGTACATTTTGGATATTGTCTTAACAGACAATACTATAGAAATGAAAATTGGATATATTTTAGAGTAGTCAATATGCAGTTTGCATAGTAGAAAGATATACTGTCCCTGAAAATAACTCACCTTCAGCAAAGCAGCTGCCATCTTGGTGGTGTTTTAGGGTTGTTGGAAAACTGCCATTCGGCCCAGTTTCTGACGGGCGGGCATCATGCTTTAGAATTACAAAGTTGCAATCGAGCTGCACTCATGCAACCCCAGATCATGATGCTACCACCACCAAGCATGCACTGTAGACACAATTTTCTTGGTACTCCTCACCGGGGCATCACCACGCATGCTGTACTTCAGCTGAGCCAAACAAGTTTATCTTAGTCTCATTAGATCACAGGGCATGGTAATGTCTTGGACAGGTTGGACAGGCTGTCTTCAGCGAACCGTTTGTGGGCTTTCTTGTGAGCCAGCTTCAGAAGAGGCTTCCTTCTGAGACGACAGCCATGCAAACTGACTTGTTGAAGTGTTGGGGCGTATGGTGAGAACTGAAAAGCGGACACTACACTTCTGCAACCTCTAAAGCAATGCTGGCAGTACTCATGCATCTGTTCTTTAAAGCCAGCTTCTGCAACAGACATACAGAAACGAGGAGTCAACTTCTTTGTTGGACCCAAGCGAGGCCTGGTTTAAATGGAACCCATCTTGGAAATCCTCTGTATGATCCTGGCCACTGTACTCTAACTCAGTTTCATGGTTTTACTGATCTTCTTATTGCCTGGGCCATCTTTGTGGAAAACAAAAATTCTAATTCTCAAATCCTTAAGGAGTTATTTGCCATAAGGGGCCATGTTGAATATCCAGTGGTCAGTATGAGAGAAAGTACAAATCTGAACTGTTCTAAAAAGATACACACATTTGTATGATCAAATGAGACATTTATATGTCAATATGCAAATTCTAATCTATTTATAGCACATTGTTTGGAAAACGATGAAATAAAAAAATGTACACTGTTATGGAAAATCACCACAATATTAAGCTGCGTCCCAAAAGTTAAGTCCAAAGTCTAGGGCTGTGATGCTAAAAAGTAAACTTTATTATAAAGAAATAAAGCCAAGTAATTCAATGGAAAAACTGAAAAATCACAGTCTGTGCATGATCTTTTATACACTTTCCATCTCACACTCGACGCCCACACTTTCTATTTTTTATTGCAAACTTCTCTCATTAGCCACCCTTATCTTTTTTATTAAACTGACCACCTAGGTTTCTACCCACTTTTCTAACATAATGGTAGTGTGGGCTGTCCAGCTTTATTACTTTTTTCAATAAACCCATCCAGTTCAGACAAGTTCACAATCTTAGACGTAGGCTTAGATATACTTTATTGATCCCGTGAGGAAAACCTTAAACAAAAGTAAACCCGGCACAATACAATTAACTAAATTATAAACAAAATCAATTCACATTAATTAACTGTGTTCTTCAAATATAATTCATATACTAGTAATTGCTGTATTTTATGCACACTAATAATCACACTATAATCATTGTGCTGTGGATATACTGATATGATACAATAGGTAAAACATGGCTAATGAAAAAAATAAAATTCTATGTTTATGAAATTGCAAAACAAAGAAAAGTAAATGGGACTTCTGATTACACCATACTGTATTATAATAACATGAAAATTGCAATAATTCAAATGACACAAAAATATTTGTTTATAGAAACTGGATAACTTGATTTTAACTGTTATATATAATATACAGTGTCTGTAAAAACTTTGGAAACACCTAGTTTTTATTCATTTTTAAGAGACTTTTAAGAGATTTTTAGCACTTTTGTTTTTATGTTTGGTTTTTTTTGTTTTATGCAAACTAGGTATTTTAACGGTATGAAGTTTTACTATGACCAAACAATATACATGTCCTAGGGGGTCACCAAAAAGCATCGAGGTAACCGATGATCGAGATAAACGAAAATCAAAATGGCGGCAATAGAATAGAATAGCCTTTATTTGTCACATATAAATTACAGCACAGTGAAATTTGTTCTTCGCATATCCCAGCTTGCTTAGAAGCTGGGGTCAGAGCGCAGGGTCGGCCATGATACGGCGCCCCTGGAGCAAAGAGGGTTAAGGGGATTGCTCAAGGGCCCAAGAGTGGCAGTTTGGCGATACCGGGGCTTGAACCCCCACCTTCCGATCGGTAACCCAATGCCTTAACCGCTGGAGCTACACTCCCCCAATATAGTAACGTGATTGAAATTTATTTTTGTACATGATGTGCGTTAATAAATGAGAATGTGCATGCACGTGTTTTTGAAAGTTTTTTTTTACACAACAGCGTTGCCGCGATTTGTTTGATGAAGGCATGCTATAAAAATACATAGAGTACATGTTTATCTGTCAGGAATCCACCTGCCACGCCCCCTTCGGCCCCCTCCAGCGTAGCAGGTGCTTTCTCAGCCGCTTTCTCTGAAGCTCTCGGCTTCAATCGCGCACATATGGTGCTCGTTTATCATTATCACTAGCTCCTATTTAAACTTCCACACTCTCACCGTCTGTTAATGTTGGTATATGTTGGTTCACGGCGGTCGTTGTTATCGCACATGCGTATCCCGGTACGTGTCTTCCCACCAGCACTCTCTCAACGGCTGCGCTTTTCTTCCCAAAGCCACGGCGCGCCCCTACTAACACTATGAACACTAGCACTAACAAACAGCAGAGATTCACCAGTATACAATACAACACCTGTAGCAGCTGTAAGCCTTGATTTTTCCGCCACTTCCGCGAGTTCTTCTGCGGCTGCACCGAGATAACCGACGTTAAATGGCAAATTTTTCCCCCCTTGTGCTCGAGATATCAGGGTTCGGCGACATAACCGATAAAAAATGCTTAGACAAAGCGAGAAGTTGGCGGTTCCACTTATACAGAGTTTCAACTCTATTTTTTTTTTTTTTTTAAATACTTCCTTATCATGAATTACAGCTGTACACAATGTAGGCATCTGCATATTTAGTTTCTGCAAACTCTCAGCTAAAATACTTTTAAGTTTAATATATGAGTCTAGTTCTTCTGATTATACTGGTTGTTGTTGTTTTTTGTTATTAAATAGAAAATCTACATATATCTCTTGTAAATGTTATAAATACAATATGGGATGTTAATTCTCTACATATTTAAAAAAAAATTGTATCCCATTTAAATCATACTTTTTATTACAATACACTGGAATAAATGTTTGAATATTCATAGTGCACCTTTTTTCCCTGTTTTTCCCTCCTTTCCTCAGTTCTTCCCATTTTGATTATTCTCTTCGGATAAGCAACAAAATTACATTTTGTAAAACTGTAATAACTCAAAATGTATATATCTATAGTATCTCACAAAAGTAAGTATGACCCTAACATTTCTGCAATTATTTAAGTATACCTTCTCAAGGGACAATGCTATAAAATTTAAACTTGAAAATATTATAGAGTAGTCAATGTGAAGCTTGTATATCAGTACAGATTTACTGTCCTCCGAAAATAACTCAGCATACAGCCATTACTGTCAAAATTGCTCTCAATAAAAGTGAATACACCCTGAATGAACATGTCAAAACTGTGTCCAAAGTGTCAATATTTTGTGCAAACATTATTATTATCTAGCACTGCTGTAATCCCCCTGGGAATGGAATTCACCCGAGCTGCATATGTGCTCAAGGTTCAGGTCTGGAGACATTCTTGGCCACTCCTTCACCTTTAGCTTCCTTAGCAAGGCAGTTGTCATCTTGGCAGTGTTTTGGTGTTTTATAATGTTGGAAAACCGCTGTTCGACCCAGTTTTTGAAGGGAGGACAACATGTTCTGCTTTATAATGCCACAGAACATGTTGGAATCCATTTTTCTTTCAATGAACCACAGCTCCCCAGTACCAGCAGCACTTATGCAGCCCCAGACCATTATGCTACCACCACCATGCTTGACTGTAGGCAAAACAGTTTTCTTTGTACTTCTCACCAGGGCATCGTAACACATACTGGACACAATCTTAGCAAAACAAGTTTATCTTAGTCTCATCAGACCACCGGACATGCATCTAGTAATGGTCTAAGCACTGACAAGCGGACCCTCCGCTTCTGCAACCTTTCAAGCAATGCTGACAGCACTCATGCGTCTGTTTTTTAAAGCCAGCTTCTGCACCTGATGCACAGGTTGAGGACTCAACTTCTTTGATCAAGCTTTACAAAGCTTGTTGAAGTGGATCCCGTCTAGGAAAACCTCTGTATGACCCTGGCCATTGTACTATAACTCAGGGTGTTACTGATCTTCTTATAGCCTTGGTCATCTTTGTGGAGAGCAACAATTCTTATTCTCTATCCTCAAGGAGTTTTTTGCCATTAAGTGCCATGTTGAATATCCAGTGGTCAGTATAAGCACCAAATTTTAATTGCTTTGAAACAAGATACAGAAAATTGTATGGTCCTGTCAAGCAGGCAAAAACATGAACATGATGAATAGACGACTAAAATATATCCAAATTTAATTTCTATAGTATTATTCTTGAGAAGATATAATAAAATGGTTGCTGAAATGTGCAGGGTGTACTCACTTTTGTGAGATACTGTAGATATAGGTTCAAAAAGGCATGAAAAGAGCACACTAATTGCAGAGAATGGATACACAGTAAAAGCTGTATGTACGCACACTTTACAATCATACATTTTTCTCCTGATAAGGAGCAATGCAAGTTAGCTCAGTAAAGAGTGTTGTAAATTAGCACAGCTATTCACTAGTGCTAATTTCGGACGTTGTTTGCAAAATAGCTGCAGCGAGAGCAGAACATGTCAATTCTTCGCCCATCCACATCCGTTGTCTGTCACTTTTGAGATTGATATTCACTCCTCCCAAATCATAGCTGTTTCAGCACAAGCCTTCTCTACTCTAATAGTTAAGCTCCTGATTAGCAATTTTACTACCCCATAATTTCCACAGCATTCACTCCAGTTGGCGGGGGCTGTGTGCCAAAGACAGATCTATTCAGGGTGGCTCCGAAATGTTAAGAATAAGTGAACACATTAATCCACAAGTTATTGCAATCTTGTAATCCACTCGCTGTGTTAATTGCCTGTTATTTTCTCTGGGAATGAGGCTTATGCAAAAGGTCGTTTAATGGCTCAGAGCAATTGACCAGCACCAGCAGGGCTGTGAGCGAATGGTCTTAGCTACTGTCATTTTTACTGCGAGGTCAAATCTATCAAAGCTGCGGTCTAACTGATGTGTGTGTGTGTGTGTGTGTGTGTGTGTGTGTGTTTGAGAGAGAGTGAAAGCCTCAAAGGGCTTAAATTGCTTATAAATGGGAGCTTATGACTTTATGGCTATTTGTCAGTAAGCAATGTCAGATGTACCCTTTCAGGCTTGGGTTCATCTTTTTGTCCTACACATTGTGCATCTTCTGTCATTGTTGATACATGATGATGTTTTGTGAGAAAGTATACTGTTTTTTTTTTCTTTAGATCATATTTTTTTATGTGTGCCTTTTATGTGTGGAGTGTGTTGTGTCTGTAAAACCTGCATGTTAATCAATCAGTTATTAGGGCCAGTTATTGTTGTCTAAGCACACATTAAGATGTTTTTTCTTTCAACCCCGCAAACCCCCACCCCCCTACAGGGAATTTTCTTATTTGTCAAATTACATTTAATCATTACAGAGCAAAATAATTAGCCGTGTTCCTGAAGTACAAAAATGCAATTAGGCACAATGCAGTGTCAGTTCTATGTAATCACAGCATTAAAAACATAAAATGTTTCTTAATTAAAAGGCTGTATTTTTTTGCTTCTCCAAATATATGTATATGGAGCTGTATTTCGGTTTAATATGTGAAGTATTTATGTCCTAAACCTGAGATATATTTTTCTTTCTTAATAAAAACCCAAACTATTTCACTAGAACTTCATTATGTCCTTTGCAACACAAAAAAACAAATATATAAATGAGAGATAGAAATGTCAACACTAACATGGTTTGTGAATTCTGACTCTGACAGTTCCTTAGGATTAACTACATCACTCAAATTCATAATTAGACTCAGTTATAAGCGTGTAAACCATTGCTGGTGTTATTGTTTTAATCATTATTTTGATTAACTGCATTTTGTAACCATTTTAATCTTTTACCAAAAACAAGTAATTTCAACTGTAAATATACTGTAAACCACTGTGATCTTGACCAGTCATTTACTAAGGATGAATAAGTTGTTTTTTTCAAATTTTGTATGTTCAGTTTAACACAAGTTTTTTTTTTAGTCTCACTAGGTTTATGTTTGACTGTCCATTTAATAATTTATTTTCTTGTGTTCTGAAGTAACCCAAGTCATCATGCATACCTATAGTCTTAAGCAGTATGTTTTTGAGAAAATAAGAAAGAAAAAATTTGTATTGCTCCTATATATCTGTATTTGTATATGTTTAGAACATATTTTTTGTTTATCCTGAATAATAGATTCACAATCGATTACATCTCTGCGCTAGGACATTGTACTGATTCATACGAAAGGCTTTATCCATCCATAATGTCTTATCACTGGATAAAGGACAGGCTGGCATAACAGCTGCATGTAAGTAAACTAAATGAAAAAATGCAAGATATTGAAGCACATTTGTGATTGTGAATAGTGAAGTAGACAGACAACACACACTGCATGCACAGGCATGAGACCCAACAGCAAATGGAGCTCATAATGGCCAGAGCATGTTTGGAAGCACAGCTAATGAGCAAGCCCATTAGGCATTAATAGTGTTTTAAAGACCTGCGGAGAAGCAGAGGAAGGCACAGCCGAGTGTTGGATATGGGGTACAGGAAGCCACTATGACTGTTAGCTGGTGTTTGATGGAGCTACAGAAGAGCGTGGTGCTTCAGAAATCCTCATGAGAAAGCTGACCCTGCCAGATTATCTGTTTATGCCTAGTTTTGATCAAAAGACAATTTTTTTCTAATTTTGTTGAAAAGTGTTAGCACACCCTGTAATCATCAGTGTTTTTTAATACTGGCTATTCATGCTCTAACTCTTGACGCTTTTAAAAACAGACCTATAAACACATCCTGTTCCTGATCAGATATCCAGAGGGAGATTAGCAATCCCTATCCCAAACAGGGTGCATGTTTTTAAACCACATTACCTTAAACCATGGGTTTTCAAAATGGCCCTGGTGTATTGCCTGTCTAGTTTTTCCTTTTTTTCATGCTAGCAACATACCTGATTTATTCATCATCTTATTTATCATTTCTCAGCATTTAGCAGCTAATAGATCTAACAACAAACTAATCAAACTTCCCTTTTAATACAGTTAATGCATCCTATTCACAGTTAATGTTGACCACAATTACAAAGTAAAAAAGGCAACCAAAATACAATATGCACCATTTTCAAATAATAACACCAGCAGAAGAGTCAAGAAACCAATTATGGCCAAACCAATTATATATATATATATATATA
>MU551596.1:7071717-7150764 GCA_024362625.1 Silurus asotus | reverse complement strand
TATATATATATATATATATATATATAGTATCTATCTATCTATCTATCTATCTATCTATCTATCTATCTATCTATTTATCTAACTGTCTATCATTTCACAGTACAGGTACTCAGCAAAACATCTTAACTTAGTTTCCACCTGAACTGCAAATATTAGAGTTACATTTACAAATATGTATACAGCAAATAATAAAATCATGCAGGTCAAGTGTTTCAGTTAATGTTCAAATTGTACATCAGAATTGGGGAAAGTTTAGCATGGTTGCTGGTTATTGATGAACTGGTTTCATATTTCAGAAATTGCTGATCTCCTGGGATTTTCACAAACAGTTGTCTCTGGGGTTTAAACAGAATCGTCTGAATAACAAAAAACATCCTGTCAGCAGAGAGTCTGCAAGCTGAAACACCTTGCTGATGAGAGAGATCAGAGAAGCCTGATCAGACTGATCTAAGCTGAAAGGAAGTCTATAGTCAGCTCAGAATCACGTGTTTCTGCATGATTTTTCTGCACTATGCTGCTGTCACATGATTAGCTGATTGGTTAACTGCAAAACACCTTTTTCTACTTTCTATTAAAATAGAACAAATTTTCAAGTTTGGTGTAGATTATAAATTAGTTCAACAAAAAAGTTTTTCCAAATCATTTATTTTTCATTAGATGATGTACTTCTATTTTTAGTCAAGTTAATTATTAGTCTTAATTATTATTATTCATGGGACCACTGGTTAATTAACCACCATTTATTGAATTACTTAAATAAAGCCAATTTTTCCAAGCAAGAAAAAGACTAGACTGTGCAAAACGTGAGTATTTCAAAAGTGGTAGTAGAAGTGTTTAGAATCAGTTTAAGATTTGGGATTTCAAATCAGTAGGTAACAAGTTCAATTCCCAGCAGC
Organism: Silurus asotus; assembly: GCA_024362625.1. NCBI lineage: Eukaryota > Metazoa > Chordata > Actinopteri > Siluriformes > Siluridae > Silurus > Silurus asotus. The sequence continues at coordinate 7,149,868 of MU551596.1, read as the reverse complement.
AACAATCAGTGCTGGTCCCTTAAGCAAGGGCTAGTCAGTTAATGTACTATTGGACCAGGAGATGGTTGGTATTTTGTGCCTTAAACGTGGGCTGATTAGTGGGTCTGTGCTCAAGTTACAAATTGTCTCCATCTCTCATGGGTGAACAATGTTGACAAAAAAAGACACAATTTCTAGAGTATAGACGCCACTCTGACTTTTGACCAGCCTCTAAGATTGCTGGGAAATTACTAGTGGGGAGAAGTGCAGATAAATTGGGATAGTGAAACCAGCATTCTCTTTGCTGTCCCATCTGAAGCAAAGGATTTTTAGAGCAGGGGGAAAAAAGAAGCATTTGATAATCCTTTTTGTTTCTTTTGCTTTTCTAAAGCCGTGTATGCATTGTCACACTTCGCTGGAGGTTGGTACTTTATTTTTTGATGTGTCTGATGAGCGTATTGTTATAATTGCTCAAGTAAAATTACTGTATACATTTTTTTTTAAATAAAAGCCATTGGAAATGAGGTCATCTAGACTTATCCTTTGATCCGCTCCATCCTTAGCTTAGAAACTGCAGTTTGAAGAGGAATTTATCATAGCAACTGCTTTGAACGAACAAAATCACAAACAAACGAAGGGAGAAATCGATCGCAAGTGTCTCTCAGAATGATGAACTGGCACTTCTGTCAAAAATCAATGGCTTTTCTATCTCCCCAGGTCCTCGGGTGTGTTCATGAGCCTCATACAAGCTCTCTTTCTCATTTTCACCCTCTCTCACCCCTTCTCTCTCTTTCTTTTCCTTTTTTGTCAGTGTATTTATCTCTCTTCACATTGTAAAATTTTAACCACAATGTTTTTCTTTCTTTCTTTCTCTCTTTCTCTCTCTCTCTCTGTCTCTCTCTCTCTCTCTCCCTCAATGTATGTGTCTCTCTTTCTCACTCTTTCTCTCTACTCTCTTGCTCTTTCTTTTCCAGCAGTCTTGAAAATGGCATGTTGATGTGTGGTGAGAGCCTTAACCAATAATGGCCCATAGGATAAGCAATATAAGTAAGTGCATCTGGATGTATTTACAGTCGTATTGACATCCTCTTCCTTTTTTTTATCTGTCCTGCTTTTTGTGCTCTTGTGCTTATTGGCTGCATGTCTTAAAACCTGTATCGACCTGCTATGCTTTTAGGCTCTGCAGGAAGCTTTTGATTAACAGAAGCATAAAATAGATACAAGGCACTCCTACAATAAATGCTTAGCTCTTCACACTCTGCTTTTGTCATCAATTAGATAAACTTTTACAGTTAAGTCCCCCCCCCCGGTTTATTGTTACATGACCGTGTGATTGACTTTGGGTTAATTATGGATTAACACATCTGTTCAGCCACTTTACAAATGTGTTCAGGTCATTACACCTGCAATGCAGTGAGAAAAAGAAATCTACTTCATGTTGTGCTTTATTTTTATGGTGTAACCTCATCTTTAGCTATGTGGCAGGCTGAACAGTGAATGCATTGTATGGCAGTTTAATGTACATGTATGTAGAATAGAGAGAGAGAGAGAGAGAGAGAGAGGGAGAGAGAGAGAGAGAGAATGAGAGAGAGAGACAGAGAGAGAGAGTGAGAGTGGGAGAGAGAATATGATTGTGAGTGTTGAAAACTGTGAAGGAGAAAAGGTTATGTGTGTTTCTTAATTAGAAATAGACGAAGAAGCATACATAGATAGACATACAGGGGAAAATGTGTATGTGCTGTGTGTGTGTGTGTGTGTGTGTGTGTGTGTGTGTGTGTGTGTGTGTGTGTGTGTGTGTGTGTGTGTGGGTGTGTGTCTGACATTGGCTAGTCTGTCTATGATGTGAGATGCCGGGAAATCTCTGACAGCTTGAGGAAGTTCCTTCAGCCTCCTCAGTGGGAAAGAAAGCTGTCACACACACACACACACACACACACACACACACACACACACACACACACACACACACACACAAGAATTCATATGTCCATCAAAAAGACAGAGAGGGGAGGTACAACATACATGTTATTGTAAGGAACAACTGACAATTGCTTCTTGAAAGTAAAAATGGAGCTCTCTCTCTCTCTCTCTCTCTCTCTCTCTCCTATCTCCTTGTAAAAGGTTTTTAAATTTATATGTATTAAGGTTATTTTATCATTAATATTTATGATTATTTGCCTACATTTAATGAAATGTTTGAAATATTAATTTTTAATTAATGTTTGTACTGTGTCATTGAAGCAGAGCTGGAAAATAGTTGCAGTAATTCTAAATTTTATCCTCTTCATATTTGAAATGCCTGTATTCTTACTTATATTCTTACTTAAGCAAAACTAAATGTCAAACTGCTTACAAAACAAAAGTAGCAGTTTTTTATTATTGTCAATCAAATATAGAGAAAACAACTCATTTGCTTATCAACCAATCAATCAAACAAACAAACAAACAAATAAATGTAAATACATACATACAGACATACAGACAGACAGACAGACAGACAGACAGACAGACAGACAGACAGACAGACAGACATACTTAAATATATATTACATTTTATAGTATTACATTATATTCATGGAACAGCATTACTTTGAGGGTGTAAGAATTACAGTCTGCCCCAACCCAGATTCCACCCCAAGCTAAATTAAACTTAGTTCATCCGCAAACCATCTGACATAGTAGGTTTGACATAGAATTTTGTTGTATCAATCTTAATCATAGTCTTAATTTAATCAGGCTGGGAGAGGCAGCAAGCCATCAAGGACCATCTCTAACCGAAAGGTGTCTAAGACCATGATTATCATTTAAACAATACCCTGACCTGACCCGCTGGGGGGCTGGCACCAGCAAAGGTGTAAATACTGGTGATTACCAACTGCTGACCTCTGGCTCGAGAGTGGTATCACCCGCCTTTTGTCTTCTTACGCATGTCCTACATTTAATTTACATATAAAGGTTAACTCCGGCCTATACTTCAAAGGGGAAGAACAATCTCAAATATCTGGGCAGAGTTTGCTGGGGGTTCTTTCTGACTCCGATGAACCCAAAGTGCTTCATGTATTTTCATATTTTGTCACTGCTATGCTGTTATAAACTTCTTCATTACGATCATCATTGTCCTCATCATTTTCTTTTTACAAGAGTATCTTTTCTTCTTTGTTGTTTCTTTTTCCTTTTTTTTTTTTAACACATAATGTGTTTACTTTGGCATCGATTTCTTAACATAGATTTGAGTGCTAGCATCTTTTTCATCTTGTAATGTTTATACCAATAGTGTGCAGTAGAGTAGTTTCTTACCCAGAGTGCTCCATCTTCAGATCGAGTCAAGTCATATAATAAGTGTGAAGAATATACACTTATATTGGGCGCTTGCTCACATTGAGTTTGACATGTGATACTATTCATGATGCGCACACAGAATCAGTATTGGTGTTGTAGTAGTTACACTGCATCAGATTTGAACTGTTGTTTAGATTGGTCAGAAGGTGTTGAATCATTGTTTCACACATCACAGCAGGGATGTATTTTTGAGACTGATTGGTCAAAACATGCGCAATATTTTTATTTTGCAGCACATGGAGTTTCATGTAACATGACCGTTAATATTAATGCACATGTTCTGAAATGATATTTTAGCAATAACAGTAGCAGGTTATACACATTGACATACATCACATAATCTAAAACTAGTAAAAGTACTTTTTGAAACTGATTTTTTAAATATTATATATTAATAAAAACATTTGATTATTGAGGTGTAATATACCATATATGCCAATGAACGCTTTTTTCTCAAATTGAAAGATTTTTAAGATTTAACATTCTGTAACAAGTTGTATTTTCTTTTTTTCTTTTTTTACTTAAAGTAAAACAAGTTTACTGCTAAATCAACTATCAATAGCCATGGGTGAATAAAATACCAGTGTCAGGCCATACATTTGGTACTTGGGCCTTCAGTGGGTACTTACCTGACTTTTAATACCACCACTATCACATTGCAATTTTAGAAACCATCAATACTATACAAAAATGCAATATAACAACGCATGGCATTACAGAGAGAGAGAGGCATTTCACATATGGAGGGTGAATACCATTTTACTAAAGCAAGAAACCCAGTTAAAACTCCAAACCTCTACACTACAAACACAAATGTTCCACGTACATCATCTGGAGCAGTTCAGAATCAATATTTGTCCAATAAAATTACAAAAACATAAAAATTGTAAATAAAATACAACCTATTCACCAGAGATGCAGACTCATAATTTGCACCACTACTCAGAGGCTGTAATTCAGTGGTACAGCTTGTATTCACTGGTCTGGAAGTGGTGAACAAACCCTTTCCCGGGCTGAGGCAAGCTAGCTAGCTTCGGGGTTGGCCGACCTCCTCACAATGTCTAACTTTTCTTGAAAATGTATTTGTATGTTTTTTATCTCTTCCTCTGTAGGCATAAAAAGGTCTAACTCAGATGTATTAATGTGTGCAGAGCTACACACGTTAGCTAGTCGAATTTGGCTGTAACAGTTTCCCTCTAAACAACCAATCAGAGGACTTTCAGAGAATTCTGGGCCAGTTAGCTGATTGGTTAAATAAACAGAGCTATTTCTTAAGGAGACTATGGTAAAAACACCAGCATTATTGACTTTAAAAGCCCTGGGCAGATTAGATTGACATGGCAGCACATAGAGGCTAAAATCTGATTGGACAAAAAATCTAACATCCATGTACACGTACTGAAAGCAGTGCAGCCAAGAGAAACGCTACGAAATGAAGAGAATAAACTGTTGGGAATAAATGACAATTTCATGGAACAAATATTAGAATTTAGGTTGTAAATGTAGGTCAGTGCTTCTGATGGTGTTTAGGTCAGCAGAGAAGGCTTTGCTGGCCCTGATCGCCCGCCACTGCAAAATACACATCTAAGTTTTGTTTATCCCCCGCATAAATATTACTGCAGTAGAAGTTTAACTTTACATAAAGTACAAAAGTAGTTTGGTAGTTTAGTATTTGATAGTCATAGTAAAACTATTGATCTAAGAAAACAGTATTGTTAAGATTTATGTACTTCATAGTATAATTTTTCTGTGCATCAAATTGTTTTTTAGGAGAAATTTTGTATTGTAAAAGCTACTTGTTATGCTTGTGGTCTCGTTACAGGTTTGCATTTAACGTAATTTATATATTCAATTAGAAGTAATGAAAAAAACGAAAAAATTTTCAAAAGTGGAGTAAAAAGTAGAGCAAAAGTAGAGTGGAGTAAAAAATAAATTAAAAGTATAAAAAAGCATATAAATCATCAGACATTTGATATTAAAATGTGATGGAAACAATTCCCAAGGTAAAAACATGCTCTGATAAATTAAAGATACTTTGAAAAAAGTACAGGAGTGAAGTATAAAATGATACAACTGTTACAGAGGTAATAATAAGACACACAATTCTAAACTGCTAAAAAAAAAAAAACTAAAAAAAAAAATCAACAAAAAACAAGCCCAGGTACTGATTGTAAATAGCTGTGAAAAAAAGAGGACTACAGCACATAAAGCACGATCTGTTATTCAGGAGAACATTCAAAACCACCCAGTCGTGCTTTATTTCTTCCTCACTTGCCATTATCTTAAAGACTAACATGTGTTAAAGTCATTATGAGCATGGATTAAATAAAATATGCAGTTAGGTCTCAAAGATAATTCATAGCATGTTCTTTAATTTATCTGGGTCAAATCCAAAGATTAGTTATTACAACCTGTAATATCAAATCTCAAATATAATCTACATTGTCATGTTAAAATCTAAGCTCCTCGGTTTAACTAGCCCTTTATGTTCACAGAGGATAATTACTGCAGTGAAAGCTTTACATTTTTGAGGCTATAGTTAATTCCCTGCTTCAAATGGAAGAAGATAAAAAATTGCCTCCGGGGGCATGTAAACCAGGAGCTTATAGTAGTTGCAGACTTGTGATTTGAGGCATAAACCTTTTTGCTTCATGGTTGGGGAGGGGGAGATATGAAGATGTGCCCTCACCACAAACTCAGCAAAATATCAATATGGATTTACAAGTCTTGTTGCAGCAGGGGCCTGAGCTAATTAAAACTGTGATCAGTAAGCAATGTAAAAACAGACTGAGGGAAGATGTAGCTGTAAACTGACTGGCGCAATTTTATTAAACAAAGACAGTTAATTAGGTCAGGATCGTTAGCTGATGAAGGCGGTCGGTTCTTGCTGGCAAGTACAGGCTTTTGCAAGGGAGGAAAGCAGGAACGTGTTTGTTCCATTTACAGTTTTGTCCAAGTCATTGCAGTAATTGGCTTTAAAATACTTTCTCTTTGAAATGTTTGGGGACATTTTCCATTTTCAATAATTAAAAGCAAGTTAAGGAGTTTAGAAGTTTTTCTATACTTTGCTTCTTGCTATGCACCTGCTGGGATGAAAATTAAACCCTACACATTTAATGGTTTTTCATTCTGTACTTTTAAATACCAAGACTGCAGACAACTCCTTGTAGTCGTATTGTATATACTACAAAACTTCACACCATGACATTTTCAGAGTCTGCCTAAGGGAAAAATATTGACTAGTTTTACAAGTCATAAAAAATGCATAGTCACGATCATGTAAACACATGCAATAGCCTTTATGTACTTATGATAAGATAAGAGTCACAAGGAGGGTCACAGCTGTTCTGTAAAAGTCATACAAATTTTTAGGTGAATATGTCCATAATGAAACACCTGTTTCAATTTATCAAACCTGACACACAGTAATTGCTGACTTTGTGATTGCACAGATGTAACATATGAAATGCTTGAGGTTGTTTTTTTTTTTTTTTTGCTAAACATTTTTAAAACATCAAAAGCTACAAAGGCTAATAGGGAGTTTAAAAAAAGAGAATTTTTAAACGGAGTGACTGATGAAACCATTTTGCAAACATTTGTGTGGCAAGTTCATTTAGTATCATTTTTTTGAAAAGAAATCAAAAAACAGTTTGAACTCGCACAACCTTTTCATCTTCATGTTTTTATGAGTGTACTATGTTCTTAGCTGCAGGAATGTTAATCAGTCTTTTCTGTCGCACTGTCTGCTGTTTTGACCAAATGTCTGTAATACGTTATATATTTACAATACAATCCTGGGGGGAACTAGAATCAAGTCCAAAATGGCAAAGAAATGTCTTAAAGTCAAACCAATGGTCATTAGGCTTTTGCTACAGTGAACTGGAAAAGCTAGAAACAGAAGAAATTCAATTCTATACTTATCGAGGTTGCAAAGATAAAATCATGATAATGATTCAAATGTTTGATGTAAAAATCAGCATGTTTTCGATGCTTAAACGTTCATGTAAAAGGCAGTAAACAGACGCTAGTGCACTTTAGGGAAACTTAATAAACACAGTAACGAACAACTGGAAACGTAGGTCAAGCTGAATGTAAAAGACAGGCAATGCTCCACAGAAAATGCTCAACGAAAATTTGAAATCGCAGCTAGACAATATCAGGTAAACATTAGACAAAAACAGATCAGGATTAAGTAGCAAATGAGGTATTAAAGCTTCGTCTCAAAAGATAACCATTTGACTGAATTTTCCAATAAAACAAAGTTTTTTTACACAGTGGCTGTGGGTACAGTAGGTGTGTAATTGGGTGTAGGGGAGAGGTAGCTCATTGGTTTAGATGTTGGACTACTGATCAGCACCACCACTAAGTTGTGATTGCATGGCCGTTGAGCAAGACCCTTAACCCCTAACAGCTCAGTTGTAAATGTCCTAAATGTAAATGACTGGTGAAATGGAGTCTAAGATACATTGATACTTTAAACCATTGGCAATGAACGGAACAACACTGACTCTTCTTTCTGTCAAAATCTGTCTTCAAGGGCTAAGTAATCAAAGGGGCAATGTTATTCATTTATTGCTAATTTACTTATCTGTTTTATAATTCTCGTCCACAAATTCTTTTTATTTAGATCATTATTTGTAATATTGTTTAATATTTTGCCATTGAGCATATACGTTTTTGAAGTGGAACCGTCAAATTCTCGCTTTTTCTAAGCATTTTTTATCGGTTATGTCTTTTTTATGTCACGGAACCCTCGAGCACAAGGGGGAAAAATTTTTAACGTCAGTTATGGGGCAAAGTTATTCAAAGTTATTCATATATATATTCATATATATATATATATTATTATTATATAATATATATATATTATTATTATTATTTTTCGAAAAATTTTTACCAGAGGTGTATGTACATTTCTAAATGTATTAATTGTAGCCTATTCGATTTAGCAGCCACATTGAAAGCATGCACACACACTCCTCCTCCGTGTTCAGGTTGTGTCATTCATCTTCACTGACCTTTTTATCCTGGACATAGGTCAGTCAAACCAAGTCAAATAGATATTTATTGCCATATACATTACACAGTGAGAGGAAATTACAATTATTTATACTTCCTGCTGAGGTTGCATGGTTGGAGCACTAAGATAATAAAAAACAAATAAAAAAACTGGGACATTTTAAGAATCTGTATTTCTGGAAATCTCTAGGATTTTATATATTACATATGTAAGTTTCATAGTTCTAGGAAGCCTGTTTCCTCTTGTGTTCAGGGACACATTTAGGCGCATTAGTGAAGGTAAACAGAAAATAATTATGTAGTCTAGATGAGGCCTCTGACCACAGAACATGGGTTATCTATGCCTCTTAGGAATCAGCACTCTGACCTCTTTTCTTACTGTGCTGACCAGCATTTACCCCCAAAGGCACTTCTGTAAAAGCCTATTTGACTTCAGCTCTATTAAGCAGCAACATATGCTGTGCACATTTCTTTTAATAATGCTTGTATGCACTTCCTGTACACAGCATCCGGCTCTGTGTTGAGTGAATTCCAGACCGGGTATGATGGAGGGATGCATATTTAAATGTGCAATATTAGATGTTGAAGAGTGCAGGATACATAAAGGGAGACTGATGAATGACAGATAGTATGGCACACTTGCATCAGTTCTGGTTGAAAGAAGCAGGTGACTTGCTGTCATTTCAATTATTCTAATTATGTATGTGTACTGTTTGAAGAGACTGGATACTGGAAAATGTCTATTTTGTTGCATCATGGCTCAGAATCTTTCATACAAAATCAACATCCTATAATCTTCAAACCCTACATTACCTGTGACCTCTAGTTTGCTTATACTGAAGAGTAAGGAACAGTGTGGATATACACAATAAGTATAGCATTAAAATCACAAACATCAATAAAGTGCATTGATTACCTCATTACAGTGGCATGGGGGTGGGATTTATTAGGCAGCAAGCAAAAAGTCAGATAAGGTTGAAGAATGAAGTAGGAAAAATGGGCAAGAACAAAGATCTTTGCCAGGGGAAAAATTGTGATGACTAGACAACTGTTTCATGTTTTTTTTAAATGTTGACTTGGGCTCCAAATTCTTCATATCTGAATCTGATCTGGCATCTGTAGTGCTAACATATTGGTGCCAGATACCACAGCACACCTTTCGAGGTAAAGAAGGTTATTTTCAGGAACCATCACTCGTGTGTCCCAATAGCACATCGCTAATCCAGGTTTATTATGTTAAAAGGCTAATTGATCATTAGAAAACCGTTTTGCAATTATGGTGTCACAGCTCAAAACCGTTGTGCTAATTAAAGAACCAATAAAAGTGGCTTTCTTTAGGCTCATTGAGTATCTGGAGCAGCAGCATTGATTAAGCGTGTTTGATTGCAGCCCCAAAATGGCCAATTCTCTTCTAAAACTTGTCAGTCTATTCTTTTTCTAAAAACAGAATGCCATTCCATGTAACAAATTGCCAAGAAACTGAAGATTCCATACAATGGTGTTTATTACTCTCTTCAAAGAACAGCACAAACAGGCTGTTACCAGGATAGAAATAGGAGTGGGAGGCCCTGGTGCACAACTGAGCAAGAGGACAAGTGCATCAAAGTCTGTAGTTTGAAAAGAAGACACCTCCTTAACTGGCAGCTTCATTGAATGGTACCCACAATACACCAGTCAAGATGTCAACAGTCAAGATGTGATTCTAGAATGATGGCTTTCTAGGCAGGTCTGCAAAGAAAAAGTCTAAGACTGGCTAATAAAAAGAAAAGATTAAGAGGGGCCAAAGAACACAGCCAGAAGAAGATAAAATTAAATTTTGGGTGTTTGGATCACAAAGGAGAACATTTGTTACATACAGAAAAAAAAGAAAAGAAATGCTGGATGAATGCTTGGTGCCATCTGTCAAGCATGGTGGAAGTGATGTAATGTACGGCGTGCTTTGGTGGGGATAAAAAGGAAGATTTTACATGGTAAAAGTGATCCTAAACAAGGAAGCCTTTCACTCTATATTGCAAAGCAATGGCATATTCTGTGGGCAGTGCTTGACTGGAGATATTTTCCCCTTAGAGATTTCATCAGATTACCTCAACGGATGAACCAGTGAAATGTCAAAGGTCTGCAAGGATGTAATGGCTGATATTAAAGCAATAGTTGGTGGACACAATTGAATTGTAAGAAATGTAAATACAGGTCGAAAGCTTCAGATAATGTTCACATTAGACTATGGAACATATGTGATCTATGTGTCATTGCTTGTGTATTTCAGAACACAGGGATTCCTGGGATTTTCAAACACAGCAGTCTTTATACAAAATGAAAACAAAAAATATCCAAGCAATGTCAATACAATTTTTTAGTGCAATGTCACTAAAATAATATATATAACATTTGTTATAATTTAATAACATATAATTACATAATTTTACTGCAAATATTGTAACATACAGTGCATATAGTAACTTGGGTAATATATAATTATACATAGTAATTATATATAGTATAGTATTATATATATAGTATATGGTTCTTTTAAATATTAAAGTTGACTAGGATTCAATTTGGAGCAAAGTTTCTATTTAAAAAGTGCAGCATGTAAATATCAGCCAAACAAAGATTTTCAGTCTAGCAGTAAGTGTTCAGGATGCCTGAGGCAAGAGAGGAAGAAACAGAAGGAGGCAACATTCGTTAGAACGGGTCGCTGTACTTATCGTGACTCCATACGTGGTTGGAGCGGGCCAAATCCAGCTTTGTGTCTTACCACTGACTGAGAGCACACCATTAACAGAGACTTTTGACAAGAAAAATGAGAGATATTTCCTTTGGCCTCGAGTGCCTGGGCAGAATAATGAGCAGGAACCTGCGCTGTCTTTCCCCTGTGAAGATCCAGATGGAGGACTTTCTCTCCTTCTTCCTCTCTCTCCCTCAAGGCAGGGAAACAGGGTCAGGCACAGACTGTCTGTTCCTGTGAAGGTTAGACTTTTTTAGACATGAATTAGATAAATTATATCAAGTCCTGTCATCACATATCTGAGGTAGGTTTTGTTGCTGGATTTATAGCTGGATATGATGTGGGGACACACATGTGCTTTAAATGTGTCTTGAGGAAGCATCTAGATTAATGCTATATAAGAAAGTAGGATTCCGTGTAGGAGATGTTCTTGAAGTTGAGTTGTGAGTTTAGTGAATACAAAACACTTACGCACACATAGTGTGTGGCATGGTGTAAAAAGCGGGTATGATTTTAGGTATGGCTGTTCTCTGTTGGTTCTTTGATTGAACAGATAACATAGAGACACATCTGGCAAATCCAGAATGTTTTATGTGTAAAACATATTTAGTGCCTGTGCGTGTGTGCGTGTGTGGGTGTGCCTATGTGTTTGATGTAATGTATACCAGTGAGCAAGTATAGTGTGTCTCTGTTAGTCTAAATGTGCTATCTGTTTTTTTTCTGTGTGCTTCTGAGTGTATTATATATTGTATAAAGAGTCATATTTGATGGGTTTGTGTGTGTGTGTGTGTGTGTGTGTGCAGCAGAAATAGATCTGGCTTCAGCTTTGTTGGTTGTGGACATGGCGCTTTACTAGCCGTGTGATGTATGGTTATGGCTCTTCATCGAGAGCCAATTACGACTTGTGTGTGTGTGTGCACACGAGTGCTCTGGGATCCCACTGCACTCTGCTGTCCTCAAACACACACACACAAATACAGACACTGAGAATTCCTCGATATCCCCAGCAACCCCTCCCCACCTCCCCAGGGTGCACAGTATATCTCTATCAATGTGGAAATAAAAGGAAATGGAATTCTCAACTGTTTTGGCCAATTGGGTCTCTCACACTAACACACAGATCTTTTCATGCATGCCGGCTTATATTTGCCCGTAGCTTTGGCTTCTAAACTCCCACAGGAATCCATGCTTTTGTGCCTGTAAATGAACAATCGTCCCCACCTCCCTTTTTTTGTTTCAGAGCTAGCAGACGATCCACTGTTGCAGGTTGCACTGCAAGTCATCTTCTACAACCGTCAGGCAAACATCTCTTGGAAAAACATCTAAGCTCTGTAGACAGGTAAATCGTGTTATTCTTTATTTTTTATGTCACACTACTTAAACATGTATAATAAAAGCAGCATGAGTCAAAGTCTTGCTCTTGGGTTTCCATTTTTGAGTATAGCCCAAGCTTACCTCTTAATTTAACAATAATTTGATTATGTACAGTTTAAGTGCACAAAGACAGAGAAAAAAACATGGCATAATTTATGCCTGGAATGTGCTGTTCTTGCCCTGTAACTGATGTCTATTTTCACAGAGAAATAATTTATGGGATTATAGTAAATTTTTTTAAGAGCAGTTTGATTTAATGTGCATTACTTAAAGTTCAACTGTACTATATTATTCTATACTGATGAGAACGAAACTCATTAATTTGAGCAATGCATTATATCATGAGGTCTCATTTATAGCATGATAATAATGATGAGGGCAAACTTTTACACATAACCACTTTATAGTTAAAAAAAGGCAGCTGCATTCATGATTTCAAAGATTTTGAAAATATATATTATTAAGAATAATACCTTACAAGGCTAATGTTGTTTTTATCTCTGAATAGCAAATGTGATAAATTAATAAAAAAGTTTGTCATTTGCTATTTTTTACATAAATTAAACAGCGTGTGCTTAATAAAAACTACATTTAGTTTTTCCATTAAAATTTATTTTGGCAGGTATAAAACAGATGATAAAGTAAATAATCCATCTCAATCACTGCTGGTGAGGCATTTTCAGTGATATGGGTTTAAAAATATTAGACCTAATGCATTTACATTACATTTTACATTTACATTTACATTTAAGGCATTAAGCAGATGCCTGTATGAAGTCGGTATCAGTGAAAACATTCTAAAACTTGTTCATTAGGACACAAAACCAAAATATTGTAGTACTTACATGTGTTGTTGTAAGTACTACTGGGAGAGCAGATCCTTGGACATTGTTAAAAGACTGCTAGTGAATCAGCTGTTTGGAAATCAGGTGAAATTTTGTTTCACTAAGTAGGTGCCAAAAAAGAGTTTTAAAGCATGGTTTCCTTGTACACTGCGATGCAAAAAACAGTCACTGATCATCTGCATTGGTCTACAGCCTGGATTTACAGGAGAGCAGTAATTATGGAATCTTATAGAATATTGGATATTGTTATTCCAGCAATGGTAATTTCAGTTTTGTTTGAAGCAGAAGCAAGCTGTTCAGTTGACTCAGTAACATAGCCATACGTCTGTTGATGCGATTTTTGTATTTTAAGGGGATTGGGAAAGAGCCCCTGCAGAACTACTGCTGTTAAAGCTTGTTTTTTTTTTTAATTCAAAGCATTTTTTGTGATGTTACACGTCCCTGCAAAATCTTTGACACTAGACTTTAATTGGTGTAAAATTTGTATCCTTCCAATTTAGCATACATTTTAAAAATCATCACGGTTTCTCCAGTTGTTGTTTTTTTTTCCTTTAATCATTCCGCAATTCTAAACAGCTGGTACTGACACATGGACAGTTAAAAGCACATGTAAAATGATAAAGAGTTACTCTTCAGTCTTGCTGCATGGTGTGTGTGTCAAACCAAATTGTAAGCATATTGTTCATGCAGTTCTAGTTAGCTCAACAATATCTCATTTACATAAAAATTTATTATGTGTGCTATTATGTGTCATTGTTATCTTCGTTTTTGCCCTGGGCAGCACACAACATGTACTGTAGGCAGAATTTCTTTCTAACAGGAACAGCTTGAATTGTAAAACAAATGATTAATGTTGATCTTATGGTCCAACATGCAGGCTTGTAATAGCCAGTTCTATTGCGATCCATCTTCCGTACATAATGGCACTGAAGCCAAAAGTGGCCGGGTGACACAAGCTTTAATGAGCAGGGAAGAGCATAGACCTGATGCATGATGGGCATTTGGAACAGCATAGGGGGTGGGGGGCACAGCTGTACAGTGGCAGAGGGAAATGTTGATTGGAATGAGCATTAAAGATTCATCCAAACAGCTGTTCCTTAGCTCAGAATGCTATCATGCAAAGCCATGTGCTCTGATTTCGAACCAGACGAAGTACAGAAAAAGCACGGCTGAAATGTTTCAAGAGTTTGGAGTATTGTGCCAGATGTGTGCTGGTCTGAAAGATCTGCCAGTATTGTAATAGTGAGCAGAATCAGATTGTTGTTGTTTTTTTTGCCTTATGTCTGTTGCAGTGTGTGTGTGTGTGTGTGTGTGTGTGTGTGTGTGTGTGTATTTAATTTTCATGAGTGAACTTGTGATTAATCGCAACTTAATCGCACATTTTTATCTGTTCTAAATGTACTTTAAATTAATACTTTTGAATTGTTTATTACTCTAATCAACATGGGAATGGACAAATATGGATAATTTTTGCAAATGTATGTTTATTGTTAGTGAAACCAAACTCAACATAGAGCATGAACACAAAATATTCTTGGAAATGTTTTAATAAAATTATAGTGTTTTAAATTACGTGAATCACCAAACTGAACTTTTGCTATGTTTCCACACGAACCGTTTTAATTGCCGGATATGTGCATCATGGCGGAATCTGGTGCTTGATTTAAGACTTGGTGTAAAACAAATGTATAGTTATTAAAAATAATTTATCTGAGTAAAGAAAGGACATCATGAAGTAATGTATGTTGCGTTGAAAGTTTCGCATGCTGCATTAATATATATATATATTTTTTTTATATGGAATATGTTTAATCGTTTAAGAGAAGGTGTCACTAATGGTTTTCATCGTTTCAGCACGAGTTAATTCTAGGCATTCGGGTTACTATAAATCAGTTTGAATGTCAGACTGCTTGACATCTAAATAAGGATGCAAACAAGGAATGTCATTTTACTAAGATGAAAATGTGGAATTGGGGCAGTTTGATGTTTGTTGTGTCTACTCAATATGCACGACCCTACCTTATAGCAGCTGAGTTGTGTGTAATTAATGGATAAAAAACCCGTCACAAACATATTAAAAATAATATTCACTATTCCGAAGCAGCATGTACACTATGATTTACAGAAAAGGCAGATAAAGAGTAGTCATTTCTATGCACAAATTATTAATTGCACGAGTTGTTTTGATTTACAAAGAGTAATTGTGTAAATGATGACATGAAAAGTGGTATCAGGAAACAGCATTTACATAAGGCTTTTGCATGTGCTAAATGTTTTAACTAGCTGAGCCAATTTAAGATCTCAAAGAGACTCCCAGGAGAGTAAAGTTTGCTTCACGTTTACTGTACATAATTGCACTTCAAGTGTAACAGACATCAAAGGCAGAGAGAAAATGTTCATAATAAAAACATTTACAACATTTATTCTTCTGTTGTTTTATCAGAGGTGTAGCAAAAATATATACCGTAATTTCCGGACTATAAAGCGCACCGGACTATGTAAGCCGCACCCACTGAATTTTACAAATAATTTATTTTTAACATAAATAAGCTGCACCTGTCTATAAGCCTACACTAATGTACTTTACACAGGTTTTAACAAAACACACGGTGTAACGGGTGAAATATGTTGCGCTTTGTTTAGGAGCATAGTGGTATTTTGGGAATAGCCTGGCACAGCATTCTTTCGGTATTACTGCATGTGTGCAAGACGAGGATTATGTCCTTTTTATTTTCTGATGCTCAAGTTTCTAACAAAACACACGGTGTAACGGGTGAAATATGTTGCGCTTTGTTTAGGAGCATAGTGGTATTTTGGGAATAGCCTGGCACAGCATTCTTTCGGTATTACTGCATGTGTGCAAGACGAGGATTATGTCCTTTTTATTTTCTGATGCTTAAGTTTCTTTGACTAACCTGTAACGCTGTTGCCAAGAAAAATTAAAAAGCACGAGTTTTGGAAACCTGTCTGTGCTTATATGATTCCTGTTGTAACTGGAGTTAGCGAGCTCCCCCATGACCCTGACTCAACGCGTTACAACGGCTTGTATCTAAACAGTAGCCAAAGTCATTGTTTACTGTCTTCCTCCTTCCTTTTACAACTATTTCTCTCGGGAGTTTATCTTTTGGCATCGTCGTGCGTTTAACAAAAAGTTTTTTCTCCTCTTTTTGTGTTTTTTCATTTCCCTTCGGAAATTTCATTGGTCTAATGTTATGTAAATTAGCCGCTCAGTTGTTTAAGCTGAGGAGTTTAAATCGTAGGAAAAAAGTAGCGGCTTATAGTCAGAAAAATACGGTAAAAATTATGTTACCTTGTATGTCATTTCAACAAAAATTCAGGCTTAGTGAGCAATATGTTTTTCATGTAGCTGATTAAACAATTGTAATACCTGCCCTCCAGTTGTTTTTATTTGAATGTGCATTAATGTATTGAACATACCGCTGCCATTATCAGGCGGTTTGTGTAGACACTATCCTATATGATGTTTTACTTTGAGGTATAATCACTATAAAAAGCAAGATTTATAATACAAAAGTACAAAAAGATGAGGTTTTTTTTTTTCGTATTTTCATGCAAATCTGTTCATTCATTTTCTATATTTTTCCAGTGCATCAAATCAGTGCAACAAATCCTAGAATGATTAGAATTTCAAATTAAAAAAATTATAAAAAAAATGGTATGAGCATTTCATTGTAGTTTGTGCATTATCTTTTAACCCTAATCCTATTTTCATTATTTGTTAGTTGCTGATTTGATATCTAGCCAACTTTACCTTTTGAATGACCTAATTGGATTTACAACACGCCACCAATGGGTTGTTTATGAATAAAAGGTTTGTTTAATTTGACTAATGAATTTTTCCTGAGAATGTTTAATTCATTTGATTTTGGGTGTTATGTTGTTTGCACATAACTCATTCATTTGTAATGTGAAATCGCAGTACATCTGTACAGGAAACACAAATTAAAAGTTTACCACCCGACACTTCTGATCTTCATAGGCTCAAAGGATTAGTTTACTTTCTGAATCTCTTCTGTGGAGTCTTTTGTTCAGTCATAATGTGACTGAAGTTCACAATTCCCATCATTCCTTACAAACAACCTGGTGTTTTTTTTTTACTCTCACAGTTACATAATGTATTTCTGGTGTCAGATTTTTGCTTTTCTTTGGCTTCTTATTTCTCCTTACTTAGAATATAAACAAATTTTGCATGAGTAAATATGTTGGTGGAATCTTTTCGGTTTATTATGAAATTTCAATAAATTTTTTCTCATATGAACAAAAGGAAATATTTTTACAAAGATTTACAAAGATTCATTCATTTGGCTGTTCAAGATTCAACGATCAATTATTAAAATCTGGCCTTCAATTCAACACTGCGAAATCACTCTTCCTCTGACATTCTCAAAAGTTTTTTGAGAAAACAGCTCAAAAGATTTCTTTGTAGTATCTTGATCACTCTTTTTAAAGATCTGAATGGGCTTTTACACAGTTGCTCCACTAGCAATTGTTTAGCAGATCTGCTACAACAAATAAAAATGATTATATGTGATTTCTGTTATTTGTTATCATAGATTAGACAGTGCTTATCATATTAAAAAGGCTTTTTTCATCACAGTCATTGCTGAACTCTCACAGGAGAACAATAGATTGTGAAGATCTTTCAGAGCAAAACAACAAAAACAGCCATTCACTCGAGAGAACATAAACTGTGTCTGACAAAAACTCACGAAGGATTCACCAGTGAGCAACAGCTGACGTGATGTGCTCGCTCCCGGCGGCACCGCAATGCACACAGGTCTCTTTCATATTTTTCCTGCAATAATGATTTTCAGTCAACATGAAGAATAAATATTTTGTCCTTCCTGCTCAGACCTTGATGAAATGGAAATGCAGTTATCTGTCAGAGACAGAAAAGCACCCCGCCCCCCCTTGCAGCTGCACCACCGCACAAAATAGTCAGCAGTGCAGGTGAGCCTGTTCCTGCTGGAGAACACAGTAACAATCCTGTTTTCTCTGCTAGAAATAACAGCTGGTGTGTTTTTTTCTAATGAAGAAGCACTATTGCGAGGTGTTACTCCTCGTTTGACAGCAGCTGTAAGCCGGGGGCTGTGAACGGTGCGAAGACATGTGATAGCGACGGTGTGGGTTACTTTGTCTTTCCAAGCCTCATATTAAATATCAGGGTCCTTCCAGGGCACTTTTTTCTCTCTTTAGCATGGAACTGGAGCAGAAGAAGTTGTTGTAAGGAGCACAGGGGCATGGCAATGTTATAAGAAACAAAACAGCACTCAGGATTGTACTACTGTGAGT
The DNA here is from genome assembly GCA_024362625.1 of Silurus asotus. Taxonomy (NCBI): domain Eukaryota; kingdom Metazoa; phylum Chordata; class Actinopteri; order Siluriformes; family Siluridae; genus Silurus; species Silurus asotus. The sequence continues at coordinate 7,131,271 of MU551596.1, read as the reverse complement.
GGTAGAGGGAAAAAAAAACATACAGGCCCTGTTTTTCAACCATGTGTCAGTGAAATCCTCATGTTTTATGGAAGGTTACCTTTGAATATGTTGTGTGTATGTGCACATCAGTGCCTCAAATAACAACATGCACACTATTGAAATGAAATCCAGCATTGACAGACATTTAGTGCAACTAGGCTTTTTTGCCCAGTGATGGACGTGATAATTTAAGCTTCGTACAACACGCATGCATATATTTTTCTAGTGAGAGAATGACTGCAGAGAACCTTTTTTTTTCTCAAGACGGTCTGTCATTAATTACACCCATGCATTCTGACTTCCTGATAGATCAACTAGCCTTTTAGCACTGATGGTAAATGGGAAAATAAATAATAAATCAAATGTAAGTGTTGAAAGTCAATGGCATTTTTTATGATCATGCTAATTTTCTAAATGTGTTATTGACTAATCATGTTCCTATCAGAGAAGCGAGTTTCTTTCGCTTTAAAAAATCTAATCATAAGACTCACATAAGGCTGAGGGCACTGTTATAAGTTCTTAAATGTTCTTTAATGTTTTTGGCCTCAAGAGCATTTGCTGAGCTTAAATTATCTGTGCTGATCTAATGCGAGCAGGTGCGGTGACAAAAAAAGGGTGAGAATGAAAAAGTGGAACAAAGCGATCTCTTTTTGTGCAGTCATGCCTGCCAGGCTTGGCGAGCTGATGAGTTTTGCTTGTTTCTCCCCTGTGCAACCAGGATCTGGTGGAAAGGCGGAGAGATTAATGCAGGTTAGTTGGTATCACCTGACTTCTGATCAAAAAGTCTCATTATAGGACTATAATGGAGAGCTGTTTTGTAAAACTAGTTGACAGAGAGAGCTTCCTTAAGATGCACACCCTTGGGTTAAGTTAAAAAGTGACACAGAGATGTGAAAGAGAGTGAAAAAAGAGAAAAAAAAGAGAGAGGCAACAGAGAGAGAGAGAGAGAGAGAGAGAGAGGTCCAGAGGGTCTCTTAAGACACTGAATCTTTTCGAAATAGAATCGGCTTTTATGAGAAATGAATAGCTAAATGAGACAAAGGACGATAATGATGAAATACATTTTGCTTTGAAATGTGAGGGAATGTGCATCTGTGGCATTCAGGATCCTCCTTCTGGGGTAAGGGATTGGAAAGAAAAAAAGATCGAAGAAAGAAAGATTGCTTTGGCAGCTTGGCCAACATAGATATGAATAGCGTGGGCTCCGTCGTCTGTGCTGTTGTGTTAAGTATGTGGCTCTGCATTTTACTTCTTGAAGTCAGAGTGTTATAAGCATAACAATGGTTTCTCATGGGGGCTCGGTTTCCAAGTGTAGTACATCACTGAGCAAGTAACAATTACGTTTTATAATTACGCAAAAATGTGAATTTTGTGTAGCATTGTGGCCAGCAAACCCTTAGACATAGACACAGCTTAAATTACCTTGCTTTTTTTGGGTTTGTTTGCAACGTTTTAGGAAAAAAGAAGAAGAAAAGCTTTTAGTCTTGGCCTAGTTTGGCAATTCTTTTCAATTTAACCATTGTCCCTATAGATACAGATTCCTGTTTTTGGTTGAAAGGTCTACACATTGTGGCTGCACAGAGTGGTCATTCTAGTTATTGTAGCTTTCCTGTCAACCTGAACTTGCCTGACCATGATCGTCTGAAGTTTTTTCATCAGCAATTCTTTTAAAAAACAAAAAACTTCTTAATAAAGTAGCAAGTTTCTATATTAATATAGTCTGCTGTAAGACTGGCTATTTTGAACAGAAAGCAACAGTCTTTCTTTGTCTTTCTAGAGTAATGTATAGATTATTTCGCAGCATTTAAGCTTTAGCATAGTGAAATAATTAATGCTTTCCTTTAGTTGTACAAAGCCATTCAGCAATGCTGCCTACACTGTAGGACAGAATGAAAACATGATAGCTGTCATCTTCTGGTCATGGAAGCATAGTTATAGTTATATTCTGAGAGTTGGCAATGACTAAATTTAGGGAAGCACACTGGGCCAAAGATTAAAAAAAAAAAACATTCACTGGCAGGAGCAAACCATTAGAGATTACAGTGACATATACACCTGGGGAATACGGAGACCCGGAGAATGTGAGTCTCCCTCTTCTGATGCTCCTGAACTCTCTTTCACCTCTATCTGCAAAAGTAATTACAGCAATCCATTGGGTGACTGTGTGTTGTATTGAATCTTGAATGTCTAATAAAGGTCATGAAAATAAACACTTCTCTCTGGGAAAGAAGAGAGATCATTCTTGTCTTCAGTGGAGCAGTCCAATTCAGAGCGCTATTTCACATTCCCTCTCCTTCAGTCACCTTTAAGAAGGACTATATGGCATTTCTTTCAGAGAGCAAAGAAAACCTGCTACATGTATCATTTGGCGAAGAGACCGGCTCTTTAAAACAATTCAGTCTAACAAATGATGACTAAAGTAGGATTATTTTATAATCATTTCCTTGAACTGTTTAGTGTTTTTTTAAGAGCTCTGCAAAGAGATTTTAGTGTCTCCACACAGAACAGAGAGCAGAACAATGGTGTCTCCCGCCACACTGATTCACCATCGGCTGGATGTTGACCTCCAGAGCAGCACCACTCGACCATTGTAGCATGTGATACTGCTGGATGCCTTTGTCCCCTGTATTTTTGGCTACAGATTATCCACCCGTGCTGCATGTCTTCCTGCCACTTTAGAATCACTGACTGGAAAAAACACACAGCAGTGTTCCTCTGTGGGATAGTCTGTTTGGGTTGATTGTTCAAATCTACTGTTCGTAGGGGAACCGATGGCTGGGTTTACACGTGAAGAGTTTTTTCGGCAATCCAAATAAATTCATTCTGATTACAGATTCCAAATGAACTGTTTATATGCATCCTAAACCAGACACTCTGTAGACAACCTTTATTTATATGCATGCACCAGGGTAACTGATGCATGGATTTTGGTTTATTCTCACCATTATTATACAACGTATAAACCTAAGTTCCTGTGTGGTTTAAAAGAAAAAAGCATTTACCCTATTGTCAGGACATAGAGACCTAGCCATCTGTGGGCAGAAGCCAAAGTTTTGCTGTCTGGGTAGAAGGGATATTCCTTGTCATTTAAAGTTGCACAAGCCAATCACAGGTGTCTGTGAGATCATGTATGTGGAAGAAGGTAGATAGAGCTTTGCTTCAAGTGTGTAAGGCTGCTCTGTGATTGAATGAATGTCATTCAAGTCGTTCAGCCTTATTTTAGTTCAACATTCAGGAGCAATTATGTTCTGGTTGTAGTAAAACAACAGTGCAAAACAGTGCAAAACATTTAGTTTATTTTTATTTTGATTATTTAGTTTGAAAAGGAAACAGATTTACCCACTGACTTTGCTGTCCAGATTTCAGCCAAGCAACAAAGGTTTATTATAAATAATGGGCATGGGACACAACAGAGCCACTTAGTTATTAAGCACATGCTAAAATGCCAGATTACATTGTCGCTCATCAGGTTCATCATGGTTTAATGGTTTATAAAAATAAGAAAACTTTTTTCTGTGTTGTTCTTTGCTATGCACATAATGGGTAATCAATGCTGCTTGATGGATATGAATAACAGCTCATTAGTCTACGCAAAATGGGGAAATTGCAATAAGATCAAATTAAAGCTCTTGGTGACAATGAAATACATAAATATGTCCTTTATACTTTTAAAAGTTTGCGTTAAAGATCTGTTTTTCTTTTCTCACCAACACTGTCAGATCTGCCTCAGATGTGCCAAGTGGCCGCTGCTAATAGATTCAAAAGTGTGTGTAATCAAGATAATGAATGCTTTGATGTAGTGCATTAATCCACAGCTGAGAAAGAATTTTTCCAACTCTTGCAGACTGATTTAATATAAAAAAAATCCCTCTTTATGCCATGGTGTTGTCTACAGGGAAACGGAGAAAGGGTTTCATTTTTATAGAATGCAGGCTCCTCTCCATATTCATTTGACCTCCCTTTCTGTCTTTTTCTTTTCCCCAAGAGTCTGTGCTGAAGGAGTGCACTGCTACTCTACTGCAAATATGCAGCAGTGCTTGTGCACACACTCACGCTGTCCTTCATGGATGATAACCTGATTGTGAATTCCAATTACATATGTATCAACAAGAGATTCATCCAATTTAATCACCTTATTTTCTCATTTTGCAACTTCCCTCAAAGTCAAGCTGCTTTTTTTTTCCCCTTCCCTCTATCATGCAGGCCGTAAAGCCCATTTCCATTTAAATTAATACGACGCACGTCTTAATATGACGAATAATTTTGAAAACGAGAGCGAAGGCCGGAGCAAATCTCAGCGATGTACTCGACTCGATGGAATTGCACACATGACATTTTCAATGTGTGCTTCCTAATCCAGCCAGGTTAATGTGGTGGGAAAAACTGACATCTGGCTTCCACACACGGACGGTTTCTTACAAATGTCAGTGCGGCACTTTTTGACGGCGTCCCAGGGCTTCTGTATAGCCTTCCCTCTGTCTTAACATTGCAAATTTTGTTAATGGCCAATTAATCGGTTAGATATAGGTACTTTCCTGCTTCTCAGTTATACACTTGACAGCAAATATCTTTTATGCAGTACCTTAAGGCAAGACACAGTAGATGAATCATTCAGTTATTTTTTTTACAGTGGATATAACCATCAGTCTGTCAATGACTTTCAAGCATTTATTTTTTTTACTGGATTTTCTTTACAATGTGCGTTTATCTTTGGAAATGAGGTAAATGAGATGTCACCTAATTAAATGTGCATGAAAGCATTCTTTGTAAAAACATAAGATTTTGGATTTAATTATGTTGGAAGAAAAATGTTAATTTCACAGTCGAAACACTAGCAAGAGAGACTTAGCTTATCATTTAAGTGAGGGAATACTTATTTATATACAGAAATGAACAAACATTTCAGTGTAAAAGACATTTTGGATCAATCCCTCTAAAAGCCTTTAGATATTATTAGGAATGTAAGTGAATTTAGCGAAATGTAGGTTATCTACAACTCTCTGAACTTAAGGGTAAAAATATAAATATTTTAAAGGATGTACTGCACGACATGAGTTGATTGTGCTGAGTGGGTGGAGCTTTAAAGCCTTTTTTAATGTTCAGTGTCATTTCTGATCGGAGTCAGTGCACAAAAAACAATCTTAAATTAGCATATTACTGCTGGGTTTTGACATTTTAATTGCTACAGTATAAAAGTCATGATAGATGCAATTTATCTAAAAGTCTGATTGTCGCTAGTAGTGCATTTAGTTTAGATATAATTTCTGTAATGTAAGACTGCAATATCCATAAATGTCTAGTAGAATTGTACAGTGCAGCTGTAAAGATGCTAAATGCAAACACATACTGTATATAACAGCTCTTACTGATGTATAATAAGCTCTCATGATGCTTTCCTATGTTTGACAATATTTTATACCACCAGGAAGTCTTCGATAAATCTTCCTCTGTCTTATAAACACATTCTTTATGTATTGTGATATGCTTGCTATAAATAATAGGTTTTACTGTTTTTTTTAAAAAGTGCAATAAGTATTGACAGCCAGATTCATAGGCTGCACATCTAAATGCAGAAAGGAGCAGCTCAATATGGAAGTGGACTTTAAGTTCATTTGTGTGGGTGTTTGAGGTTTCTAGTTTCCATAATTGTACCAAAATTAGTCTGGGGGTTTGAAAAGAGATTCTGGGTTCTGTCTGGACGTTGAAGAATTAATAAGGTTGTCTCATTTAAATACAGGGAGCATGTGAGGCAGGCCGTATAAGTCCCAATTTTCCATTTTCTTGACAATACCTTTGATGAGTGCTGATAACATATTGCCTCTCTTGGGGAACCTGCATTTTCTAATAGAGAGTTTACCTGCGCAGACAAAAGCTCAGCTGGTGTAATTCATGTGTTAGTATATATCCTTAAAATTAAAAATTGGCACACTTTAGGCTTCACTACTACTATTTCTACATATGGATTAAATACATTAAAAAGTGATTTGGGCTACAGAAATGATATGTCGAGCTGTTTATGAAGCATCTTGTTCAGTATTTGTGTCTTTTAGCAGAAAGACAACATTAATATCTTTTTATACATTTTATTTAGGAATTCTTACTAGAAAGTTTACTACTCTGTAGGTATGTATCTGTTATTAGGGAAAGCAAGTTACAAAAAATACTTTCCATTTTAAATATTGCAAAAGAACTATCACTAAGCCATGGTGTTGCATTAGTCTGGTTTTCAAGCCTGGTCAATCACAGTAAGTGTTAAAAAGATAGGTGGAAAGGGGAAAGGGAACATGGGAGAGCAGGCCGCTTACAGCCCAATCAGCAGAATGCAATCAAGTGGATCACTGCAGCCAGCGTGACAAATGTGTTAGCTGCCCATGGAGAGCTATGTAAAATTACTCTGGGCATAAAAGGTTGCTTTTCTATCACAGAATTCGAGCTATCAAGGCTTAAGTACTATAGGGAAGCTCTTAAGGCTGCACTGCATTGCTTAAAATTATTGCTGTTATGTTCTTTTTTCAACTGGGAGGGATGACATCATTATCACACTGATACAGTGTGGATTTTTCTACTTTAAAATCCATGCTGTTTTTTTTTAATTATATTTTTGTTTGTTTGTTTTTTATGACGAATTTTAGCATTTTCTTTTTAATTTGGGTATCATTAGACAAGTCTTTATCAACTCTGATTATGATCAAATCTAATTAGTTTGGAGATATCTGTCTTTTTTAAGCTTGCGTAACACTGTTGAAGACCAAGAATCACAATAGGCCATCTTAAAATCATTAAAACAAAATCGTTAAAACAAGTAACAAATAACTTTCAATATCTGTCATTACATTAACAATATTAGGTGAAGAAGCTGCTCTGGGCAACATTCTGCAGAGAAAACATAGATCATTGGCATTCATGTGGATATTACTCTGGCATATACCACCTGCATACTGCTGTGGCAGACCAAGTAATTCATGGCAACAGTATTCCCAGAGGTTGTAGCCTTTTTTAAGCAGGACAATGTGCCCTGCCACAATGTAAAAAAAAATGTTCAGGAATTGTTTGAGAAATATGACACAGCATTCACATGTTGTTGCCTTGATCTTCAAATTCTTTGATTTGAGTTTGATTGAGCATCTTTGGGATGTGCTGGATAAACAAATCAGATCCCTACACAAAGGGATATAAAAGATCTGCTGCTAGTATCTTGGTGCCAGATTACACAGCACACCTTCTGAGGTCTTACACAGTCAGTCTATGCTTTGACAGATTAAAGCTGCACAAAGGGAACTTGCACAATATAAGGCATGTAGATTTAAATGTTATGGTTGGTTGGTATATACACTCTCCAATTGCTGAATAATGGATGTCTAGCACACATCCATATAGAAAGCTTTCTATAAAAACAGAGCTCAGCGAGCTCTGGCCTGACAGTCATGGCCTGACAGTCACAATTGAGATATGGGCATTAAGCTAACAAAATGTTGGAATTTATTTTCATGCTGACACCCTGGTTCACATTCACTGCCTAACGTTGGGGGTTTCTATTTAGTTTGGGTTCAAGACAATTTTCTGTTACTATTTTTCAATGGTCCTGAATTAATGTTCTGTCATGCTATAGGGTGAACGCTACAAAGGGGGTATGACATTTAAAATCCTGATGTATTGCAATTTTTTTGCTATAAATTTTACTACTTTCCTAAACCCAGTCTTACCACAGCTGCAGTATTAAACAGTATTTTCTCTCACTAAAGCCAAAGACCTGTCTCAATTCTTAATTGTCACTACTTGTCAGTCCTCTTTAACATACACAGACAAGCAGTCTGCGTTACCTGAATACTAACTAAATAGAACAGATTTCTTTTGTTTGGCCTTCCAGTGATACTTTAGGTTTAGCTCTCCTCTCAGATGATGATCTCAGTAATTACTGAAAGAGACACCAACTCTACAATCGACATGAAGAAAAATGAAAAATTGGTTTTTGCTGTGGTGAATGAGATTACCTACAAAGCTGTCTGGTATGAAGCTTTAATCCCCTACAATATGTACGGCTTTCTTTAAAAACAAAAAAGATGTGGGCGAGATCAAGATTTACAGAGAAACTCATCTTTCAACCCTTTAGGCAATTTGTGTTTGATGTATTGTGATCAGACATAATTAGAATGCATTGTCCCATGGGCGTTCAATTTCATTCATAAAAAAACAGTAAGAATCTGAAGAATTAACAAATAACTAACAATCAAATATAGCATGTTATATTTAATTCATTGACAAAAAATTGTGGATACCTGACCATAAGATTTGTGTGTGCTGCTACATTTAGTCCCATTTGCTCGTATAATATCCTTATTTCTTCCCCATCAAAAACATCCTATGCAAATGTGTGCCTCCACCTTTATGGTAACAGTTTGGAGTCAGGCATCCTAATACTTTCATCCATATAGTGTATGTCTCCTATATTTGTGGTCATATTATGCATATAGTTCAAATTCATCTTCTACTCTATTTAACCATTTAAGTGTATCATGAATTTCTATTGCTGGCATAAAGAAATACAAACACATTTGAAGTAATGAAGTAATGACTCTATAACACTAAAATCGAATGCCAGTGTCTTGAAAACACCAAAAGAGCGCTGAACCAAACGTCCCATCTTTGCCAGTTCATCACATGTTCTATCACTTGCACATGTACCTCATTTTACCCTGATTAGCACCAGTATATAACGTCTTGTGAAGATAGCAATTTCGTTGTTGTGTTTGTGTGTCATCAGATGCATTTATATTCTAGATTTTGTTTTGCCAGTATCATTTGATCAAGTTTTTGTTCTTGACACTAACACTAAAAAACAATATCAAATATAGAAGTTAAATCGAATAATACAAAGAATTTCATATACAGTTCTTAAATGGTTTTAAGGAACTGGTTTGTTTTGGTAACACAGAAGCATGTCTTGCCACAAGTTTTTACCCAAAAATGTGCTGATTTTATGTAGTTGTTTCTTTTTGGTTCTTGAGTTATAATGGTATTTCATTTTACAATAGCAGCACGATATAAAAACAAAAGAAACCAAACTAGTAAAACATTAACTTAGGCTGAGTGTACATTTTTTGATGTGAGAAAATTACTACTTTGTAATTATTAAACTCCTTAAGGGAAACTTACCAAGGGCTGTAAAAATTAGTTAATACAGAAATTGTGCACATCGATATCTACAGACTTAATTGCTGCCTAGACATTTGTTAGCAGTGGGGAAAGTACTTTGGGCTTCAACACCATTGTTTATTCTAAAGTTCATTATATTTGCTGATTTCTTCCTGAACACAATCTAAAGCAGGGCTGTGCACAGACCTTTTGAGGGGCATGTGCTGAAACTGAAAAAGGGCACCCCCCTCCCTTTTTTTATATCAAGATTATTTAGTAACACCACCAAAAAAAGGGCAAAAAGGGCATGTGCTCTGCACAGGTTGAGCCCTACCTGTGCACGCGCCTGATCTAAAGACATAGAATTGTGGAGAAAGGTATTGTATTGTGTGTGTAGGTATTGCGTAGCATTTTTAACCCTTATCCAGAGCTACTTTAAAAAGTGCTTTGAAGTGTCTATAAATAAACACATTCTCATAATGGTTCACAAGGTCAGGTACTAGAAGTATTAAACACACACGTCAGTGCAAGATAAAAACATGTTGTTAAGTACTGAATAAAGAAGTAGGTCTTTACTCATCATTTTTAAGACACTAAGTGAAATCTAAAAGCCATGCACCCTTAACTAGGTTTTACTAGGATTCATATTTTCTAGCATAATAGGTACCAATTACTCCTTGATGCTTTCTGGACACCTCATTTGTGAAAGTTTCCAGTTCATCCTGAAAAAAAAACCCTTTTTTCATTTTCTTGCCTGTTTAATGGCTTGCTGCTCCATTGTTATTACAACGTGCTGTAGACTACCGTCTTCCTTTAAAGTATCTTCTTGGCTAGCATCCAATTTTGTATTAAATCTGGTGCAAGAACCTTTGAGGTTTTTGCTTATACAGTATTGTACACCATGTTCTTTTAGCTTACAATACCCATTGACAGTATCTGGTGATCTGATTGGGAGTACAGAGCTTTTAACAGTTACCATTAACATTGTTTTTATTTCACTGATTGCATTATTTTTGGGATGAAGTTGCTATATTTTTCATACTATTTGTCTTGATTTCGACTCATGTGCTTCTGGTAATGGAAAAACAGTCCCCTAATGTAATTAGTGGACAAAATGTCCTTGCACAAAATGCAGAAGTGCGAGGCAAGAGGCTTAGCCATGCCATGTGCTGGGTGTGAGATTAGCATTGGGACTGTTCCTTCTCTGCCCATCAGTTTATGCTTCACCACTTAATCAGATGTCTGTGCAGTCATGTACTGAGTCACAGACATGCTGCTCAACAATTTGCAGACAGTGTGCTAAAGCAATTGTACAAGGCCAGTAGCTCAGACGCACTAACAAGTATTGTTGAAATTAGTATTCTTAAGGAGAAACATATAATTTATTTGGTGAATATCAATTAACCTTAGTGGTTAGTACGTTTGCTGTACTCTCAAGTTTGTGTGTTGTTTTTGGTACCTCTCTGCACTTCAGTGGTGTCATGTGGGTACTCGTTTCCTTGCCCCAGTCTGAAGAGGTGTTGCTGGTTGATTGACATTTCCAAATTGTTCATATTGTGCCTGATTGGTGGGCCAACTTCTATTCAATGTCTCCCTGGTTACCCTGTGTACAGTATAATAAATGGGTAGGTGGATGTCAGGCTAGCATAACTTTACTAGTTATAACTTCCAAGAGGTGGTAGCTGATATTTTTATTTTTATTAGTGATTGATGATTGGATAAGTTCTAGTGACTTTCAGAAAAGACTAATGGTGATGTTTTTAATAAATTGTCCCATATCTAAATCTGATATTGTGCATAAAATACAGCGTTTGTCACTTGTATTTTCTGAGGAAAAACTGGGAAATAAGAAGCTTATTGGGTAAAGCAATTAAGTCAGAAATGTGAAAACAGTTTGTGTATGGGTGGCAGTCTGGACCTATTGTTTGTTTCTCAAACCAGTCGGTAGTTGCTAAGATTAGGAGTCATCCATTTTGTGCTCAGCAATATATTGAATTTCACCTCGCTTGCAGGATTTTTCTCTCAAAAGCCCCATCTTCCTGTCCATTGGCTGTTTGCAACAAACACTGGTCAAGTTTAATAACTGTATATGGTAGAACAATTCAGCTTCGGCGGTGTAGTCCAGTGGTGCTGTTTTTATTTATTTATTTACTTTCAAACATATATTCTGTGCCATTTCCCAGTAATTATATAGCATTCATACATGAAGTGTAGAAGTACTAAACATGAGTTTATACATTCGATAGCTCACTCAGTTTACCTAAAGTGGCATTTGATCTGCAAAAACTATAATCTTAGCTCACATCCAGCCAAGCTGAAGGGCCTTGTGCTATGATGCGAAACTGCTGTAAAAGCTTATCCTTCCCATAGTGCTAATGAAACCGTGGTTTTCCTTGGTCCCACAGATCCTTCCGCTGAAGCTCTAAACCGAAGTGACACTTACAGGCAGGGGTGAATGGCAGATGGAAAGAAACAGGTTCACCCCGGGAAAGGGAGACCTTTGAATAAGTAGATTGACAGGTCCAGCACTCAGAGGAGATGGAAAAGGGCTTGTACCTCTTTTGTGCTGACGATGGTCAGGATTAGATCACGGTGACGCTGCTTTTTGACACTGTCAAGCATTTCACTGCATCTCTGCTGTGCTGGAAATGACAGCTGGCTCTATTTCCTGGAAATGTTTTTCTCTTTGTCCCAGGGGTGTTTGTTTTTATTTGGATGGCATGTTTGGATCAAACAGTGGCAGGAAAAAGCTGACAGTTGATAACTTTTGCAAAGTCGAGCTAAGCTCTTTGCTCTACAAGCAAACAATCTACACTTATTTTTGCTACACTTATTTTTGCTTCTAATAATGCGGATTAGGGTTGTTTTCATTTAAAGCATTATTTAACGTGTTTCAATTATTTAAAATGATTAGTTAATATGGGCAAACTGTGCACTTCAGCAATAATATAGCCTACGTGAAATTAACAAGTTCTAATATCAACAACAAAATAACTTGTTTGATTTAAAGAAATGAATAAAATACTTAACTGATGTTCATACAATTATTGAGTACAATGAAGCCCAGAATAAAAAACATAAAACTACTGCTTCATAATCATGTTTGCGGTTGCTGTGGCAAAATTCAGGGTTAGTATATATAAAAGCTTCCAAAATTAAGACATACAACTGGAGATGTATATTATAATTTCACATTAAGTAGATATATTTTAAGTCTCGGGATGAATCAGAAGTCACTGCAGACAATTTTTTTTTTATTTAACAACTATTGTTTGACACATATGTTGAAATACTGTAGTTAATGCTGAAGTTCAGGTTTTGTAAATGTTAATCAGTGCAGCATATAAGGTTAAGGGAGTCTTGTGGTTTTCAGTGGCACACGATTTATTATTATTATTATTATTTTTATATAATTCTAAATTGAGTTTAAGTTTATTTTGAAGGCAGTCCCTGTCAAAAGTTTGGAAACACCTTTTTTTTTTTTTTTTTTTTTTTAGAGAAGCATGGGTGTTCCATTTATTTATATGCAACAGACTAAGTAAAAAGTAAGAACACACAAGAATTGTACAGTGAATGACTGGTAGAAGGTTCTGTGGACAGATAATTTCAAATTTGACATGTTTTGCTCTAACAGACAAACTTATATAAGACAGAGAACAGGAGAGAAGATGTTACCAGACATATGTTACCCTATATCTATCTACTATGCATTTATTGGACCAGAATTGGAAATACAAAACCTACATAGCCACCATTTCATATTTCAACACCATGCAAATCCGTCTGGACTTTGGGTACTTGGAACTAGCTTCACTTTACAAAACGATGGCCTAAAGCATACATCTAATCTCATAAAATTTAAACATCTAAAATCACTAAAGTTGTATGTAAAGAGTAAGCGGTCACCTGGAGTGTTATCAATCATGAAATGGTCTGCCCAGTCACTGCACCTAAATCCTACTCTGGGATGAACTGGATCATAAAGTCGTAAAGAAATATATATCTATATCTATATCTATATCTATATATATAATTACAACCAGCCTAATATTATGTCAGTCCCCCTTCTGCTGCCAAAACAGCCCTGACCTGACTCTAGACTGGCACCAAGATGTTACAGCAGATCCTTGAAGTCCTGTAAGTTGTGAGCTGGGGCCTCCATGGTTTGGACCTGTTTGTCCAGCACATCCCACAGATGTTCGATTGGATGAAAATTTGGAGGCCAAGTCAACACCTTAAACTCGTTGTTGTGCTTCTCAAACTATTCCTGAGCCATTTTTGTTTTGGGGCACCACAGATTATCCAGCTGAAAGAGGCCACCTTGAAAGGGTTTACATGGTCTACAACAGTGCTTAGGTAGGTAGTATGTGTGAAAGTAACATCCATATGGATAGCTGGACCTAAGGTAAGCGACCAGCAGAACATTGCCCACTGCGTCCATCGACTGCCTTCTTGCCAAAGTGCATCTTTGCAATATGCAACAAACTCTGATGCACTGTGTATTCTGACACCTTTCCATTAGAACCAGTATTAAGTTCTTCAGCAATTTGAGTAGCTCATCTGTTGGATCGGCCCACACGGGTCAGCCTTCACTCCCCACGTGCATTACCACTGTTCCTTCCTTGGACCAATTTTGATAGATACTGACCACTGCCAACCAGGAACATCCTATAAAAGCTACAGTTTTGGAGATGCTCTGACCCATTCATTTAGAAATCACAATTTGGTCCTTGTCAAACTAACTCAAATCCTTATGCGTTGCACATCAACTTTGAGGACAAAATGTTTACTAACTGCCTAATATATTTCACCCAATATCAGGTGCCATGATAAACAGATAATCTGTGTTATTCAATTACTAAGTGTGTTTTATGTCAACAAATGGAAGGGGTGTACACTATCCAAAATGCCTTTTGGTGGTGCCTTTGGGGTTTACCCCTTTGGAGCTTATCAGTCTAAACAAACATGTAACAGATGCATCAGAGTGCATCAGAGTGGTAATCTTTCAGTTTGTCCAGATCTCTCACTTCTTTGTCTTATGTTAATCATACACTCTAATTAATCAGATCGTTAAGCAAAGCTTTCCTGCTAAAGCTGCCACTAACTGAATAATTTTTGTTTGTCATAATCTAGGCTGGTTTGTATAGTGGCTGAAATTTTCCTTCTATCCTAGTCAGATCCATCTATTTCCATCTAGGATACTTCTAGATGAATTAAAGGGAAGTAGATTATTATGTTTGAATTAGAAATAAAGGCAATAAGATGATAAGCATATTAAGCCTTGTTGTATAACTCTGGACCAGTAGGTGGCCCTGGCACTGAATGTATTCAATAACCTCACTTCATGATCTTAAAGTTTTCTTTCAGTGCACAAAGTCACTGCTGCAATATAGCTTCACCTCCTGTTTAATGATTTCACTGATAGATTTGTTAGCACTCGGGCAGACATTCAATTTAAAACAGTTAAAACAAACATGACAAAATTCAAGATGACAGAAAAATCTAATTAGATGGAAGGTGATGTTATAACTCTTGAATCAGGGATCCAGGGATGCCTTTTAGATTTCTGATGCATGATTTGAAAGTAAACCTACTTCCAAATAAGGCAGAGATTTGCCTCAATGGTGGAAATAGAACTTTGAACAAGGGATGTGTTAATGCTTTCGATTGTTATCATTCATCTAGCAACAGACATCTGATCCTCACACTGCAGAATAGTAAATCATGTCTGCTGTTCTCTCTTTCTCATAATAAATTCTCCTCTGGGATCAATTACCAGGGTTGAGGTTGTTATAAATGGAGCCGAGATAAGAATGTTTGTTTTGAAGCACAATTCAAGGTCACTGATGTGAAATGATGACTGTGCTAATGCCCAGTGAAGCAGTTATCAATTGGAAAGTAAGAAGAATAACAAAATAGCTGTAATGTAGTCCAAGTTAACATTAAAATATTGTATTGATATCAGTGCATTTAAATCCCTAAGGGTCACTCACTGGGCATATAGACACATTATAGATTGTAAAGTAGTGTACCTAAAAGAAAACTATTCAAGTAGCATTAGTTTAAAAAAGGTTTTGTAATATCTGCTATGTAATTTAGTACCCTTGTATATCATTTGTCTGTGTGGTTCTTCATTTATTACATATACTGATGTAGTACTGAGTGATAGAAGCATGAGCTTCATTCATAAAAAGGCAAATAGCGATAGAAAGGCTGGCAAGTGAATGATGAGTCATTTAAACTGAATTTAGATTAATAGACCTTGGTCAAATATAATTATTCATTTCAGTAAGTGTGTGTATGCTTGGCACTCAGCTCATTGTTTTTCATAGTGTAAGCGAGTGAGTTTGAGGGCATTGCTTTCTCAGCGCTCGACAGCCTTATCAGTCTTATAGCCACCAAATAATATTTTTAAATCATAACATCCATTACCTAAACCCAGGGCTCTGGCACGAGCATTTAATTGCACAATTAAACTCCAGCAGTCTGGTATCTATTGAGCAATTAACCTTTGATAAACCAATTACTGTTTAGGGTTTTGACGGCAAAAGTCAGGTCCTGGAGGGCTTATGTTCTAGTTTAATAGGATGTGCTATAAAAATTGCCAGCATTTATTGTTTTTGTTTCAGGCGTATTGATCGCTTTGCTTACACAGAGCCATCTTGCAGTTTCCCTCCAAAAAATGGAAAACAAACATGCAATTAGTGAAAAATGGAGCGAAAAGTTTTGAGGGAGAGAAAACGAATAGCTGCCATTAAAGCTGGATGTGATGAATTATTCAAAAAGCATTTGAACATGTCTTTAAATGGTGCTTAGAAACACAAAGTGAGAACTCCATCTGCTTTTGATGTTTCAGGCACTACTGTGTGCACACTAGATGTTGTTAATGGCGCCATCTTACTGAGCATCAAAGCTACATCCTCAGGTCTGAAATACAGGCTCAGACACTGCCGATCTGCCATCCTTTATTGTGGCTGTAAAATAAGTATAAAACTGTCTGAAAGATTTATAACCTGTCTGGATGTTTACTATGCGCCCAATTACATCCAAGAAATTCTGTTGGGACCCTTTGTTTGATATCTGTAATTTTTGTAAGAGAGAATCATGTCGCTCAGCGTTGTCAAACCGCAGCCATCAACAGTGACACGTGATGTACCTGAGGTCATTGTTGACACATCACAGACACTCAGAGAGAGGTCATCCATCATCACTAATGTGGCTCACACAAACTGGACAGCGCCCAGTCCCATTTGTCATCACCGACGCCATGCACATAAATTTGTCTTAGGCTGGTCTCCAGCAATATCATTTTGCTGCAGCCTGACAGCCTGTAAGCTTCCCGAATGCAATAATAGAGAATTGATTATATTCTTTATAGAGTGCAGTAGCCCCAAATGTGTTTTGTGTTCTTCCTCTCATCAACTGTAATGAAAAAGAAAAAAAACATTGACATAGTGGCTTGATAGATGTGCCTGCTGTTTAAAGGGATTTTTATAATTTCTAAATATTAAAACTTCTCAGTTTGAGGTGTTCAATTTCAAGTTTATTTCTATAGCGTTTATTTCTGGGGCAACTGTGGCAAGGAAAAAGTCCATTAGATGTTATCAGAAAGAAACTTTGAGAGGGCCCAGACTCAAAAAGGAACCCATCCTTATTTGGGTGATATCAAGAGTGTAATTATAAATCATAAAAACATTACATGAAAGTGAGAAATTTTATAAGCAACTGATTGTGTAATTTAAAAAAATGTCCTTTCTACAGTCTTATACTGTCAGTTGATGTTGTGGAACCAGTAAGTCTAGGAGGTGTAGAGATGAACCAAAATTAACTTAATCTGCAGGAGGGTACTGATATTTTGTTATAAAATATCATTTGAATGGCAATAGAAGGAAAGAGGTGACTATAAAATTTGCAAGTAGTTAAGACCTAGACTGAGTTTTCCTGCACCACACCTTCACAATAGAGATGAATTGTGGGAGGATATAACCATCTATTTTTGCACTACAGCATGCAATGAATCAAATAGATGGTAGAAAATGTATTTTCCTTGCAATGCCTCTTTCATATATTCGGAATCTTGATTTCCTGCTCTTCCCTTGTTTGCTGTTAATGTCATAGCTAATAGGAGTGTTCAAAGGAAAACTACCCTCTCCACTCCCACCTGCTTCACAGTCATTACAGTGTAATAATACAGAATAATCCACATTATTTCATTTGGCTTCAGCATAAAATCAATGTAATAAAGTGAATGCAGACCATCCAGCATTATTTTCATGGAACGGCTTTATTGCCACCTTGATGCTTTAATAAATCTGACTGCCACCCTGATTCTTGACAGTGACACTCAGTCATTTATAGAATTAACTTACAGGGTTAAGGAGGTCAGGTGGTCCGAGATCTGATGTTTGCCGATATCTCGTAGCTATCACACACTCGGGAGAGAGAATAGCATTTGTCAAGAATGACAAACTTATCACACGAACAAACGGGTTCTATAATTCACCCTTATTCATTTTTAATGTATCCACAAAACAAACTGAGAAAGTTGTTCTCAGTTTAAGGACTGAACAATGGGTTCAAAAGGAGTGGAGAATAAAATATAGTGTGATGGTACGCAAGAAACAAAAAAAAAGAAAGAAAGATTCCAGGATATTATACCACATACAAATTATTTTTAATTCTCATATTAAAAATACAATTTCCCAATATTGGTTTCTTATTAAGGTTCACTTGCAAATAAAAAAAATTTTGATACAACATCTAATATTCACTAGAGTCACTGAGATCTTATTTAGTGCAGTGAAGGAATAGGACACAAAATGATGTATTATTATAGATAAAGTAAGTGTTTATTCCTTCAGTACCATAGCCAACACTTTTCAACAATTACATACATTTTTATGTTTAATTTTTCAGAATGTCCATGAAAAATGTTTTTGTTATTGCTTAGATATCTATACAGGGTCGTTACCTCCCAAACCACTTGTATTTTCTCTCTCTTAAATTACAGAGAAATCACAAACCTCTCTTTCTGATAGTGTCACATCCCTCTCCTCCACCACCAAACCACATTTCAGTTCTCTCCATTCTCCAGCCAGTATCCTACATCATTCATGCTCATCTGCCAACTGATCACGTCCATCCCTCTATTTTCATTCATTAAATCTGTTTATATATTACACTATCTTCAAGAGGTTTTGTGAGCTCTTTTCATCTGGTTTTAATGCTTTCTTATACTCTCATGACTTTGCTCTGGGTTACACTCTTTATTAATGATTTTTTGGTTATGACTTTTTTCTTCCTGACCCCAATTGTGTTTGCTGATTTGGGTTTAATATTAAAAGGACCATATTCACTATAACTGCAGCTCCTCCAGCTCAGTTTGTGCCTTGAAAACTCCCATTTTAGAAAATGGGCAATTATTGCTTCATATTTGAGGCTGACCCTGGAGAGTCCTTCCATATCACCATATTATGGGCCCTGTGGTAGTTGTTACTGCAGAAAAGGTAACCTGTCCGAACAAGCACAATAATATATGCTTTTCAGTCAAAACTGCAGAATTGGGCATTCAAATGCGTTGCGGTGTAACAGTTTATTACATGTTGCAACATAATGATTTTGCAATAAAGTGTAGGGCATATTAATTATATGCTAGTTTTGAAGACAATAATAAAGGCCTTATAGTCTGGCATTATACTGTGGCATACTATACAACAGTATATGTCTATTTTAATCTCTAAATATGTTTGTGGAGAACTCCGTGGTTTCAGAGAAGAGAACATTTTAGGCAGGTGTGAAGGCTATTATTTTGTTTTTTTTGCCACATTTACTTTTCAGTAAAGCACAAACAAGTACATGCACGGCTCTATGTGACTCACTCTCTCATCTAAGGCTTACACCTTTTCACTTTTATCCCAGTCCATTGCTCAGAGAACACTTGTTACCTATATTCAGCACAGGTATGTGATCCTTACCACTCACCTCTCCTCCAACTCCGCCCTCCATTCACAAACTCCATCCGCAATACTATAATGTATAGATTATCCACAGCCTATATTTTACCTGTGAGGAACTTGGAGGTGTTAAAAATGACTGATTAAATGTCTTCCATTCTTCAATTCCAGCTAATTTGCATTTACACCTGAGCTCACACGCCTTTCCTTCGTGAGGATTCTCAAGCTTGTGAAAGGATTTTGTGTGAAATGGATTTTTAATACTTTGCTGCTATAAAGTATAATGGAATTGTCTCTGTCACCAAGACATAGATTGTTATAGAGAAAAGAATATGAACGTAATACAGTACACGCTGGTTTGCTTTAGAAATTCTGACATACTAATTTAGTGTTATTGTGAATTTCTGACTTTCACCATTCTGACACTGAGCTGCTGAAAGCTAATACACACCGTCTTCATGATCTGTCTGGCTGAGCTGCTTAGAGAATGAAACTCTGTGGTGTTTGGATTTAGCATGTCCTGTTTGGTCAGAAACTCATTATGGACCACCATCTGCACATGATGAACACGGTCCAACTCCTCATCATCTCCCACACTCTAAAACAAGAAACAGAGATGGAGAGATCAGACTTAGCCAGCTTTAAAATAAGTCTCGGCATGCATCTACCAGAATTCTTTTTTTTAAAGACTTATTTGAAAATAATAGTAATGCTTTTTTTCTGTAAATGTCATTTGCAGATATTTAAAATAAAGTGTAGAATGCTAAGGGGGGAATTATAAAAAGTTACAGATAGAGGTATTACTTTTTAGTATGTTATTCCCTGTATTGTAAAAGAGAATTGACACCCTATCTTAGCAATTCTCATCTGACTATAGTAGCACTTTTTGCCTATACAGTTAACTTTGTGTTGCATGTCTGGATCTGTGTTAGATTAAGGACTAACTGAGCATAGTGGAGGATTTCCCACAGCAGATGAGCAAGATTTGGGGTTGGGAAGCTGAATCTTGTGCAGCAATCTGTAATTCTCTCTGAGAATTACAGACAGCATACTGCCTTGCTCTTCTTGGGTTTGTGTGCAGATATAAGCCAAAAAAACAATGGAAAATATAATAAACAGACTTGTTTAAAACAGATAAAAAAAATAAACAAAAATAAACAAAAACAGATACAGTTAAGACCAAAGGTCTACATACACCCAGAGTAAACAAATGATGTCTCACTGTTTCACAACTCCACACATTTCAAGTTATTATTCAATTCTTTGGAAAGTCAGTTTGGGCATCTACATTGTTCCGTTTAGAGATTGTTTACATTAATCAATTAGAGACAGATTAATTTAAGCTTTAATTCGCTATATTGGATTTTTGGTGGGTCAAAAGTTTGGTTGTTACTTTAAACAGTCTTTCAAAAAATTTATGAAATGAATGTTTTGAAGCTAATTTACAGTGAACCGGTGGCTATAAAACTGCCTAATGTACATTTGAACTCAGTTGCTTTTAGCCTTTGATAACATCGAAGCAATTCAGACACAACCACAGAGAGAGAGAGAAGGGACCTCCATAAATTAAGTTCCTCCTCTGGAGCAATTTCCATACAAGCAAATAAAACAAATAAAAAAAGGACCTCACAAACACCACATTATTGAGGAGCTAGGCAACAATTAACTCCTCACAATGAACAAGATCTGATCTAGAGGTTTTAATTGAACCCCAATAAAAGAAAAGGAGCTAATGAAGGAGTTGGTGACATAATTAAATGAGGACTTTTCAGAAATACAAAAGCAAAGCCTCAAGACATCAGCCAGAAAGTTCAAACTTGGTCAGTCACAACAGGGCTTCCTGCAGGACAGTGATCCTTTAGAGTTTTAAACAAGGGACACACTGTTTATACATTAAAAAACACCAGAGGGTCACAGGGCACCATTTTAAGAACCACACTATTGGAAAATATAGGCAGGTATAAACAAAAATTAATAACTGCATTTTCAAATTCAGTTTAGAATCCAAAATCTTCCAGTTCAACCTCATCAGATAAGGAGATATTCCAAGAATAAACAGATTGTGGTAGATAAGATCACTTTTATTCAAAAGCAAAACATTGATGAGGCAGTTCAGATTGAAAATGCATGCTTTGACAAGACATCTCTGACAACAATTATTAATTTTTATTGAGGAAAAAATCTGATGCATCATAATAAATAAACAAAACATTTTTCAAATACCACAGAAAAGCTTTATTCAGATTGTCTGTGTCACCAATTTATCCATTTACAGTTACACATAGTTCTAAATAGTTTGTTTCCACACAATCCTCTCTTTTTTCTCTCATGAAAAACAGACTTTAATAAGGCAAGCTTATAATGTTTCCCAGAAACAACAAAGCCCATTGTCTTGAAGACTTTCCCATGTCAGACATCTTCCTGCAGCTTTACTTTTCAAAAAGCATCTCCTCACAAAAGAAAAACATCAGCATTTTTACTTTTTAGTCTGTGTATGAGTGTCTGCCATATAAACCTTTGGGTTTGCTGTTACTATAGAAACAATGGCGCATTTAAACTAGATTATTATTAGTTTTTCTGTAACTGAAAAATAAACACTTTGTGGGCATTTAGAATTTATTTGTTGTTACTGTGAAACATTTTTTTTACTTTGTACTATTTGTAGCAAGCTTTACTATATACTAGAAAACTTCAGGTGATCAGCAATGTCGTTCCAACCATACGATTGAGGTGGGTTTCAGGGTTTGATTGCAGTGGAAATGAATGGCTATGCTTACATATGTTCAGTAGGATTAGATGGATGTGCTTACTTGTGTTTATTAGTCTTAAGGCACATGGCAATGGACTGGATTTCTTGTGCCTTCAACTTCCTGTCTCATTTGCATATATTTATGAACAACAACTTAAGCATAATGTCTGATTAATTTTTACAGATTATATATAAAAGAGGTTTTCCACACATCAAATCAATCTGTGCATGTGTGTGTGTGTGTGTGTGTGTGTGTGTGTGTGTGTGTGTGTGTGAGCTGCTATTCGCTATTGCATGCTAAGAGACCTAAAGTGGATCAATGTCTATCCCTCTGTATGCCTGAAGCTGTTAGATGTGAATCTAAATTAATGTCTTAGGCGATTTACAAAGAAGAAAAAGGAAAATGAATCGCTTCAGATGTCAGGCATTACACAGCCAAAAAAAAAATTATAAATTAAATTAGCTAAGTGCGGAATGACATTTGATCTAATCAAATCTATTAAAGTCAGGGAGGTCAGGTCAAAAAGAAAGGGCAAGCTTCTAGTTAACGACGATTAGCGGGGACGGCTTAAATGTCTATAAGGAGGAGGAAAAATGTCATTTGAAGAATAAAAAGCCAGATAATGTGCCACCGTTCACCTCCAAGCCAGCAGACTGTGCACACTGAATCCAAATCGTAAAAATCTTACAATACTTAATTTTACTCAGAAATGGACCACGTTTTTTTTATGAAATTTTTTTTATTTTGTGCTGGATAAAAAATTGGCAGTAAAGAAATACACAGGGGGGGAGGGGGTTTGCTAATATTTGCTATTTTTTTTGCTTGTACATCCTGTTATCCTCTCTTCTCTAACTGGCATATTACTGTGCTGCATCGCAGGTTTCAATTCGGCTTTTATTTTATCCAACTAATCTACACCCTGGGAGATGCTAGGTGTGTGTGTATGTGTGTGTGTGTGTGTGTGTGTGTGTGTGTGTGTGTGTGTGTGTGTGTGTGTGTGTGTGTGTGTGTGTGCACTACGTGTGCTTTTGAATAGATCATTGATTAAGTGTTAATGTTTCAGGCGCTCATTAATCGGATATGCTATGCAAACCGACACCCACATTAAAAAGCTGAGCGTAGAGAGAAGGGGATGTATTATATGGGGTGTTGGACCCATTCATCCTTGTCCCCTTGGAAAGGCCTTCATGCATGTTATTGTCTTCTATTTTAAGTGTCCTCCCGCTGAGTAGCACCAGGAGTGAGATGAGCCGAAGTTTTTTTTTACTGTCTGTCTCCTGTCGTGCCGACAGCAAGGTGTGAGTGACACGCAGATTTGGTTGTCCATCCAGGAGAGAAAAAAAAGAGAATAGCTTCTCTAATCCACACACAAACACTGTCGGAAGAATCCCGGGTGGTTCTCTGAAATGCCAAAATTGTCTCAAGTTATGGCTGTTTACTTGTTCACAGTGAAATGACATTCAAACTAATGACACCTTTTACGGTTCGCAGTTTGTTAGCCTAATGTTGGAGAAAAACAAGCTTGCATAACAGGGCTAGAGTTTCCTTCTTTTTTTTAAATATTGCTTGATATTAAGAAGATGGCTGGGTATTATTCATTGAATTATGAACTTGATTAACCCCATGAGAGGTCAAAGCCTTTATTTATTATCTTCCATATCTTATGTGCACACTCATACCTTTTTGCTAATTGGACAGTCGTTCCGAATGAAGCTAAATGATTTATCATTGACCATTTTAAACCTGCTCTATTTTTACTTGCCCTTAGATCACTGTCATGTGGTGTGCTAAATGAGAATAACTATCCTGGTCATACTAAAGGACTAAAGGACTCTGTGTGTGTGTGTACTTTGTTAGATAAATGCCACTGTAATGATGCAAATACTGATAACAATTTACTTGCTTTGTACACTATAGACGCGCTACAGTCAACAAGCCATCTGTAGAATATCAGCAATCGGTCAGATGACTATCATCCTTCAGCTATATTTTGTATATTATTTTAAAACCGTAGTAATTTTTATAATTTGTGTTAGATTTGTTGCTAATCTATACATGCAACTGAATATTAACTTTTTTATACTAATGTATAACTCTTAATGTAGAGTAGATACACTAGTACATTTTATGGTATGTTTATCAAAGACAGAGAAACATCATTTGACATATCGATAGTAATAGTTTGTCTCATGTCAGAATATCAGTCTTCAGATTATAAAGTGTATAATTCTTTTCATGATGTACTGTAATTTCTTTCTTTTTTGTCAGCGATAGCAAAATCTAAAGTAGGTAATAATACCTACTTTAGATTTTGCTATCGCTGTCAAAAAAGCAAACACAGTACATCATGAAAGAATTATTCAGCAGTGAGATAAGTGGTTTTTGAACACATTTACCAACTTATACTGTATACAACCAAAGACAGCTGGAGTTTTTCCAGTGTTAGATTTTTTTTCTAAATTAAAAATATGAATAGTTTAGCCTCTGCTATGCTCATCTACAAACAACTAAAGTTCAGGATGTGATTATGCCTAGCTTAATTAGTATTAAAATGTATTTTGATTTTCTGTGCAAAAACATCTGTTGACTTATAGTAAGAGTCATTGTAAAATCCATCACATTCAGTGTTAAACAGCACTTCCCTGAACGCTATGCAGTCTACACAAAGCACTTGTGGCTACTATATAAAGGACTTCACCACAGAGACTGCCATGTATATGTACACCTGTGCACAATCGCTGCCATTGTTTAGGAACTACGTAAGGACTCATCTCACAGATACATTTGTTTTTATGTTCATCATTAATATAATCTGAAATAGTTTATGCTCCATTTAATAGTAATTTGTTTGCATATTATTATTGTTTTACTAGATTTTAGCAAAGTAACTTAATGGACGAAGTCCAGTGGTATAAATGGAATTGAATTGAATTGAATTGAATTGAATTGAATTGAATTAAATAGTGTTTTTTTTTTTTCATGCCAATTTTCACATATATACGTACCTTGAGATGAACAGAAAAGTTACACACTCATTTTCGATTAATATATATTAAAATTTCGTTGATAATGTGTTTAACCTTGAGTTTAAAGGGTTAAACCAGACTTAGCTGGATATTTATCCTTTGTTGGATGTTCTTTGTGAAAAATCTCATCGTTAAAAATCACTTTGTGTCATGAATCACTGTGACAATGCATGACCACTCCCTCTTACTCCTCAGCTGAGTGCTTTTCTGAAAGAAAGATAGAGGTCATTTGGACTCGTACTGAACATGATGGGACAATACTGGCTGAAACATTTGCCGTGTAGACCAGAAATAAAGCAAAAGAAATAAAGTGACATGACAAAGTCACCATTCTGCTTTCAGTGCAAAGGAAAGCGGTCTGTCAGAAATAAACGCATTCAGTCATTAGATTTGTGTAAGGCTTAAATGCTGCCTTTATGTTTGAGTTGTATGCCTCAGGCGCTGAGTGGCAGGACTCCTGTCAGGGGGCTGTACATTTACATGTTGATGGCTGGAGCAACTTAGTCATCAATCTGCCTTAGATTGGCAATCACGTTCCACTGAGATTATGCAACCTGCTGCTGATGCATGTGGCAATTGACTCACCAGCTCCTGCTCCAAATGAGCCCCCCCACCATCCTCCCAACAGCTTCCACTCCTCACCGAAACCCCTCCCCCCAACTTAATTGCCCTTCTGGAACAAGGCCGTCTGATAATCTGTTTACTTTATTATTTCCAGCAGCAAACTATTCATTGCGGTTTGCCCACCTTCCCACAACGGTTTTCATGCAAATGAGGCATTACAATGATGATAAAATCTTTATTGTGTTATATACAAGCCCCTGTATAGCACATTTTTCATGTACCAGTCTTACAACCATATAACATATAGTATATTAATGGAATCTGCAAGCTTTTATTTTCCCTGATCACACATTAATGTTTTACATTCCTTTTTGAATTTTACAGACCTGTTAAAGAGGCATAAAGAGATATACGCACACGTAATATACATATGATGCTCACCACATTCCAAATATATTGGCAAATACATGTGGATAAATAGGCAGGCAAATAAATAGGAATAAAACATTAGGGTAAATAAACATTATATAACATTTTGTGTTGAGTTAAGTTTGGTTTGTATTATTTCAGACAAGTAATTGACAGCACCCATGTGTTCTTAATTTGAACTCTGCTAAGTCTTTGGAGTTCGTTAGGTGAGCTGGAGGAACAGGATGGAAATGTGTTGTGACTGACAGGCAGTTTGAGAGCAATCAGTCCCAAGTAAAAGCATCCACCTCCCGCTGACGCCTCTTCATGATTTCCTCCAGCTCCGAGTTCCCATAGCCCCTCTGAGAAATAGGAAATGAACAGAGTTAACCAAGCAGGCCTGTGAAATGCAAAAATATTTTAAACACACAGTGGTGTGTGCATCATAACATTTGGTGATATTAATGTAGCTGTAACATGAAGCTGCTGTAATCTTCTGAGCAACTGACCTCTATCTGTGCTTTCTGAACACTGATCTGGCTGTAGACTCGAGAGCCCTCGTCACCACACACCGCCTTTACTTCATCCTTACTCAGAGAGAAGAGCTGAGCTCCTGTCAGAATGCCCAGACAGTCCACTACCCTGATCCAACACATAGAAAAGCTATTTCAAAGTCGATCTGTTCTTAATGGGCCATGTTCATACTAAAATTACATTCACATATATTTATATAAAGACTAAAGGTTAGTGCACCCCTAGTCATAAATAACGTTGTATGATGGGTAAGTTGCCAAAAACAGAGATGTTCCTTGGGTTGGGGGTTTCTTGGAAATACTGTATGTTATGGTGCTGGGCCAGTGCAAAAATATCTTTTTACAAGTTGTTAAGTACACATTCCCCGGCATTCATTTTGAACATCTTTAGCATTTAACAATGTGTCATCCTTTAACATATAAAGAATTGCTAGTATTGGCAATTAAATAGCTGTAAAGCCTCCATTACACCACCCATTTTGGCCATTATATAATATTGATGTAAGAACATTCTTGTAAATCTACAGTGCCTATTAGTAATATTGGTAAATATGAGTAAACTTAAAATGGAACATGGTGGGATCTTTCAGTGGATTCAATAACCAACAAAAAATAGTTTATCAAAGTCTAGTCATGGCCATTTCTGTCCCCTGATATAGAAAACCTCTGGGGTGAACTAATGAGGAGACTCCACAATAATTGTGGCACATATATATTTAACAAAGTTTTGTTAAATCAGATTTTGTTGTGTTTGCAATTATTTGCTATCTATGAGATTATTTTTGTGATTTTCTAAAATAAATGATCAATGGTATTAACAATAGAGCTAATTTTTCACATATTTACCATGGGTACAAAATTAATGCAGAGCAGTGTTTAATAAGGTTCACTTAACCATTCTCATGAAGAATTAAATGTTTTATTTATATTATTATGGTCCTCGGGTTACGCTGGTTTGATTTATGATTTTTTTTATCATACGACAGCAAAAACGGCAACTGTTTTAAAATATTGTACACTTTGCACGGCAGGCAGAAAGTAGCATCGCATGTTCCGCCATGTTCTTTCAAATAGACGCTCGTCCACTTACCCTCTGCCAAATACATATATATATATATATATACTGTCTAGTTTATACATTACGGTAGTGCAAATTGCTCTGTTTTGCTAAATTATGCACTGTAATTTGTTAAATTATTAAGAAGTAGCAGTATTCTACCCCATCCTGATCATTATTCTTTAAGACTCTAGGTCATGCTAGCCCATGTCTCGAATTACGATATTTTTAAGTTCCGATGGTGTCCCCAAAATGCATCTCCATCGTAACTCGGGGACTAGCTGTACTTTGACGCTACCGTCATAAAAATACCCCTTCCGTGAAACATTATGTACTGTAATACACGGCTTATGTCATCAGTCTGTGTCACTTGCATTAATGTTCCAGCATCCTTGTGCTGCTATAAAAGCACTGCAAATAACGCTTGTACTATGTTTTTATTTTATGTGAAACTCCAACACTTTGTTGCCACCATCTTTCATGGTTTTGTCAACGTGTTATTTGATTTCCTCTGAGGTGCTCGTCTGGCTGTTTTTTTTTATTCTTTAGTAAGTGGGAAATGGAGATTGCAGAGGAAAAGCAATGACCACCCAGCATGTGTGACGGCTATTTAAGAACATTTAACCTATATAGCCTATTTTACTTGTTTTTTTTCCCAGAAAAAAAGAGCAAACCTTGTTCTTTTGTTTTCTAATGACTACATATTTATGTATTGCAGTAGAGTTTGCCTTAGTTAATCTATTAGTTCAGTCTATGTCACTGTGATTCCTGTTTTTTATTAGTGTAACTTGTTTTCTAATTAATTAGAAAATTAATTAGGTTACATAATCTTTTTTTTCATGTATATTCTTTGTCATGTACATTCTGTTTAATCATCTACATCTATTATTGCAGGAATGTTATTGGCTTAAAGAAAATGACTTGTATTAAATGGGTGATTTAGACACAATTGAAAAGCTTCTGCCCCAATAATTGTACTCAAATAAAAACCTGAAAACTACACACACGGCATTTTAATAATCTTAATAGGCCGCAAAAAACAGCACCACTACCCTGACCATTGTTAAGCTGTTATGGAATGTTTTCACTCTGAGGGCCCAACTGCAAAGTCATCAACAAACAGATGGGAGCTCACGGCCTGGAGAAGCCCTTGGCATTGAGCCAGGCTCGGATCTCAAATGGCTGAGAGTCATAAGTGATAGGCAGCGTTCGGATGGGGTGTTCCACCCGGAAGTTGCGAGCAGGAGGTTGAGCTTTGTTGTCCGTAATCCTCTTCAAGAGCTCATCGTTCATCTCCTTCTGCTGACTTCGGCCTAAAAAGACAAGTCAAAGGAAGAGAATAAGAGAAGATTGTGTGCCGCAATGCAAAAGAGAGAAACAATGAGTTCTTGGCATGCAATCTACGCTTATACACGCTCGCCTTGCTGCATTTCTCTGCCTGACTCACTCATCTCTGTATCTCACACCCACTACACAGCACGAATAAGAGTAGCTACGCACTGTCTTTATCCCGCGAGGATTTATTCATCTCCACATTCTCAGCGTGATTTATCAAGGCAGGTGGAGAAGTAGCTTTGTAAGGATTCGCAGCCTGAAATGAGGAAAAAAAAATGTGTGAGCAAGTGGGCGAGCTGGAAAAAAGAAAGTAAGACTATACCTGCCACATGGAGGTGACTGTGTGTTGGCAAAGCTTTAATAATGAAGGCAAAGGCCAATAGATGTGGAGGTTCACCTGGCTGTTGAAGAACACAGCACGGTTGTACTGCGGTTCTCCTGCTTTTAGCTCCTCCAGCACATTGCAGGGCACATAACCCGTGTGAGCGTTGCGGTTCCTCACCAACCACCACTGCTTTTCACTGTCCAGTACCTGGAGTGTGTGCACACACACTCACACACACACACTCACAATGCACCGCCTTCCTGCTTTATGCTGTTCTTTTATTTACGTATGACATTCAAGAAAGCAGTCTGCATTACATTTCCAATTGCAGACTAATTAGTTTTGCTAAATCTGTTTCGTGTACTGCACCTAGCTGCAATGTTTGTGTAAAAGTATCATATAATAATAATACATATAAAATATGGATCAGTTGTATGAAAGAAAATTATTAACATTTGGAGAGCTGATTATTCTCAGGCCTTTTACTTAGCTATGAGAATGTGAAGCAAATGTAAAATTTGTGTTAAAAGTGTTAGAATTAGTCAGGAAATAGAAAAAAGTGTCAAACATCTATATCTCTTGCTTACTTATCAGACATGCACAGATCAAATGGTCAACAATTTCCACACCATTTGTAGATTCTGACACAGACTTTATCTTGAAATCAATCTTTAGAATATTCTAGCCTTTAACTTCAAATTAATTTCATTTAATTAAAGGAAATTTTATATATCGCTATTAACAATGAACATTTACAAAGCAGAGCAGTCACAAATCGACTTTACAGACATTAGCTTAAAACTTCCCAGGATTACTTTTTCTTTCTTGAGACTCAAAAGGGAACATATCTTCATCTAAATGACATCAGATATTGAAAAAATAAATCATTACTCTTTCACAAATGTTCACTATGGAATATCAGGGCCATATTTGATTTCAGTAGAGTTTTAGCTTTAGGACTGTAATATCAAAGTAACGATATTCACTGTATAATGAATAAGACTAGATCATAATCTTTCGCAAGTGCAGTCATGAGGCTGTCCAAGTGAGAACGTGCCCTAAAATATTTTCAACTCTAAATACTATGTTCAATGACACTATAGAACATTCCAGACCTGAATCTATATTTAATTGCATCTCATAGAATACCCAAGACCTGAGTCCAACGTAACAACAGCCAATGAACAGAACAGTCTAAACTCTGAATTCAGTATAAAACCAACTAAGAGAACATTCTTGACCCTGATCTCAGCATATCAACAACACTTTGATATCATGACAACCTCTCAGTTCCTATTCGGTTTATTTTTATGTTTTCACCACATCTTTTCTCTTCCTTCAATATCATCCATACCTCCAACACCTCATCCTTTTGCACGGTAAGTTCATTGGGATTGCGTGCCACAAAGTCGTAGCGGATCTTCACACATTTTGGTTCTGTATTAGACCTGCGTAATGAGAACACAAATGTAAAGAGTGATACAGTAGATGCTGCAGCAGATGTAGCAGGAATTAGCTTGTTTAGATGTTCCATAGCATTTAAGACTTAAAAGTATGTGTTGTTCAATAATAAGTGAAAAAAATGTTGTGCATTGGGAAAGTTTTGTGGTATATGATGAATGAATGTGTTAAGTGATGTTATTGGAAAATAATCAACTTCAGGGAGGTAACAGCAACATTGCATCACTTTGCTGCATGGCTTTCATATAATAAAAGCCTATTTCCTTACATAATCTCTTTACAGCATTGCATCCTTTAGCATTCTGTGACGCAGTGTTTTTTCCAAACTAAAAATATGCAAAAAAGTAAACCTTGAATGAATATGAATGAATAATGGATTAATGGGACTCTTAGGATAAACAGCGGATGATCTCTTTGTCTCTCGCTCTGTGTATCTGTTCGTTTTCATGTGTGTATATTCGTTTCCATGAGCAAATACAGCAGGTGCCTTGTATTGCCAAGTAATAATCCAGAAAGTTAGCCGCTACTTTACAGATAACAAATTGCCTTTGACAGAACTTTCTCAATTGCATCATTCTGTACCATTGTCTTTAAAGTTTGTATGCACATGTTAATTTGAGATGAGTTTTATTTACTCACCCTAATGCTTAGTGCTCTTATTGGAAAGTAAGACGATTTATCACAACAGTAGCACATTTTGGTTACACTTTAAATTGAAAATGAAATATGTGTCTCTATAGATCCTGCTGATCATAAGTACTTTGTAATACGATGTAAGCCTGCAAGGGAATGTGAAAAGGATTGCAAGAATGCTACATGAAAAAGAGTGGATTTCAAGTATTATAACAAGCAACTTACGACTCGAACATCCTTAATCAGAAGAGCCAGCGCTTGCTTTGCTGTGAGCCCCTGCACCCTCTTTCTCAGTGGAAGGAGATTAAGTCGATGTGCCGCAGCCTGCACATGCAGTGTAGTCCATGAATATTTTAGTAGGCCTGCATAAAGCGTGGAGAACTTTAAACTCGACACACTGGTCCCCATGCATCTTTAATGTGCACACCTCCTCCTGTCTTTTTGTCCAGAAGCAAGGGGAAGAGGATAAGCACTGCCTCCAGTGTCCGGCCTCTGTCAGGCTGTCTATTTCTCTGCCTATAAATAAATTAGGAGCATGTACACGGGAAACCAGCAAGCTTTTCCACTACACACAGATTCTTTTTTGGTTGCTATAGTAGTTTTGTATAACAGCTCTAGATGTGCAAATAATTATATCATCAAAACATAAACGTTCATATACACATACACAGATACAAATTCTACTTTCAAGCAACTCACATACAACATGTGTTTTTTGTAGTAATTAAAACTAGCAGTTAATAAGTCTTAATAAATAATAGGTAGATCCCAATACCAGGATTTAGGATGCACGCTTACCAAGCATTCTGAAAGGAACACATGTACACCTGCTTATTCAGACAATTACACAAATGCAGCATGATGGTGACAGCATAATGCAGAAAAGCATGCCGATACTGGTCATGAGCTTCAGTAAACTTTCAAATCAAATTAAACAATGAAGAATAATTTTATCTCAGTGATGTACCATGGTTGCTGGTAATTTGGACTGGTTTGAGTATTTAGGAAACTATTGATTATCTGAGATATTTTACATATAATAGTCTTTCACAGAATGATGGCAGAAAAAAAATCAAACGAGCAGCAGTTTTGCAGGCCAGAAATACCTATCTCCATAGAGAAGTCAGCGAAAAACGGCCATTTGAGCTGACAAAAAGTCTATAGTAACTCACTCTTCATAGGCAGAATGAGCAGAAAAGCATTTCAACCAAATCTTCAGGGCAGATGTGCTTCAACGGTAGAAGGCAACATTTGTTCCAATTCCTGTTCGCCAAGGAATGGATATTACATTGGTCACATGTTTACCTAAACTAAAGAATGAAAGTTTGTCAGATAGATTCCCTATTTCACCAGTCACTAGCTTCAACTTGTTGTGGCATAGATGGAACAGGTTGGTTTGGAAATATTTTTTTTTTCAAAAGATTTTCCTTAAATTAATTTATTGATTGAGAGAGAACTTTTGTTTTTGTAAGAGAGAACTTGTGTTTTTGTAATATCCTTAAAAACACAAAATATGGATTGAAGAACAAAAACCAAAGACATGATATCGAAGGATTGTTGATAATGTAGAGATCAGGCACTGAAAAATTCTCTTGGTTAGTGGTTTTGCTAGTGATCAGGGTCTAAAATATTTTCTGGACTGAAATTATGCTTTAGTCGGTTTCTAGACTGATCTCTGGATGGTTATTTTGCTGGGATGAGTGTATCTGTGTCCTCTGGCAGTTGGTTTACGCTATGGTGGACTCAGGTCTAGAATGTTCTGTGCATCAATCTTTAAAATCATATTAGGGTTGAATTATAATATTTACTTCATCTAATCATATAATTCCCATTAGGCCAGACCTTTGCTTGATAAGTCAACTGACAGCAGAAGTAAGCATTAATATGACTATGTTGGCAGATAGATTTGAAATCTGTGATGTATCGCCACAGGCTACACACTGGTTCCATATTGGCTGTTAAGTATTTCCTCCTCACTGGGCCAGTATTTCACGTGCAAAGGTGAATAATGACATTGGTAGGTGGCATTAGCCATAAATGTCAGTAACTACATTTATTCATGTGACTGGTCAGTGAAGGCTCACAGAGGCTGATGCTTTAATAGTATGTCTTTCTTTTTTTTGCTCCAGTTTGGACTCAAACCAATAAAGCAATGAGGGCAAAAAATTAAAGAAAAAGATATTTAACTTAGTTAATAACAATGTTAAATGGATGTTTCAAAAAATAAAATGGTGAGCTAGATGTGACTATTCCCAGTGGTATTGTAGTAAAAATGATGGGCTGATCAAGGCCTTATTTTTTATTATAAATTACACATTTTACCTCCAACGGGAGCATACGGGAGAAAAACAAACACTTTTTCTGTTAAAAGACAGATTTATGAGCAAATGAACTTTTCATTAAATTTTCCATGTTGCACATTACTCATTAGTGACTGTACACATAAAATATAATTGTTTAAGAAACCACCTTGTAATATAACTCATGTAATGTATTTCCATCTAAATAAACAAAAGACTATTTCCTCTGTGCATGCAGTGTTATTACAGTTCTCTTCTACTGATTCATTATTAAAATTTCAGTGAGATATATTTTTAGCAAAAAAAGAGCCGTTGGTCTTTTATTGTGGTGGAAATGCAGTTCAAACAGCACATACGTGAAACATTCATAAGGGCAGGTGTATTTAACATCAAAGAATGAATGGTCCTATTTCGGCATACATAATCGGCTCTCTCTCATCTGCATGTCATCAAACAAATGAACAATAGTGTTTACCAAACGGCTTTGTTGTACAACATACCCAGTTATTAAAATGGCATCTAATTAGAGGCATCGAGCAAGCGTTTTACATAAGATTAATTGTGTTTTTTAAAAGCACTTTCTCTTCATTAACATTCCGCCATGTAAATGGATCTCCTGCAATATTCACTGATGCATATTCATTTCCTGGAAGCTTGCAAAAAGTTAGAGGAATGTGGAAGTAAAGTTTAGAAGCCAGACTGCATGAACTAGATTAGGAGAAGAAGAAACTGTGTGGAGAAACAAAAAGATTCTGATTTGGTGTATGTAAGTTCCTTTTTAGAATAATGAGATTCAGACCAGTGTCAAAAGATGAACAAGAGAGAGAGAGATAGAAAGAGAGAGCAAGTTGGAGAGTGAGACAGGAAAAACAAGAATAAGAGACAAAAAAATAAAGGAAGGGTTGCAGAGATTTCTACCTTCAGTAAATCCTGTGCTGTCATAAATAATAAAAGCACAGGGACTATGTGCTGCTCCTTTGTTGGTTGTTCTGTTGTTCTATCCCTCTGCTATTAGTGCTGAAAACATGTTTTTTAAGACATAACCTAAATTAATGATATAGAGTATGCTTTTTTGTATACACAACAGACTTCTGTCTTATAACAGACATTTGTTTGTGTTACTGTAGTCTGGAAC
This sequence comes from Silurus asotus, assembly GCA_024362625.1. NCBI lineage: Eukaryota > Metazoa > Chordata > Actinopteri > Siluriformes > Siluridae > Silurus > Silurus asotus. The sequence continues at coordinate 7,096,638 of MU551596.1, read as the reverse complement.
ATCCATGCAAGAGTTTCCTTTCGTTAAGGACAACAAAAACATCCTCGCTGACTCCCTGAGACATTTTAAAGTCAAACCAGTAAACTGTCAAACCTTAAATTCTGAAGCGTTCATATCTTCTTCTGCAAGTTTTATGACATAGGAAACTTAGCTTGGCATCTCTGACAGTCTACATCTCACGCTCACTCGTAATTATTTGGGTATTCTAGGGCAAAGACTGTTTAATTCTGTGGCATAATGCTGAGTTACAGGACTTAAAATCTGGAAGAATGATTGCAGGCTGAAAGTTATTCCACATAGCTACAAGCAGAAATGTCAGTGAACAAAATAGTGCTCATTAATTAAGGGCTGATTGCTTTACAAATGTGCTACAGCCTCATTTAATTCTGTCGGGGTATCAGTCTAAACAGGCTTTACTGAAGGAGAAAATACGCACTTTTCCTCCCACCGCCCCCACCAAGCCCGAGGAACATTGCTAAAAATCTGATAATGTTGTTCGCCGACATTTTTTCATTAACTATTCTAAATGGCAGTGATCAGCTCTATGGAAATTTCACGTCTGTTTAGAAATTTCCAATTCCTACACACTGTAGTACATCCATTGTTTGCACAATGATAGTCTGAATATAAAAGATAGCTGCCTCCTATTAATGGAAGCACACTTAAGTGATTAACAGTATTGTGGCATGCAGAAAGGAGCTTGCTCATGATTAAGAATCATTAACTTAATAGGGAGGCTGGGAAAAAAATGAATGGCAATCTCAGAGCTGTTCATAATTACATAATGTGATAAATCTGGGCCAACAAGTAGTCCTTTCCTCTGGCAATAGTACTGTTTAATTCATCAGATGATAATGACTGCGTAAAAGTAAGCAACGTGGAAATTAGCCTTTGCATTGGCTTTATTCTTAGGTAACAGACACCATGTGTATTTGATGCAGTCATTATAACTGGTTTATAAAAGTGGCAACAAATTAAAGGGAAAACCAGGTTGGCCTCTTATGCTATAGGGACGTTTTGTCGGTTTGCTTTGCAGCCATTTGTTTGCTTAGATACATGAATTACTGCAAATCAATACAAAGTTATTTTAACAGATCGTATGCATCCAGATATCCAGCAGCAGCTTATGAACATAGATTTTAGTAGGACATAGCTTTTAAATTAATTTAGTTTGAGGCCATCACAGTTACGCTATTGGCTACTATCTAGTGTATTTTTAGAGTAAGCTTGTATTCCGTGGTCGACACTATGCAGTCATGCAGCATATAATCTATCATCTCATTTTTAATGGTCCTAGTTGTGCTTTTTTTCAACTGTGTTTGATATAGCAGGTGTTTTTCCCATCATTGTCTTCAAGGCACACACTCAGTGGAGCTAATGTTATTATTACCAGGGCCACCAGGTTATTAATTTTTCCAGCCCAACTACATCTCAAAAAGCACACAATACCTGAAGCAAGTCCGAAATTTGCCAATTTTAGAAAAGAGTGAGTTTTCACAGTCTTTGAGGTGGAATCAAGGTCATCATAGTGCACACATTTTTGATGTTTGGACATTACCCACATGCAACCTTTCCATCTAACAGTTTTTACCATGATTCTATATCATAGATAAACAGTACTGACTGCCCAATTTTATGTAAAAAACATTTTTTAAATTTTTTGTTTAACTGCCCTGTTCTGATACTCTGGGAACCACTTGAAATAATAAATGTATTTATCTGAGTTGAATGGTGAATATGCTAACCAATTATGCAAATGGAACATAGCCTTTTATCTTTCAAATAGCAACATTTTTGGTCACTCCTAAATGATAAACAGCATTTCAGTGGAATTTAAAATGTCTAGAGTTATGGATCAGTACTTTATAAAGATTAATATTTGGCTCATATTAGACAGTATATTGAATGAAGAGCTTCCATTGCATTTATCGTACAATGACCATTTCTATTATGATAGGAGTGGTTTCTTGTAGGATGACTCTGTCTTCATCAACAGAACGCAAAAGCTCATTGGAGTTTAATAAATATAAAATATTATAAATATAAAAATGTTAATCCTATACTTTGGCATTTACAGTAAGCAAACCCTATAGATATTTGGAATTGATGATGATGATAAACATTACACTCTACAACAACAACCAATTATGAAAATACCTTTTATAGAAATATCCTGTATTGTTCCAAAGACTTGCAACATCTATACCAAGGTGCACTGACTCTACTAGGATACTGAATGTTGTTGTTTTTTTTTCTTTAATTTTTCTCCTGTCTGGTTATGTGATGGAGGAAATAGAGATTAGAGAAGTCATATGCTCATCCTCATCAAATATTCATCAAGAATGCATCTGGGCTTTAAAAGTTGGCTAGACGTTGTTGAGAGGAGCTGGAGGAAGGCCACTGCAAGGCTTTTCGTTTGGATTACATGGATCACAATATGCTAGCCCACTGTTTTTCCAGAACACACACTGAATTGGATCTCAATATTTGGTTAATAAGGTTGTGAGAGTGCATCATACTCTCTGCCATGTCTAGTAATTTGTAGTGATCCAAACCTCTCTTGTGTGTATTGTTTAGTGTATACTCTGCTTGCAGTTCAGTATCAAGCAGTAATGCTTCATTCTGTAAAACTACTGTATGTACAGTGCAAATTGTATTTTTTTGGATTGCAAATAACCTCTGTGTATCATTTTTCATCCTGAGAGTTTTTCAGTAGGAACAACTACTGTACAACAGTCAGAAAATGTAATTGCTTTGAGTATCTGTAAAGTGTAACATACGATTCGATGCGATATATATATATGTAACCCTTAGAGAAATAAGGGGTATTAATACTGTAGTTTCACTCCCAACCATAGGGGGCACTTTGGGACTGTGTTGATTAGAGCCTATGATTACCAGCATTTCTCCCTTATTTGCTATGTCTTCTGCTCCTGAATGCCAGCAAAAATAAAACTTCTGAAATTCTAAAACAAGCAGAAAACAGTAAACTCAGGCAATACTGCAAAGTAGAAACAATTGGAACTCTGGAAGTGGAAGCATGTTTTGCCAAGTGTGATGCTACTTTTCATGTGTGCTAAAAAATGTTAATTGGGAAATTACTTCAAAATTAAAAAACAGTTTGAGTATTTGAAAAATGATGTGTAAAATTAAAATCCAAATGAACTGTGTCTTATTATTACATAAGGTTGATCTATTTAGCTATTTGCTTCATGGTGTTGCAATGCTAAGGGGTGGCTAAGACCCCAGCTCGTAAGCATCAGTGCGCTGATGTAAGTGGAACAGAATAGTTCCGGATAGCATATAAAATATATGTTCTTGAACATATAACATATAACACATGTTCATGAAACTCTGGATCAACATTCCACATTCACTTAAGGATCAAATTTAACATTTAAGGGGGAATTTACTTTTTTTATTATTATTATTATTATTTTAAATAGCTCTTTTTTTTTTATTGTTTTATCATTATTGTGTCAATTTTGTTTATGGTGCCATTTATTTTGCACTGTTGTTAAGGAGGCAATAAAATTGTCAGCTGTTCAACTGGAGCTTCTTTTGTGAAATTGCCTAACTTCTCATCAAACCTAGGTAGATGTTAGCTTCCTCTCTCTACTCTGCCATTGAATCAAGTCCATAGAGGCTACATATGTAAATATGTAAATGTAAATATGTAAATCTAGTAGGTAATAAAACAGAAACATGAGAAAATAGCATGTAGTTGTAAAAAGTTGTGATAAAGTTAAGAATACTAGTTTACTTTTTTATTTATTGTGTAGTCATTATAGAGAATGAACAGATTGAAACATGGTGGCAGCAGATTCAGCATGTTGGCATGAAACCTAGATATAGTCAGGACATTCGCCGAAGGACAATGACAGGGTTGCCAACACTCTTGTTTTTGGCATGGAATTCACACTTTCAGGTCCTGTCTCACACTATCGCACCACCCAAACTCATCCTTATGCCAAATTATGAGAAAGAATCATGAAAAGATCCCAAGCAAACTGTGAATGGTGCCAATATATCAGAAAACCACATAAAAGGATTAGAGACTGACCCCTATTACGGTACACCTTAAACTAAAACCTTCCACTAAAATTAAAAGGCCTGTACGTTATAATATTGATATAGATTTTAGTTTTGACAGTAGGGATTGATAGCAAAAATTTAGCTTGTTTTTCCTGTTTTATTGTAACAGCAGTTTAATGAAGGTATCTTGTCACAGTGTAATTCTGTACACTGTATCAGCAAACATCTTGCTGTTGTTTCAATAACCTCTATTCTTCTGGGAAGGCTTTACACTAGCTTCTTTGTGACTGTGGGGATTTGTGCTCATTTAGCCTTAAGACCTGGCTGAAGGTGTTCAGAGGGGTTGAGGTCATGGCTGGAGAGACCCAAATGAAGGACGCAAGCCGAGAATTTAAGATAGGAGCCTTTAATAAAAAACAGCTGGGAAGTAACCAGGTGTACAATTTCATAGCTTAAACCAAAACAACTTTGCAAATCCCAACAAACAGTTCCAAAACAAAAACCTCAAAAAACAGTCCAAAGGTTTGAATTGTGAAACACAGAAGCATTGAAAGCAAGGCAAAAACACAGTGTAAAAACAGTCCGAAAATCTGAGTGACAATCTGAGGAGATAATCTGGCAGAGACGGAGAATTTAATTCTTAAATACCAGGCAGCGTGGGAAAAGACACAAGATGGCCGCAGAGATGGAAGTGCACGCTGCAATAAAGACATTCTTCATCCTTGACGACAGTTAACAGGGCCAGTGCAGATGGGACAGATGCCTCTGCTTCCTTAGTGAAAAACAAGGAAGGTTCATAGCCATGGGGAAGGGCGAAAGTCTCCAATTCTTGGTTGAGTCTCTCTTTGCCTGACCATTTGTCTGTGGGTGGAAGCCAGAAGCTGACAAAATTCCCCCCCGAAGTTAATTGTGAATTGGTGTTCCCGGTCAGACACAATATTGCACAGAAGGCTGTGTAGGTGGAACACATGTAGGAGCAGGAGCGGATGGTAGTTTGGCGAAGGGAATGAAGAGAGACATCTTATAGCAGCGGTCAATGATTGTCAAATTGGCAGGCGGGGTCAAGGCTGGCCAGGACAGGAGCGGAAGTGTAAACGTTTTTGAGTTTGGAGAAGGCTTTTTCTGCCTAAGAGTCCCACAAAAAGGGCTGATGAGTGGAAGTAACCCGGTGAAGGGGTGCCAAGATGGTGCTCTAACTCTGGCTAATCCTCCTATAGAAGTTGGCAAAATCTAGGGACCTCTGTAGCTGCTTCTGGGAATCAGGGTGAGGCCATTTCCTGACTGCCTGGATTCGGCCTGGGTCTATATCTATCTTCTCAGTTGAGAGTATGAACCCCAAGAAGAAGGTGGTGGTGATGTGAAATTCGCATTTCTCAGCCTTGGCATACAGGCGTTCCGAAGAAGGTGTTGGAGCACATGATGGACGTGTTCATCCCAGGTGCAAGAGAAAATAAGGATGTCGTAAGGACATGTCTAGGGCTTGTTGGGGAGAGGCAGTGGGTCTGGCAGGGCACCCCCCAATCTAGGACTTGCACACTGTTCCAATCCATATGGGGTTGTGTTTCTGGAGCCAGGGAAAACCAAGCATGACACGAGCATGGGGCGAGAAGATGATCAGGAACAAGAGCCATTCCTGGTGTTGTTCGGCGATGGTAACAAGCAGTGGCTTGGTACAGCAAGATGCCTGTTGGAGGGTGTGCCCATCTAAGGCCCCGACCTGCATGAAAGCAGGCAGTGGCTTGGTCTCGTTGTCCAATTGATGGGCCAGTTACTTATCCAGGAATTACGAGTCTGGAAGCAGCAGACATTGATAATTTGTAATTGTGTGATTGTCTATTTTAAAAAATGCTTTTTCACGAGATAACCATTGTTTTAGAAATAAAATAATATACCATCCACCCAGCCTGCAGATCAGAAGAAATTAATGAAACAGCACCTAGAAGAAAATGGACATAAAATTTCACTTTAAGTGATTTCTCTATCAATCCCAAACAACATACTGTAGACCGTACTGATAATAAATTCTCCACAATCTTCTAAAACTGTGCACTGCGACATGCAGGACTAATGATATGTCTAATCTTTGCATATATGAGTATCTTTCCCAAGATCACATGCCAACATTAATCCACATTCTGTATTTTTAAATATTGTTTTATCTTAATTTAAAATAGCTTATAACTTGTCTTTAATGTTATTCATGCACATAACAAAGTCCAAAAATAGTTCCATTAGTGCACTTTTATCGCAAGATCATCTGATACATTAAGGGGCAGAACATGTTAAACTAATGCTGACAATTATTTTAGCTATTATTCTTATGCTACATAAAAAATAAATGAATAAAGTGGAATAAAAATAAATAAAGCAGAACTTTATTTGACTAACAGACTTTTTCTCTGTCCGCCTTATTTTGCAGGATAAAATTAAGACTGTTCATAAGTCTTCCTTTCTTTGACAGAGAGAGAAAAAGAAAAATGCTGTTTTGAGACTGCTTTGGACTTGCCTTCAACTAAATGTGCTGAGGGGAGATAGTGCTTTTTTATGTTATCTGCTACTGGATGCTCACCCTGGAGCCATTTTCTCATCAACACATATCCTATAAGTCACCTTGGCCTTTTTTTGGAGGTTTTAAGGAAATGGCATGTGCCCACAGATTTCCCTTTGCAGACAGAAAAAAATAGGGAGATTTTAGAAAGTAGTTTGAACTGTGTTTGCTAAAGGTCTGTTTACTAACTGGCTGCTGATAAACACACACTTCAAGAAAGCACATAAGTGCCTCTGATTCTGCCTCTTATAGTATTCAATAATTAAATATGCCATTGGAAGGTGGTTGTGGCATTGCAGGATCTGCAATATATATAGAGACATACACAGATGCATTGCTTAAATGAGAAATGAACAGAGGGACCAAATGTGAATTTCATTGCAAAGATGAACAGGCGGTATCGTAGCAGCCTCCAGGTCTCCAGGCCTTGCTAACACTGTAATCTGGGTCAAAGTGCTAACTGGTGAGAAGGGCCTATGAGAGGTTCACTCACACATAAATCATTTCTCATGCCTCCAGTCCTCATTATACTCGCTGCAGATAGAATTTCAAAGCCTTTCATGAGTCACACTGTCCTTAAAGGTGGACTCAAAAGTCTCGGCCCCACGGTGCTGAAAGAGAGGCATTCGACATGGCACCTTTGGAACATTGCACTAGCACAAAACTCTGCCAAATCAGGTCAGCTAATGCTTAACCACTAATGGACTTTGGATAAAAAGGGAAAGGGCATTGAAAATATCAAGGTATTTTTTAGAAAATGAATCTGAGGTGCAAAAAAGGTTGATGAATATTGAATATTCTTTTGATGTTGCTAGACTAGAGAGGGTCTAAAAGTTGTCACAGATAATATATATTTTATCGTCCTGGTTACGTTCCCAAACTAAAAAATGCATCAGTGAAACAAATAAGTTATGTGGCAAATGCAATTTCGCGATAAACCGGAGACGTGAGATTTGAACCATGGTAAAGCGGGGAATTACTGTATATAAAACTTAACTGCTGAGCTGCCACCTCCTAGTCAGTTGAGGGGGTTTGTAACAACCTATATTTGTCTTGGGAAGACATTGCACATTTTTAGAAATAAATAATTAAAAGCTTTAAATGGCTAAAACCTATTACATTTCTAAAAATAATATAAGCCTGTTTTGCGCGTCAAACAAAAGCGCCAGGTTCCAGTGGATGGTATTTCTTTTCAATCCCACATTACCTACTGTACATAAATTTAATGTATATGAGGTACATTATATGAACATAGGAGGATGTATGACTTATGCAAATGGCACTGATAATGGCACTGATAAATAATGATGTAAGACAACTATTTCATGAATCAAATTTTATATTTCCTTTCAAACAGCCAATCATAGGCATGTGTGCAACCATGTATGTGGAAGAGGGTCAGTAGAGTATTATGCTCCCCTGTGAAGCAACATAAGAAGCAGATTGAAAAGATTTGGTAACTGGCCCATGTCTCAGAGGAAGCACATGTTAGTCTCCATCTTCTCTGTTTGCAGTTGTCATATGATGGGGAAATTCTGGGCTGGGTGGTGGGTGGTAATTAAGAGTTGAAAATAGGGAAGAAAATATTGTGAGGCAAATATGGACTGTACTTCTAATAGACTCTTCTCACTTGGAATGTTATCAGGCTTTTGGGTTGTTGTTGTGTCTGTTGCTACTCATTTGGACAATCTGCATTCTTTTATGCTTGGGTCTAGAAAGGCAGCATATATAGAGCATCTTTGTAGTCAGCATCAAGGCAGTGTTTCGCAGAAGCAGCCTTCCCCTGTGCAGCTGGGTCTCGCTGCAGGCTGGACTGTGCCCAGATCTCTAGCAGCAGGATGGAGTGGCTCATACATCAAAAAGGAAAAGAAAAGAAAAGTTCTTTCTTGTCATCACTCTCAGTGCCAGAGGGAAAAAAGGCTAAGTGTAGACAAAGAAAATCTTCATATTAAGTCATCTCTGAATGAGAAGTGCTTAATTTCAACTTCTGCAGTTATTGGCAAAAAATTAAGTTACAGTTGATCTTCTTCTGATGATCTTTCTACAGTTGATCTAAATTACGTTACATTTGAATCATAATAAATCTTCTTCTTTTTTCGTCTTCTCCAATTAGGGGTCGCCACAGCGGATCATCTGTCTCCATACCCCTCTGTCCTCTACATCTGCCTCTTTTAACCCAACTACCTGCATGTCTTCCCTCACCACATCCATAAACCGCGTCCTTGGCCTTCCTCTTTTCCTCCATCCTGGTGGCTTCATCCTGAGGATTCTCCTACCGATATACCCCATCACCTCCAAAACCATCCAACAGACCACCATCTGATGCTGTCTAGCTACACTGTCACCTGCCAACAGCTTACAGTCTCCAATCTCCTTCAGGTTGCATTTCCTACATAGAACATAGTCCACCTGTGTGCACCTTGCTCCATTCTTATATGTCACCCTATGATCCTCCTTTTTATTTAAATAAGTGTTCACCACTGCCATCATTTTAGCAAAATCAACCACCATCTGCCCTTCCACATTCCTCTCCTTAAAGCCATACCTACCCATCACCTCCTCATCAGCTTTGTTCCTTTCACCTACATGCCCATTTAAATCTGTCCCAATCACCAGTCATTCATTCCTAGGTATACCATCTACCACTTAATTGAACTATTCATTAATTTTTCCTACTCCTCCATCTCACAACACACTTGTGGAGCATAAGCACTGATGACATTTATCATCACTTCTTCAACTTTCAGCTTCACGTAAATCACCCTATCAGAAACTTTCTTGACTTCCACTACACTCTGACTAACTACCTGCATGTCTTCCCTCACCACATCTATAAACCGCGTCCTTGGCCTTCCTCTTTTCCTCCTTCCTGGGGGCTTCATCCTGAGCATTCTCCTACCGATATACCCCATGACCCCATGTCCCTACTATGCACGTGTCCAAACCATCTCAATCTCGCCTCCCTCACCTTGTCTCCAAAACGACCTGCATGCGCTGTCCCTTTAATAAACTAATTTCTAATCCTGTCCATCCTTGTCTCCCCCGACACAAACCTCAGCATCTTCAGCTCTGCTACCTCCAGCTCCACCTCCTGTCTTTTACTCAATGTACCTGAACTCCTCCACCTTCTCCACCTCTTCTCCCTGCAACCGCACCACTCCACTGCCCTCCCTCTCATTCACACACATGTACTCTGTCTAACTCCTACTGACTTTCATTCCCCTTCTCTCCAGCGAGTTCCTCCACCCCTCCAGGCTCTACTCAGCCTGATGCCTAGTCTCACCAGAAATCACAATATCATCCGCAAACATCATAGTCCAGGGAGACTCTTGTCTGACCTCATTCGTCAACATGTCCTTCACCACTGCAAACTGAAAAGGGCTCAGTGCCGATCCTTAATGCAGTCCAACCAGTCTGTCATTCCTACTGCACACTTTGCTGCTGTCACACTGTCCTCATACATGGCCTTCCTTTTTCAGTTTCCACCATCTTATTCTTCTTTTAGTCCTCACTCTCCTTCTCTTCTTCTTCTTCACCTCCAAAACCATCCTACAGACCACCATCTGATGCTGTCTAGCTACACTCTCACCTGCCAACACCTTACAGTCTCCAATCTCCTTCAGGTTGCATTTCCTACATAGAACATAGTCCACCTGTGTGCACCTTGCTCCATTCTTATGTCACCCTATGATCCTCCTTTTTCTTTAAATAAGTGTTCACCACTGCCATCATTTTAGCAAAATCAACCACCATCTGCCCTTCCACATTCCTCTCCTTAAAGCCGTACCTACCCATCACCTCCTCATCAGCTTTGTTCCTTTCACCTACATGCCCATTTAAATCTGCCCCAATCACCAGTCATTCATTCCTAGGTACACCATCTACCACTTCATTGAACTATTCATTAATTTTTCCTACTTTTCCATCTCACAACACACTTGTGGAGCATAAGCACTGATGACATTTATCATCACGCCTTCAACTTCCAGCTTCACGTAAATAACCCTATCAGAAACTCTCTTGACTTCCACTACACTCTGACTAAACTCTTCCTACAAAACCACCCCTACACCATTTCTCTTTCCATCCACACCATGATGGAACAGTTTAAACCCACCTCCAATGTTCCTGGCCTTACTCCCTTTTCACTTGGTCTCCTGAACACACACAACATCTCCTCTCCATCATATCAGCTAACTCTCTCCCTTTACCAGTCATAGAAGCAACATTAAAGCACCAACCACAAGCTCCACCCTTTTACACTTCTCCTATTCCTGCCGTCTCTGTAGTGGTCTTCCTCCTCTCCTTCTCCTCCTTCGGCCAACAGTAGCCCAATTTCCACCGGTACCCTGTCAGCTAACGATACCTGTGGCAGTCGTTGGTAACCCGGGCCTCGACCGATCCGGTATGAATTTCTCTTTCGTGATCCGCGTATTTGATTTGGCACATGTTTTACGCTGGATGCCCTTCCTAACGCAACTTTCCCCATTTGTCCGGGCTTGGGACCGCCACTAAGAGTGCACTGGCTTGTGCAACCCCAATGGCTGGGTTTAAGTAACAGTTGATCATTTTCTAATATAACATGACATACAGTGGTTTGTCATACCATATCCATTTTTTTTGTTAAACACATAAACACAGTAAGAGTGGAGTTTATAGCTATGAAGTAATTTTTTGACTGGATTCTCTCTCTACATTGACAATAAAAAGGCATCTGTTTATCCCAAAGAGTCTACTAAGAGAACTTGAGAACGGCCCTTTCTAAAGAATCGCATTTCCTTTTAATCATTTGGACGGCCAAGCGCATGTGTGTTGCTTACCTGGGAAGGGGATGGCACCAGAATGCAACATGGAAAGGCACAATGGACAATGTTCTTGTGTGAAATGGTGGGTCCTGTCATTCAGTTGGATGTTACTTTTAAAATGTATTACTTATCTAAGCTTTCTTGCAAACTAAGTCCATGCCAATGGTATTTCCTTTGGCAGTGGCCTTTTTCAACCGAAAAAGGTGGGTGAAGTATGATTTCAGGAAAATGAAAAAGAGTTTAAGTTGTTTACTTGGCCTCTACATTTCCCCGATCTCAATCGAACTGTCCTTTAAGGTGTGGCGGATAAATACAACAAAATAAAATAATAGGACCGGCATAAAAACTGGTATTTTTTAAATATAATAATAAACATGAACCCACTGTGTTGTTTTTTGTTCGTTCTGCTAGCTTGGGGGTTTCATAGACGGATGTGGTGGAGAGTATCCGGTAATTTTCCAAACTACAACATCGCTCAGAATCAGATAATAAATAAAACGGAAATAATGTAAGTTATGTATTCTTTCTGTGCGGGCCGTTACCGATTGCCCAGGGGTTGGGGACCACTGCGTTAGACAAACAACAGAGAGCTATTGTGTAATTATTTTACATTTATCAAGTTCTCATTTTGTATGTCCTAAAGTATCTAATGCTTACAGTATATCTTAGTGGAAGGTAACACAACACACCTTTAGAGAAGCCCATGCTCCAACAAATTAGAACTGTTTTGAAAGATCTGCACAATATTAGGCTGAAGGTTTTAACATTATGTCTGATCAGTCTGTGTGTGTGTGTGTGTATGTGTGTGTGTGTGTGTGTGTGTGTGTGTGTGTTTGTGAAAATGTGCAGGCTAATGAAAGATGAGACAAATCACTGCAACACTATAATTATACTCTTAAATCCACTGTCTCAATAGAAACCAGATGAAGGGATAATGCCTCCTAAATAACAGCTCTTAATTGTGTGTTAAGTGCATAGCTTTTTTTTTTACCCCATCACAAGCCTAAGTGGTACATAGTTACATCAGGTCAAAGGGCACTCATTAAAATAGCAATCATTTAAAGAAGCAGGCCAGTTACTGTATGTTTATTACAGTAGCATTGCCATTCCCTTCCATTTCTTCTCAAATGTAATAACAACAGTCTTGTGTAGCCTGATCGTTGATTTCAAAATTGAAGACACATTTCATTCAGATTTCATCAGACTGTTTTCATCTGTGACTCCTCAAAAAAAATTACTTTAGAAGTGAATTTCAGTGTTTCTTATACCCTTACAGCAATGCTTTATCCATGCAGTAGCAATTGGAACAAGCATTTATGAAAAGGTGTCCTCTTGAAGTATTGGAACATCAAGGTAGAAAAAAGTTCTATACACTAAAGTAATTTGGCGAGATTAACAAAAATAAATAGAGATGACAGAGCAGATTTTTAGTATTCACTTATTTACTGTTACATCAAAATGAAGGCAAACCACCTAGTTTCGAAAACTTAAAGAGAAAGATTCTAGAGAAAAACTGTAGTTGTGGTGCACACAGCAAAAAGCCTAAACTAATAAAAAAAATTAGCAGGTAAAAATATTTCTAATAAGATAAACCAAAAAAAAGATATTTAAACCTATTTGTGGACATTTTAACATAAGCCATTGGACATCTTATTCTTTGAGCAGATACTGTATTTGTGCTTCTTTATAGAAATCAATGCTTTAAATGAGCAACATGATAAAACAAGATTTTTTCAAGCTTAATATGAGTATAAATGGCATTAGGATTTAATAATAATATTTGGTTTATTGAAATCGTATAATAGGAAAAACTAGATACATTTGACTTTATTCAAGAGTTGACACTTTGTGCGGTGCAGGAGCCAATTATGGCTTGATCAAATTCATACCTTTTACCTGAATTAGATTTCTTTGTGCTCTGTGCCCGTGGTTATGAGATCATGCTTTGAATACACATAATAAAGCACAAGTGAATGTGTTTGCAGTTCATGCTGCTGCTGCTCAAGTCTCTGGCAGTAAAAGAGTGGGCAGAAGCACTGACACAATTCTCTAGATTAGACAGTAGACACACACAAACACACACACACACACACACACAAACACACACATAGAGAGCGAGCGAAAGAGAGAGAGAGAGAGCGAGAGCAAGAGCTGACAATGTTTACATATGTGTGAATGTTTACATATGTGAGGCACTCGGCTCGAGCTGAGTGTATTTCTCCTGAGAATCTATTGAGGATTCTTGTGCCTGAAAATATGACAATGAATAAAACTCATAAACCCAGGAGATACACTGTCAGTACCTTTAAACTAACACACACACACACACACACACACACACACACACACACACACACACACACACACACACACACACACACAGAGCTTGTGGTGAACTGAATTTTTTTCTTCCTGGATTTCTTTTGATTTTTTTGTTCTTATGAACACCTTCTATTGATGTAATTATTCATGCAGGTAATCAATACTAACTGACATATTACTGTATTGTATTTCTATTATTTCGGTGAGCTTTAAAATGTAAAACGTTAAGATAATTAGGATTGTGGTAAAAAGAAAGTATTTCCTACACATTCCTTCAACATATTTAGCTTTAGCTTTTTTGACTTAAAAATGTCCATAATGTTATTTTTTTGTCTACCTGGGACTTTTGTGTGCACAATGTTCTATTTAGCATGTAGCTAAAAAATAAAAAGACTTCTCGACACTACAGCAGATGCCTTACAGATCTTAGAATTAATTACAGTATTATTGATTGAGCTTGATTATTAACTGTAGATTTAAGTATTCAAATAATTAAAGGTAAATGAAAGTTAAATATGATAATGAAAAGCTTGACATTAGTAAAATGACCTAAAAACTGAATTACGTTACAGTTGAATCATAATAAATGAATGATAAAAAACAGTTCAGAGATATTATCACTTGTGGCAGGTTTGAAGTGTAATTGTAGGAGTGTGGAACAATGCATTTGAACATTTTTTAACATTACAGTCTAAGAATTTGTTGAATACTCACTGAACATTCTGTAATACCCTACGTTAAACCATCCCCCTTTGACAAACACACACACACACACACACACACAAACACACACACACACATGCAGGCACCCTCTAGCACACATGCATAAAGTGTAGCTGAGCTTCAACATTCGTGGTGTTAATGGGTTAACAGTAGAAAGCTGTGAAACATAATTAAAGCATTAATAATTAACAGTATTGTTAGCCACTTCCTGAGGCAGTTGAAAATGATCAGTCAACAGCCTCATATGAGCACTGACTATTATATTACTCACACATTTATTGCCATTCGGTTGTGCCTAAAATTAACAGACAAAACAGCACTTTTACATCCTCTATGCATCATGACAATAAGAGAATTTGACTTTGTTTGATACAGATACTGTATCATATTGAGTTATGTACATTCCTATTTTATTGTTTGTTTATTTGTTATTTATCGATCTAGAGTGCAATCTTTTAAAAACACAACATAAAACCTTTTTTACAAGCACTTACATTTTATTTGCTAGTCATCTTTTTAAGCTACTACACAGCACAGATTTTTTAAAAACATAATTAAAGCATACATTGTATTATTGGTTATACTGTTTGCATATTGTATTTTAAAATGTTGGGGGTTTTTATGACCAACAGACAGGAATTTCTATCCAAAATTATTTAACTATGAAAATAGAATTTCTGCTATTATTCTTTTCTTTCCAGAATGTTTTGTCTTATTTTCATATATATTTCAATGTTGAAACAGTCTTATCTCATACACCCAACAGTATTTATTGCTATTTTTCAGCTACTTTGTGGGGCAAGAAAACCCTATTTAACTGGCAGAAGCTGTGACACAAAGAGAGTAAGGGCTGCAGGCTTAATTGATTATTTGTGCAGAGCTGTGTATCAGCGAGGTGCAGCACACCCTGGGGAAATAATGTAAAACAGATAACAAGATCAAATGCTGGAGAATTGCTTTCTCTTGCCAGCTTTATTAATCTGTTTCTTTCCTAGTCAAACTGGCTTTCCCCCATTCACTCTCTCCAGGTTTTATATTAAGGCAGGGTATGCCTTTGTGTCCTAATTAATACAAGAACCTCTCACCTGGCACAGGTTTTATCCGTCAGCTTAGAGGGAAAGTGCCTGACACAAGTTTTTATTTTTTTTATGCCTACAATTCTCTTTTTGTATTCATTTCTGTGTTGCATTGTGTCTTAAAGACATTGATATTATATATTCCATACAGAGTATGGAAATCATTGCTTTCCTGACAGGAAAATATGGGTTTTCTATTTCTTTAGTCAATTGTAATAAGACTCTAGGACCAATGGTAATGATGGTATGGTATAGCAGGTGAGGCAAGATCGATATTAATATTTATTAGTACATCTTACTTAAAATGCTTACATAAACCCAGGCTAAATAGATTCAAGCTTAATTTTCTCTGCACATTTAATTTTACCATAAATTTACTTGCTACATTGGTTACAGTTTTATTTCAATTCCACAATAAGTCGTTTCACATTTACTTACATTTCTGCACATTCATTATGAAAGAACTGATGAAGGAATCAGGTTTGTTCTTATATACTTGATGCTGCCACCCACCATGTTTGATGGTGATGGTGTAATTCATTTTAAAAGCCTGATTCCCTCTATATACTTTAATAATTGGTATGGGCATATATTCCGATGTTTGTTCGATCTGAATAGGATTAAAAATAATAAAATAATAAATAATAAAAAAGAATCCAACAACACTCCTTTAAAATTCTTTTTGTTTTTTTCCTGGCATGACAGACTTGCAGGTCATGGTGATATAGGAATGTTTAATGGTTATGGCATACTTTCATCGGTTCCTTTCATATTGTTTCAGGGATCAGTTGAAACTTGTGGACAAAGTGTCATTTATTGCTCGGTATTCATTCATCTGACCTTCAATCCTAAATAATGCAGTGTCTCAAGATTTAAATATTTGCATACAATTGATTGTGCAGATGCTTGTGGTTGTTGTTTGGAAATTGGAACCAGTCTTGTTAAGGTCCACAATGCTTTGTGGAAAAAGGGAAAGACTCTAATGGTTGGCCATTTTACAGCTAATGGATGCACCAGTGGTTCATTTCTAACATGCCAGTTCATAAATAAAACCCTGGATAAAAAGCACTATGATGCATACAGTAGTAACGATAAAAACACTTGTTCTAAACTGTTACATAACTGTGATCTTACATAGAGATTTAAAGCATTTAAAAGATTAGTGTAGTTAGAGTTGCCTTCCTTTAATTCCTTTAACTTTATACAGGCTTGCTGCTGTACTACTTTTATGTTAGAAAAATTGAAATAAACACTAAATTTGTGCAGTCATCTGTTAATGAGTTCAGATGAATGTGCAGATGAGCCAATATTGGAGCAACCCAAGTGAATTTTCTATGATCTTGTGTGTTCAGTGAACACAGTCCAGACGAGTTAACTCTTTTTGTAGTATACATGCTTAATCTGCCATTGCACTGTTTCCACTGTGGTAGGTGATGAGTCGTTGAAAAGGCAATCTCATCAAAACGCATCTCTTCAGAAGTGAGGTCCTTGGCAGACAAGAAGAAGATGTAAACAGGGCTTTGTTTTTCAGTCTGGCCTCTGTCTGAAACAATTAAGTGTTAAATTCTACATTATCTGAAAACCGAAATCAAAAGCCCACATCAGAGGATTTGTTTGTTCGAAATCATTGTATGCATGGGTAGTAGAGTTCAGCCCTTTGAGTTTAGTGATGAGTGATATCCACACAGCTTAATAAATTTCTAATAGACATTTTTGCAGTGAGCCAGAGGACATATCTAATGAGGATGGAGTGTGTATAAGGGTGATTTGAGAGGGTGAGAAAGCTTGACACGCATAATATTTTAATAAATAATTTCTTTTCTTTTTTTTTGCAAAATAAAGAAATGCATTTCATTCAAACGTGCATCTCCCTTGTTCATGATCTATTGCAGTTCTCCATGCTGGATCTCTGTTAGTCAGGGGTGTGTCACTTTGTGTTGTTCTCTGCTGCATATTCTGAAAGGTCTGTGTAGATATCTGCCCCAGTTTCCCTTACCGCATCAGCAGTAAAGTGTAAAGCAGCTTCCCCGAGTGATCTCCCGTGGTGAAGCTGAGTCCACCTGCAGTCTAAACAGCTGAAAGGATCCAGACCCACCATTAATCTGCATTATCATGACATAACCTCGGTGCAACTCAGATGCAAAACAGCATGAACTAGAAAATTTAAAAACCATCCAATTGTGTAATTGTACAGTAAACCTCCACTGGGCTGGCAAAGTGATTTTTTTCTCTATTTATTAACAATAGTGAAGTTGAGGCAGGGAGAAGAAAAACAGAGTTCAAAGGTGTAGACCTCAAGAATGTATCCATGCATCCATCAGGCACTCTATTATAGAAATCCTAATAAGATTTGACATTGTAATCTAAATATATTTAGATCACTAAAGTACACATTTAAAGTACACGTTCAGAATAAAGGTGACTTTGTGCTTGTTTCTTTAATCAAATGTTTTTTTTGTTTAAATAAGTAAGAAATTCCAAGGGAGGAATAGCATGTAAGTAAGGAATGGCATGCTGGTATAGACAAATAATTAGGAGTGATGAGATAAAGTCAGATAAAAACCAGAGTTACTGATACTACCCAAAGCAGCACATCATAAATTGGCATAGTCCTCTCATACCAAAGCAATTTGCAAATGATTATCAATACTTATTTATCAACTGAGCACTTTTATAGTTACATTTAATGTTGTGGAGCATGTTGGAAACAAATTAGTTAATTAATCCCCTTGCACGGGTGAGGAGCAGCCAAAAAGACAGTTAACAACTGGGTTGCCAGATTGTGTTGCAAACTCTTCCCCCCAAGATTTATAGCAACCAATAAAGAAATCTATAAAGTGTCCACAAAAACACACTTACAAGGCAAAGTGTAAGTTGAAACAATGTTTGTCTTGTATGGAACCGTAGTGTACAGTTTTCAATTGTGAGATATACTGCAAAGGTTGAGGGGGACTGTGGAGTGGATAATGTCCGTACCACAGGAAGGCATGTGCGACCTTTTTCTACACAGAGGCTGAGATTTTTTTTTTAATGGCTCTTTTTACAGCACCCAAAGGCTGTAGTTTCAGGGTTTTTTGTGATCGAGCTATGGTAACAATTTCCTAATTTCATTATGTTTTAAAAATGTATGACTTTGAGTGTTATTTAAATTCTGTGAATTCGTGACAATTCTAATAAATGAGCCGAGACTCAAGATACTTTTAAAATGTAAAATAAAATGAAAAATGGCACAAGGTAATAACACCAACAGTTTTATTTTTAGTATAGATTCAGAAAAGATGCACCTAATTCACTCATACTTAAACACATCCACATTCATACATACCTACATTCCTCTACTCTTTCTTTCTCTTTTCTCTCTCTCTCAATTCATTCAAATGCTGATACTTTTATAGCCCTACTTTGTCTCTGTGGAAGAGCTAATAAAAATTGACTGTTATTTTTATCTATTCAGTCACATTTTGCCCCACAAACACAACAGTATAAATGGGATAATCCATGGCTCAGTGTGTGTTACACAGTTTTAATGCATCATATGAAAGCAAAGAACCACCCGATGCAAAGCAGTGTGTATCTGTATTGCTTGCTAATATTTTTGGGCTTGAGAGGAAAGCATTAGTGCCTGGCATAGGCCCCTAAAGTTTCAAAAACATCCTTGACAGTTCTACCCTGCAGACATTTTGCTTTGATGATAGATGTCTGATCTCTTGTCGCACTGTGAGTATGTAAGGCTTTATTTATGCCTATCTATGAAGATTTTAAAAGTAGAACAAGAGTAAAGGGGAAAAGAGCATGGACAACTAAATCAGTTTCGGTATTAGAATATCATGTTCCATTAACAACAGGTATCTACCACGTTTTCAAAAAAAGTCCATAAAAGATCAGAAGGTGGTGATTTGTGATATTTCTATAGGTGTTGAAATGGACCGTTGTTTGGTCTAAACACGTTAACTGCTGTTAGCACAGGCAGCAATTGACTGTCCTATTCCCTGGTGAAGCAGACTGGTGGTCAGCCAGATCGATAGCTATTTGGCCAAGGAATCTAGCATATAGCTGTTCTGTATTCCATTAGTGGTTCTTGGTGGTTTGCAGAAGTCCTAGAAAAAGGCTATGCAGATGCTTTCATGAGAATCTTCAACAGCACTTTTATTTCATATCAAATTTTTTTGCATGTTTAGTGTTATTTAGCATTGGAAAGAACACCCCTAGTTTGCATATTCCACATAATGGAGCGCTTTTGTTTTTTTTTGTTTTTTCTCCAGCAAAAAGATGATAACGATTGCAGCCACTCTTCTTCAAATGAAGGCTACTGAGAACAAAATGGCTCTCTGCTGCTAGGGAAATAAGCAGACATTTTATCCCATCTTGGTTTATCATGCTATTGTCCTCCATTTCTTCCTGTCTTAGATGAAAGGAAATGTTTTTTCTCTTTATGGATTTTCAGGAAAATACTTAGCAAATGCCTTGCCCGTGCTTAGACTTTAATGAGTATGAATAATAGATGCTTAGTATCAAGTTTGCTAATACTAAGGGGGACTTAATATTAATCCTATCATTTTCTTCTTGTCTGAAATCAGCAGTGTAGCATACAAACATTGTTTTTTCAGGTTAATTCCTGAATGTAGTGTCTGGGAAAGTGGCTTTAAATTCAGATTGAATTTCTACCCGGTGCATTGCCTTACAAACAAATAGATTATACTCTGTTTTCTGTACAGATATGCAGTTTGAGCCCAGGGATAATTCTCTGAAGACATGATTGTACAAGTGTTCTGCAACAATGAGCTAAGCCTCTTTTCATGACAGCATTTGCGTCTGCCATTTCCAGCACCATCTAAGACTTTTTATAGCCAAGACAGCATTCGGCAATCCACTTTATACAAAGCTGCTGATTAACACAGAACCTCCTTTACCATCTAATTAGTATCATTAAACACCAAGTGTCTTACTGCTGTTAAGTGAAAATGTAATATTTGGCATTTTCCTATACTTAAAATGTAATTTTTATAATTAGTACTATGATATTCACAACTGATGTGTTGTTGCTCTCTGTTTTTGGTAGATCTGAGTGTCTCCATCATGAGGCTTTTGTTGAAGAATCTGGATAAAATGAGATGTCTACGTAAGCGCTCCACCATCCCCTTTTTGGTGATTCTCATTACCTTTCTGCTTTTCATGAACCTTTACATGGAGGATGGCTATGTGCTGGTGAGTCCTCTTACATTTTTCTGAACACATGCTAATCGCAAAAAGTTTTTATTTTATTTGTATAGCACTTTTAACAATGGACATAAATCAGCTAATAGATTAATTCAGGAGACAAAATGTAAGTGTTAATATAAAATGAAATGAATCCCTGTTCATTTTCTCTTCTGAGTAAGCTAGAGGAGATAGTGGCAAAGAAAAAGCTAACTGAAATTATATGAAGAAAAAGCTTTGAGAGAATCCAGACTCAAAGACACAGTATAGTGTTTGTGGCGTTTGCAATTTTAAAGCTATCACAGCAATTGTAGTCCTAAACCATGATATCAAAATTGTTTGTATCAACTGCCAAAGGCATCTTTATGGGTTCTAAGTGCTACCACCCACAATAATCTTGTATCTTTAGGCTGTCTATGTGGAGCTGTACTCAGCGGCAGAGAATGTATTTTTTGGTGGCCAAAATAAGTATTTGTGGTAAATTTTATTAAAAATATAAATCAATAAATATAAAAGAGGCAAAATTAAAACCTTATTTGCAGCAAGCCTCAAATCAAGCACCAAAATCCGCCATGATGCAAACATCTGGCAATTACAACCATCTGTGTGGAAACATACCAAAAACTATGATTGGTATTCTGAAGATTTCCGTATTTGGCATTTTATTAAAACACCATAAGTACTTTAAAACATTTACAAGAATATTTTGTCTTCATGCTCTATGTTAAGTTTGCTTTCACTAATAATAAACATATTTGTCCATGCATATGTTGATTAAAGTATTAAAAACTTGAAAAGTATTATTTTAACATACATTTTGTACAGATAAAAATGTGCTATTAGGTATTAATTTCGAGTTAACTCATGACAATTATTCGATTAATCGCAATTCAATATTTTAACCAATTGATAGACATTATAACGGCAATAATTCATTTTAACGGCAATAATTTTATTAATGCACGAATAATGCAGTGCACATTTCTGTTTAAACATTCAATGCAACTCACATTTATTTATAATGTCTGTTCTTTACTCTGTTCTTTAAAAATATATATATATATATAAATAAACACACACACACACACACACACACACAATATATATATATACACTTATATATATATATATTTATACACACACACACACACACACAAAAGGAATTATTCTTCTCTTGCCTCGTTATAATCCCCATGTGTTCTCACCAAACAGCTTCCTTTAAATAACAACCCTGGTGTATAAACATTATTCTGTTTTCTTAATTCTCATTCTAAAAGTGAATATGGGCATTTTTAGTCATGCATTTATTTTTATATCCATTACCTAACCTACAAAGTGCAGCAAATTTGTCTAATTTCAATTTGTTCATTCTTAAGATAAGATAAGATAAGATAAGATAAGATAAGATATACCTTCATTTGTCCCACAGTGAGGACATTTCTAAATGTGATGTTTAAATGATGTGTACATTTCTAAATGTAAACGTCTGAACTTGCTTCAGTTACATTATGTTCTTGATCCTGGTTTTCATTTTTGACAGAACGATTGCATTTTGCTGATGGCTTGGAGTTTAAGACAAATGACCCCAAACCAATTTTTCTTTAATAATGGTTCCAGTAACTCAGGAATTCTGCCTGTACATTTTTCAGTGCACAGCTAACTTGATATGTCATGTTTTCTGCATAGGGTTCAGTGTGTCACACAGTTACTGAATGGTTTTGCCATTTTTAAAGGCCATTTCCTTCTGTCATTTATAAATGATGAAGTTCTATAAAGGACAGGGCAGACCTGTTACAGTCAGCCCCAGAATTATTGAAGGGAAAATGGCCATTAGAGGTTGCATGAAATAAAAAATAATCACAGGCAGCTGGAGCAAGTAAATATCTTTCATCTAAGGTCAATCTAAGTTCTTTTTACATAATTGCATTTTCTCAAAAAAAAAATATATATTTGTGGTAAAATTAATGACATAAGCAATATTTAATACTTGAAATCATTCTTTATTTTGTAAACTACTCTCAGACTCCAGAAACTGCATTAAATCAATGGTTGCCTCTGTCATGAAGTTAAGGTAATGATTCATCCAAATCCACTCAGACAGGATGGCACATAATCAATGTCTTGCAGAGTTTCGAGAAAGGAGCCCATGCACAAGACTTTGGACATTGCACGAAAAGTTTTACTTTTGTTATTCTGCCCGGAGGAAATTTCACAAAATATTATCTCTGGGAGGAAACTTTTTTAAAATTTTTATTTATTTGCACCATCTAAAGTGTCCAGATTTGTTTGTTCTTCTATAGGTCCTTATAAATTGTGGCATTGAAATTAATGTCTTGTATGCATAATTCTGGACCTCAAAATGTATCATAATTAAAATTTCATGATGCATTACAAATGCAAGAGTCTGTTTACTATTTATAAGGGCGAGTTAATGATCAAAACTTTGTGGTCACAACACCATGTGTATTTGTCTTTTGAATTATTTAACAGATGTTCCTTTTTTTTCATTTTTTTTAATCATATATAGACATAAACACATTCAAGGTGGCTTTAGAAAGTTCTGAGACTTTTGGTGGTGGTGCTATTCTGACTACATGCATTACCACATCAGTGATTTCATCATGGACAGCAAGTCAGAACAAATAGCAAATGTGAAACTGGGCAAATCAGCAACAGAGGCGCTTGACATGACATACGTTTGGCATACAGCGATGCTGCAATGAGTCGTTCAAGGTGTTTTGAGTGGCTCGCATGCTTAAAGAGCAGAAGAGCAACACTGGAAGACGACAAGAGATCAGGAAGACTTTCAACGAGCTCAACCCCTGAAAATGTCGAAACCATTCGCCAAATTGTGCATGATGATCGTCTAAGAACAATCCACATTATCTCAAATATATATAGATTGACAGACAGACAGACAGACAGACAGACAGACAGACAGACAGACAGACAGACAGACAGACAGGTTGATTGGAAAAAAAAAACAAGCAACATTTGTAACAGTTTTTAACTGTTCGTTTTGGTGGGCCTGAGAGAAACCCAACGTGGTGTTCTGCAGTTGTAGCTCATCTTCTGTGTGTTATGAGATATTTTTATGCTCACCACAGTTGTACACAATGCCTATTTGTTTATTTATTCCTGTCAGTTACAAACTACTTCTTAGATCTCGGCAAAATTTAAGCATTCTGTGCATATCAGGAACTTGTTATCAGGCACCAATAACCATGCTATTATCAAGGAAACTAAAATCCCTTTTTATGTGATCATTCAATATAGCATTATACATTATGAATTATGAAAGGTGTTCCCAATAAAATAGTCAGCGGGTATATATGCAATGTTTCTTTTTTTTTTTTTTTTAAGATATCAGAAAGTTAGACAACCAGTAATGTATGTACAGTACATTCGTTTGTACAATAATACCATAATCTCAGAATAGAAATCTCTGGGGTGTTTTTTTGGGAGTTTTTTTTTTTTTTGCTGATAGTTTGATTTTGTAAAAACTAAGCATTTGTTTATGTAACACATGGAATAAACAAGCAGAAATCTATTGGAAATCTGCAGAATCAAGCATTGCTCTGTAAGCAGAATAATGAAGCCTTCTGCTACATAGCGACAGCACCAGGACTAGCCTGCTGCTGAAGAATTGATGTTTGAGCTTGGCTAACATGGCATCTGTTTAAGTAAAACTAACCATTTATCAAACTCAGCCCTCAAGCTGTTGGAGATACATTATGTGTCTGGAAAAAAACCCATAACAGGAGGAAAAAAAAAAAAAGCAAAAAAAGCCCATCAAGACCTCCATCTTTTGTCTGGTTAGAAATAGGTGTACTCACTTTTCCCTCTCCATTAGATTATGGTGCTGACAGATGGGTACAGTGTGAATAAAGAAATATGTCACTTCAGCAGGTTACTGGTGCTTTATAAAATATTTATTTATATATACAGTGAGGAAAATAAGTATTTGAACACCCTGCTATTTTGCAAGTTCTCCCACTTAGAAATCATGGAGGGGTCTGAAATTGTCATCGTAGGTGCATGTCCACTGTGAGAGACATAATCTAAAAAAAAAAATCCAGAAAACCACAATGTATGATTTTTTAACTATTTATTTGATGATACAGGCTGCAAATAAGTATTTGAACACCTGAGAAAGTCAGTGTTAATATTTGGTACAGTAGCATTTGTTTGCAATTACAGAGGTCAAACGTTTCCT
>MU551596.1:7006305-7069706 GCA_024362625.1 Silurus asotus | reverse complement strand
TATATATATATATATATATATATATGTATATAAAGATCCCTTTCATTTTTTTTCATACATTTTTTTTCTATGTATTAAAAAAAGGATGTAATGAATTGATAGAATGATATTTTCCCGACTTTACATTAACAAGTAAGAACACTGTAGGCTTATGCTGTTTTTTTTGTTTGTTTGTTTTTTATACCGTAATCTCTTCAGAAGTCTGACTGCTGGTGTCGTCATTTTGCAGAGGCATTATCAATCAGCCTTGGGACGTCCACTTACATTCTCATATGATAAAGCTGCTTGATAAATACAAAGATTTGTTGTTTGATATTTTTGTTTGTCCCATTTTTTTAACCATTTACTTTCATTATCTCATTCAATCAGCAAGCATATGGTCAATGTGGCATTGAATATACAATGTATTGTGGCATGAATTTAGTCGACTGCACTTCACGTCGTCTCCCCACTAAATGGTAAAAGGAATGTCATTTGTCCAATCGACCTCAGGCCTGAAGGGTCACCTTTAGTCTAGTGTTTTGAAATTGCAGTGTGTAATTTGGTGTGTTCCTTCAGAAGCATGGGCTACAACACAGTGTTTCTATTCTCCCGTCTTTGAAAGCTTGTGATTGAACAGTACAGTGACAAATGAGGCGGACCTGTTTTACCATCCACTCATTCTTTTTGCCCCCTCTTTTGCCTCAGCACAATTTTGCCCAAGTAAATTGGATTTTCTTTGGGTTTCTTGCTGTATCCAAAGCTGTACCATCTACAGATGGGTCCTCTATTCTCATATAAATGGAAAATGACCAAGCAGCAATACAAAAACAGCATGATTGTCTAAACAGTATAAATGTTATGCTAAAAAAAATATGAGTATAATGGTGTAGTAGTAGGGGAAAATCTCATCAAGTACCAATCTTCATTCGATTCAACTTACCATTGTGAATATCAGGTTCCTTAATTTTCATTCGTGGTTTTTCTTAACCTTTATGGATAAATATTTTTTTATCCTAGCAACAAGGCAAGTATAACTGCAAAACAATCTTTTTCTCAATCGCTTTTTTTTTTTAAGAAAAGCACAGGTCCTCTTTCAGAGAGCCACCTGAGGAACTGGTGGGTTTGGGTTTCCAATTGAATTATACCATTACCGGAAGGTGTTTGTTGACTCAATAATGAAACACATGAAAACACATCACTCAACAGTGCATGAGCCAGAGAAGAATATTGCATTGTGAGTAATCCTGTTATTTGTTTTAAGGTTTTATTACTTGTCTCCAAAATGTCTGCTTTGAATTTTTCGACCAGCAACGTATTGTACTTGGTTTGGTATAATTGGTCCAATTACTACCGCAGTGTACATCTCTCAGTGTACTGCATAGGTCTTTAAGTGAAGAGAATGCTCGATGATGTATATTTATGTTGTATTTTGTCACTGCATCATTTGTCATATGGTACTGTATGTATATTGTAAAATGATGTATATTTTTTTACATGTATCATTAGAATTTGTTTGCCTTGTATATTGTATCTGAAGTGTTGAAACAAAAATGAATGCCATTTGATCTGGGAAAAAAATTTAAATCTTTTTATGTGTCTTTTCGCACTGTTTACAGAGATGCACACATCCGGTCTTCAGATAGGCGGAACAACAAACGTCCTAAAATCTCAAGTAAACTTATTTAACTCTAAATTGTTCACTAGTGTGTAGTGTGTGGCCCAGAATACATTATAATTTATTTATTCATTCATTAGACATACTAGTTTTATTTTTTCCCAGTGTAATTCACTCCAAACATTCCACTCTATCTAAAATTTACTATCACCACATTACTGTTAATTTAACATTATCTAGTGAAACATTTAAAATGTGTTTATACAAAAAAAATATTTACTCATGAACAATATAAAAATAACAATATCCCAGCAAGGTGGAAAGCTAAAATATTAACCTATATGTTCAAATTATTAGCAAAATGATGCATTTTTACTCCACATTCACTTTCCCTTAAAGCATCCCTTTTCTGCTCTCTCTCTCTCTCTCTCTCTCTCTCTCTCTCACACACACACACACACACACACACACACACACACACACACACACAAACAAACACATACACACAGTACATTATACAAACTGTGTATTATATACAATACTGGTGCATCTTAATAAGTTAGAATATCAATAAAAAATGTATTTCAATACAAAATTTCAATTTCTTTTCATTTTTATGATCTCAAAAAATGTGAATAATACTTAAGACCAATAAAAATAAATAAATAAATAAATAATTTTAACACAGAAAATGTTGGACTACTAAAAAGTATAAACATGTACCGAACTCAATACTCGATCAGGGCTCCCTTTGCATGAATCACCGCAGCAATGCGGCGGGGCATGCAACGACCGGTCTGTGACGCTGCTAATGTGTTATGGAAGCCTAGGTTGCTCTGATAGCAGCCTTAGGCTCTTCTACAATACAATACCCTATAGATTCTTCACTGGGTTTAGGTCAGGCGAATTTGCTGGCCAATCAAGCACATGGTTACCGTGGTCCTTAAACCAGGCATTAGTACTTATAGCAGTGTGGGCATTTAACAAATCCTGTTGAAAATCTAAATTAGTATCTCCATAAAGCTGGTCAGTCAAGGGAAGCATGAAGTGCTCTAAAACTTCCCAGTAGATGGTTGGCTGACCTTGGACCTGATAACACAGTAAACCAACACCGTCTCCAGGTTACGTATGTAACCCTAGTTCCCCGATTGAACGTGACACTGCATCGCAGCCCTTTGGGAACGTGTCGTGGTGTCCATGCTCTGAACCACATGTGAAATCTGGCCAATAGGCAAGTCGTGACATCATCGGCAGGCAACGTCGTGACAACCAGGAGCTACAAAATGGCTGTGCGTTGGTAGCGACATCAGCTTCTGCGAAAGAGTGAAGGTAAGTGCCGCAGGGATGCAGGGAGTGTGGCCCGGGGACACAGTGTCTCGTTGCTTCGGGAAACTAGGGTTACATACTTAACCTAGAGACGTTCCCCATTAAAGAACTCGAGCTGTGCCGCAACACTTTGGGAACGAGTGTCCAATCACGCCACACTCACCAGACCCTGCTTAGTGTGTGAGAACCTTACAACCAGCACGTAGGACAGAGGAGCCCGGTGTGGCTCTGAGGTCAAGGTCATTAAACCTGACGAAGCATCGCAGATGTCATGGTGTTAGACTCCAGCGGACCTGGCTGTAGAGGCAGCCACACTCCAAGTGAAATGAGCCTTGACCCTGAGCGGAGTGGGGAGCTCACACTGGATATAGCCGGTTCTGCGTCTCCTGGTCGGGGGCTAGGAACGGAGGAGCGCAGAATGTCTGCAGCACGACAGGTTGTAAGGGGGCTGTAGGCACCTTTGATACGTAGCCAAGTTTTTGGGTAGAGAAGCGCACTGGCCATGCCAGGGGCAAACTCCAGGCAAGACGGGGCCATGGACAGAGCCTGCAGGTTGATGATGCTCTTCAGGGAGGAAAACACCATGAGGAAAGTGGTCTTCACAGACAGGTAAGGGCCACTTCAGCCAGGGGCTCAAAGAGGGGCTCAGATAGAGCCGCCAACACAATGGCCAAGTCCCAGACAGGCACTCTGGGTTGCGTCCCAGGCCTCAGCCTCCGGGTGCCGCAGAGGAAATGTGTCACCAGAGGGTGCCTACCCAGCGACTGCCCCACAGGTGGGATAATATAAGCCGTGATAGCGGACACGTAAACACTGTTCCTCCAAGAACTCCAGAACTGAACCAACCGGGCAGTTAACGGGGTCTGACTGGTGGTGCTCACACCACATAGTGAACAGATGCCACCTCACGGTATTTAACCTCCTTGTGGAGGGAGCTCTAGAATGGAAGATGGTCTCTACTACCACAGCAGAGGGACCAGCGGCTACAAACTGTGCCCCCTCAGGGGCCACAGCAATAGGCCCCACAACTCTGGGCAAGGTAAACCAGGGCTTCCCCCGCCTGTGAGAGGAGATCCCTCCTGGGAGGGACAACAGGTCCGCGAACCATGGTCTGCCCGGCCAACGAGGTGCTACCAGGAGGAGACAGGCTCTTTCCAGCGAACTCTCTCCAGAACTCCCGAGAACAGACGCAGACTCGGCCATGTCTGCACCATGGCATTCAGCCCTAATGGGCAAACAGATCCAGCTGGGCTCTGTAAAACCTCTGTCATATCTGTTCCACCACCTCGAGGTGGAGTCTCAATTCCCCAGGCCTCGGCCTTTGCCTCGAAAGGGCGTCTGCTCTCCTATTCAATCGTCCCGGGATATAAACAGCTCTCAGCTAGAGGAATTTCCCCTTGGGGGTTGATATACGAGATCACAGCTTTATTGTTCATGTGGACCAACACATGGCGGCCCCTCAGGTCTAGGAGAAAGTGTTTCAGACCCAGAAACACAGACAATATCTCTTGGCAGTTTTACGGCCATGAGAGGTGCGGCCCGCTCCACAGACCCTTTGCCGAGCAGCCACTCATGACCTCTCCCACCCTGTGAGGGATGCATTAAGGGTACAGGCTACAGTAAGGGAGAGATAGCTAGCATCTTTTCTACATTGGGCATCGCACTCCTTAGCCCCAACTACATTCGCGTGTAGCAAGGTTTGTTGGGAAAAAGTATGCGCTGCATACGGGGTCTCCCAGGACCTGGACACACCAGTGTGCAGGTTGGGGAAGAATGGTAGGCCCCGGTGCTAAAGCTGTGACAGAGGGCGCAGGAAGCTTTCATTCAGCTTACTGGGTGCACGCTGCTTTCCTCTTTTTTCGCTCCTAATACAGCATTCTTACCTAAACAAGCAGAAGCTAATGTAGCTACCACTGCGCAGCCATTTTGTAGCTATTGGTTGTCGTGATGTCACCCAACGATGAAGCCACGACTCGCCTATTGGCCAGATTTCACACGTGGTTCAGAGCGTGGACAACGCGAGGCGTTCCCAATGCGTTGCGATGTAGCTCGAGTTCCCGAATGGGGAACAGCAGATGACATGACTCCCCAAACACCACTGACTGTGCAAACTTTACACTGGACCTCAAGCAACTGGAATTCTGTGACTCTCTTCCTCTAAATTCTGGGACTTTGATTTCTAAATAAAATGCTAAATTTTCTTTTATCTGAAAAGACGACTTTGGCCCACTGAGCAACAGTCCAATCCGTTTTTTCTTTTGCCCAAGTAAGACACCTCTGATGTTGTCTCTGGCTCAGAAGTGTCTTGACACCAGGAATGCAACAGTTGTAGCCCATGGATATGTCTGTGAATGGTGGCTCTTGAAGCACTGACCCCAGCTGCAGTCCACTCTCTGTGAATCTTCTCCAAATTTTTCGATTGGCTTAATTTCCCCTTTTTCTACCACATTTCAATTCAACTTTTAAATTAAAAGTAATAAATATTGGAAATATATCAGTCTGTGTAGGATGAATCTAAATAATGAGTTTCACTTTTTGTATTGAATTACTAAAATTAATCAACTTTTTAATGATATTCTAATTTATTAAGATGCACCTGTATATTCACATTTTGAAAAAAAAATATATTAATGGTCCAGTTACATAAACTTGCTTACAATTGTCACAATAAGTAATTAACATAAATATAGAGTTGAAACAGTTAGCTATGAATAGTTACCCAAAGCTGATTAATTTGCATATAGGATTACATTTGTGCCAAAAGTATTCAATATTTAAACATTTTCATATAAAATACCAAAAGTTTTGCTATTTCATGTTTCCTTTTTGTTAATTGTGGTTCAAGTTTGGTTTACACTTAAAGTTTCCATTTTTGTTTGTTTAAAGTTTAAGTTCGCTAACACAAACCATTTACTGTGTGGTGTGTGTGTGTGTGTGTGTGTGTGTGTGTGTGTGTGTGTGTGTGTGTGTGTGAAATTTTGACAGCATTCTGGAGGTGGTTTATTACGCAGTTCATTAAGTAACGAGTTGTATTGATTACCCAAACCAGAAATATTAATAATGAACTAATGCTTACTAAGTATGTAAGTAATTTCCACTATGAATGGTGAAATCTCAACATTCAGGATTTGGTGATCCAAATATGAATCCATTTCAAAATCATGAGCCAATGAGATTTATGTCAAAATGGCCACCATAATGGTAACAACGCATTTACATGCTATGATTAACAAATGGGAAATGTAGAACACTGTAACAAAGAATCCTGATTATTTAAAACCATGTTAATTTGTTGCCCCTGAGTTCATTGTTTCCAGTTCCAGCATGTTTTCTTTAATTTTAATTGTATACCATTGTTTGTTCTGTACTTTTGGCACAAATGTATTTCTACATTTATTGTTATTAATAAAAAGAAATTACAAATAGGTCATGTTTTTTCCATAGTGGTGCTTCACCTCACCACTTTTAATTAGTGCCTTGTTATTTGAGACACTTTTGTTTGAACATAAAAAGAATAAACACATGCCTTTTTGCTAATTTGTCTTAAATATTTATTGTATTTTAAACCATAATCAGCCAAGTGGATAATAGAAATGCTATAAAAATCTATTATATCTTTGCTAAGATAACATCTCTCGCTCTGTAACAAAAAAATCCTGCCCAAATGGGCTACTTTTAGTGTAATATTTTATATAAATGCATGTGATTAGATACATAAAAGAGATGATCAGCTACATACATGTACAACAAATTACCCTATAAAGGTTTTGTGATATTAATGCAAAATAATCTCGATTTCTGTCCCACTACTACTCCTATGGGCTAAACCTTTATCAGTTTCTTTAGGTTGACACCTGAAATAATGTATCTAACACCCTTTGAAGTCTGTTCACAACCACAATTGTCAAAACTGCAATAACACCTCAGAGTTTGTACAAAATACCGCAGATTCCGTGCCAATTATCAGAACTGGTGGAACTTCCTAAATGCAACACTCACACGTTAAAAAAGGCAAGTAGTAGCTCACTGAATAAGATGTTGCACTTCTAATCAGATAATCAAAGAGTTCAAATCCCAGTAGCATCATGGTCCTGCTGCTGTGGCTTTTAGTAAGTCCCTAACTACTCAATTGTATACATAGGATAATTGTTCCCCTGGATAAATGTGTCTGCCAAAAAATGCTGAAAGATGAATAAAATTAGCTTTTTAAATGGTACAATCCTTAAAATATAACAAAAGTTTACACTATTTTAAATGTTCTGCAGACAGAACATTTGTCACAACATAGTTTTGAGTTATTTGTCTTTTTCAAAATAATAGATATTTAGAAGCTTTCTGTTCATTTATT
Source organism: Silurus asotus (assembly GCA_024362625.1). Classification (NCBI taxonomy): domain Eukaryota; kingdom Metazoa; phylum Chordata; class Actinopteri; order Siluriformes; family Siluridae; genus Silurus; species Silurus asotus. The sequence goes on along the minus strand of MU551596.1, from coordinate 7,062,435 downwards.
AAATATTTTTATATACACTTTTTAGATACAATTGTCATCTTTCTGGTATACCTGTTGTTCATGGTATTGTGTTTGAAAAGTGAATAAAAAATGTAAATATAGACTAAGACTAGACTAAGACTAAATATAGACTAATTCTAGACTAGAATAAGACAGACATAGCTATGTCAAAGCTCCCTGTACTTTCCAGATAAGAATCAGAAACCTAGTGTAGTTTCTCTCTTCCTCACAGAAGCACAGGAAAACTAAAGCAGAACTGCACTCGAAGGTAGAACAAAACTAACACTTGGGGGAGTCAATATAGCAGGCAAGATGTGTGGAAATCACTGCTAATGTTCATGTTAAAGGGTGTCAGAGCAATCCAAAAAAAAAAACAACAACAACAAAAAAACAATACTGTGTAATAACTCCTGGACAAGGCTGTGTATGGAAGAGTGCCCAATTGATTCTGGGTTACCATGGCAGCAGTGCTGCATAAATACATGAGAAAAACACAATATCAGCTGAAGGGATCCTAAGGTGGGGTTTGCATCGTTGTGCCCATTTCCCTTTAATCAGCTACATCGGCACTGGTGCTGCCACTGTGTGTGCATTCGGTAATCTTTACTAATACATTTATAATTTTTTTTTTTGTTATTTGCTTCCTAGATGTATAAAGGTATATTTTATAAACTTCAAAACCGATCAGGCGTCTTTTTACATAGTAAGAACAAACAGATTATAATCAGCAGAAGTAGAGTAAAACTACACTTGTTTATTGTAATTATTGTGCATCAGAATGTTCTCTTTGAATTTATATAAGCTAATATGAAGAACAGAGATTTTAATCAATTTTACCAGGAAAATGGCATGTTCACTTATTTCAGGTTGAAGTGCAAGTTATGCGTTATGCTGTTATGCAAAGCCAATCATAATATACCGTAGAATAACAGCAGCATGTGATTACTATTGTGTGTGGAGATATGATTAATTAATTCATACTTTTCTTATGTTGTTGAAACAAAGCTGATCTATTATCTTTAACATAGTAACTGAAACATGATCTTTATAATGTACCTGTCTACTTTTTTTTTAAAAAGTGCTTGTTATAGAACCCAAATCCAAAATACTGTTTTCAATTACTAATACTGTTTTAAATAGTGTGTGGTGTACTTCATTAATATGAATTAATGTATGCAAAAAAATTATAATGTTTATCTGTGGAATTTTTAACTAGTCGCAAATGTTTACTGATATTCAAAACCTAGTTGAAAATGTGTTACCCACCTGCTGAGATCAGCCTTCAAGCAACTTCTTGTTCATTCCCTAATATTTTGACTATTGAGAGCATGTTTGTTCGATGTAAGGACACTGTTGAGCTGGGTTTTTACAGCTCCCAGCTGGAGGCCATTAGCGCTCTCATATTCTAAAAGCTGTCTCATGTTCATTAATAGTTTTTGGCTTTGCCATTTGAGAAAAAAAAATCAACTTATGGCTGCATTTTTCATGTTGTCAGGACGAAGCACTCAGAGGACTACTTACTGGAGACTTTCTATTAAAGAGAAGCTCAGAATGGACTGAATGTTTAGTAATATGGATGCCATTCTACGACCTGATGAAGAGAGCCAAAGAAAAGCACGGCCAGATTGATGGGTAAACAGCAGGCTGTAGAAAAGCATCTCCCAGAGGAGCGGCACAGCTTCGAACAGAGATGTGGGTGATGAATGGCTTGTAATAAGCTGGTGACTGTCTGACAGCTGATCTAAGGTCCCTGTGCGATTAGACGCGCTCAGCGCTGCTGTTGACAGGGGTGTGATCTGTGTGCTGATGTGGATGAGGGTGGGGTGTCTCCAAAGAAAACAGACAGAGACTGAGGTCTGTATCAGCACTGCTCTGACTGCTAGAGTACAGTGAAAATAATTTATTGCCAAGTCACAATGGAAATCAATGAGCTGTTCAGGAGTTGAGCTGTCCCACAATATGAGAAACGACTGCATCTGGAAGTGTGTGGGGAAAAAGGGGAGCTTTTTTCTGTGACTGAGTATAAAGTGAGATAAAGATGAGATGGGATAACACATTTTTGAGCCCTGAAAGGATATGAAATGTACTGTAACAGTGGCATAAAATACCAATAATACAGACCACACATGAGTACAAAGACAACAAAATTACACATATACACTCGCCTTTCACACTGAATTCCATGCCTGTCAGAAAAGAACAGGAATCTGAGGCTACTGTGTGCACAAGGTCATCGAAAGTGGACAGCTAAAGATTAGAGTAAAGCCAGACGAAGATTTTCCAATATTTAACTGTTTGATAGGTGTAAAAGCTGATGTGGTCTTCTGTTGCAGTGTTTCCAAATAAAATGTTCAGGTGTTGTTCATTCTGAGATTCATTTTGCTGCTCTCCATGTTTACGATGACTGGTAAGTGAGTTTCTGTAGGTTTTTTATCAATTTGTATCAGTCTTGTCATTCGTAAATAACATCATGTTAAGTGAAAATGTCTTGTGCACAATCACATTTTTTCTATTATTAACTATTATAAGCATAAATATTTTTTACCATTTTAGACATTTTACTAAGTTCAATCTCCTTGTTTCATTTAGCAAATAGATATTTTACTTTCCTTTTGAGTTTTATTATTATTATTATTATTATTATTATTATTATTATTATTATTATTATTATTATTATTATTTTACAACCATAGAACTGCTGCTCACTGGATTTTCTCTTTTATTTATTTATTTATTTATTTATTTATTTATTTTTTAACCAATATTCTGTGTAAACTCTAGAGACTGTGCATGAAAATCCCAGGAGAAAATCTCAGGAAACAAAACCATCTGGCACCAACAACAAAAGATTTTCTCTTTTCTGATATACACAGTATCTGATCGCTTCACTTGTATATGTGTGAGGATAACTGGATGAATAAGCAGGGGTATAGTGTAGGTGTTGGTAATACAGTGGTGACAAGTGGACAGGTGTATCAGATCTATGCAACTGTCTGCATATACAGTATTTATAGTATGTTAACCTGAACTTGTGTAACCAACTCAACATAACATAATTGTGCACAATAATATGTTAAATATGTATTAAATTTGTAAAAATATAGTAAAACAGTTCTGTAATACTTTTAAAGTGTACTGCTATGTGACATAATGTTCTGTTCTGGATCTTTTTGCCGCAAATTTCGTGTTTATATCGGCTTATACGGTTTTCTATCTCTCTTCCCTATAATAATAATCATAATTAAATTTTTTTTGATTTCCTGTATACTTTTCTTTACATCAGCTGCGTTTCTCTTTTGTTTTATTTGAAACAGCAATTTATTTTCTATCTTACTGTAGTGAGTGGAGGCCATAACCATCGGAACTGTGAACACACACTACAGTAACCACATTAAGGTATGCAATTTCTCTCATATGGCAAGCATCCAGCTCATTCAGTTTGTGGAGTGTGGAATGTATAGTTAGTCTTTGTCACTAACGATAATTTTATCTGTGAGAAGTGTAAGTTAGATAGCTCTTTGATGGAGAAGATCCTAGCTGCATTAGAGGAGAGCATCCAGAGAGTGTTAGTGAGTGTGGCAGCAGTCCAGATTCTGCAGGGGAAAGTCTGGATGCCCTAGGTGGAGTTAGCATTCCCTCAACTCTCGCATTAGAGCCCTCACAGCAGGGGGTGAGTGGGTGAAGCTAACGCTAAGGCTTGCCTATGGGAGCACCATTCCTTTCTGCTTCTCGTGTCCAACAGGTTTGCTCTTCTCAGTGAAGCAACCTTTTAGAAACCTGAAAGAGCTCTGGGTATAGGAGACTCTAATCTGAGGCACATGAAATTAGCTAGGCCATTAGAGGCACCAGCAGCACAGGTTAGGTGTATACTGGGAGCCAGGACGCTTTACATAGCTGGTCAGCTTATGTTCTAGGAACGCATAGGTTCTTTAAGATTTTCACACAAGTGCTAATGATATAGTTAGCTTTGATAGTCAGAAGTTACTAAGAGTAGCATTATAGACGTGTGTAAATTAGTGAAGGCAATGTCCAATGGAGTAATATGCTCAGGCCCCATCCCAAAGTGGTGTGGCGATGTAGCTTACTGCAGGTTATTGTTACTGAACTGCTGAATTTCTGAATAGTGCGCGAAATAATGTGGGTCCATAGATAATTCAAGAAATTCTGAGGGCACGGGCAGGATGGTATCCATCCCATTCAGGAAGGTACTGCTCTCATTTCTTATAGTAAAACAACAAAACAACACTAGTTAACCAGTGACTGTCCAGAGCCAGGGCCAGGGAGTAGGCAAACAGGCTAAAACAACTATCTGCTAGCTGCATGGAGTTGTCACTCAGGGTCCACCAAATTAAGACTGTGTCTGTCTCCAGAGTGCAACCAAAATGTAGGGGAAAAAAGTCTGTTTAAGTAACTTGATAAACATTAAATTAAATAAGACTCAATGCACACCCAGCACCTCTGATCTAAAGATAGGTTGTTGAATATTAGATCTCTCACAATAAAAGTGCTGACTAAAAACAAAAATAATACTGAAGAGGAGTTTAATGTATTGTATTTCGCAGAAACATGGGTTAAAGCGAATAAATGTTACATTAAATGAAGCTTCTGGGTATAGCTACATACACCAGCCCTGTCTAAATGGCAGAGGAGGTGGTGTGATAGCTATTTATAATAGTATTCTAAGCATCACACAAAAAAATAAACACAAATGTCAAACATATAAAGTTCTTTAAAAAATATAAAATATTTAGCATCCGAAAACAAGTTATTTATAGACCCCTGGGCCCTACTCTGTTTTTCTTGTAGAATTTGTAGATTTCGTCACAAATCTAGCTACCTTTTTAGACAAAGCATTAATTGTTGGTAACTTTAATATTTATTTTGGTAATCAGAAAAACTCCTTAAGAACAGCAGTTATCAGAATGTTATAGGACCCACTCATAGCGATTGACACACTCTTGATTTAAAACTAACATTTGGATTCAATATAAAAAAAAATACAGTCATAATTACAGGCATTTTTTGGACTATTTCGGATCATTAAATTATCTTTTTTTAAATCTGTCTTAGTTATAAGTACCTCACCATGTTACCGTGTTGATCATACATTCACATCAACTAGAACAGCAAGTTTTATCAATAATCTTCCTGAGTTATCCACATTAATTAGATATCCGTCTGACCCCGCAGAGATCAAATGAGTCACTGAACAACGTTCCGTTACACTCTAGATGATGTAGCTCCCCTTAAAACCAAAATGATCAGGGGAAAAAAAACAGCACCTTGGAATAATGATCATACGCGCCCCTTAAAACAGACCACACAAAATTAGAACATAAATGGCGTTAAACCAAACTTACAGTATTTCAAATAGCATGGAATGAGAGCCACCTGAGTTATAGAAAAGCTCTTAGTGCTGCTAGATCAGCATATTTCTTCAACCTCATAGAAGAAAATACAAGCATAATCATACATTTTTATTCAATACTGTAGCGAAATTAACAGGAAATAAAATCACTGCGCCGCACTGCACTGCACCATCAATATGCAGTAATGATTTCATGAATTTTCAATAAAAAAATTAAAAACATCAGGCTAAATATAATATAAACCCAAACTATTTCATAATTAAGCTTGTAGATAGCATAATAATTATAACAGACAATCAATTAGAAAGTTTTACTCATATTGAAGAGAATGAATGAATTTCATTTGTTTCCTCATCAAAATGTTTTTTCAAACAAATAATTCCAAATGTAATTAAACCTTGTCTAAAAATAATAAACTCCTCCGTTAGCACTGGTTATGTACCTAAATATTTTAAACTGGTAGTTATCACCCCCAATTAAGAAACCTGACATTGACCCTTGTCAGCTGTCCAACTATAGGCCAATACCAAACCTACTTAGGAAAACCATTTTCGAAATGTATCATTTAGGATTTAGGCCTTGTCAAAGCACAGAAACAGTGCTGTTAAAAGTGGTAAATTACCTGCTATTGGCCTCTTATCAGGGTTCCGTCTCCATACCAGTCTTGCCTGATCTGAATGCAGCTTTTTAGACCATTGATCATAATATCCTCTCTGCTAGACTAAAAAATTTTATTGGAATAATGGTAACAGCTCTCTTCTGACTAAGGTCTAATTTGCCTGATAGCTATTAGTTTGTTGATGTAAATGTTGAGTTCCCTACACTCCCTGAGGTCAAGTTTGGTCAAAAATAGTGGAGCAATATCAGAAAGGAGTTTATCAGAGAACATTTGCAAAGAGTTTGAAGTTATCATCATCTACAGTGCATAATATCATCCAAAGATTCAGAGAATCTGGAACAATCTCTGTGCGTAAGGGTCAAGGCTGGAAAACGATACTGGATACCGGTGATCTTCAGGCCCTTAGATGGCACTGCATCACATACAGGAATGCTACTGTAATGGAAATCACAACTTGGGGTTTAGGAATACTTTCAGAAAACATTGCCGGTGAACACAATCCACCGTGCCATTTGTCATTTGCCGGCTAAAACTATATAGGTCAAAAAAGGAATCATATCTAAACATGATCCAGAAGCGCACGCGTTTTCTCTAGGCCAAGGCTCATTTAAAATGAACTGTGGCAAAGTGGAAAACTGCATTAGTGCGTGTGGCATGGGCAGCTTACACATCTGGAAAGGCACCATCAATGCTGAAAGGTATATACAAGTTTTAGAACAATATATGCTCTCATCCAGACGTTGTTTCTTTTAGGGAAGACCTTGCATTTTCCAACATGACAACATTTACAACATCATGGTTGAGTAGAAGAAGAATACGGGTACTGAAATGGCCAATCCCTGGACTGCAGGCTGGCCATTTCAGTAACCGTATTCTTCTTCTTCTATTCTTCAATCTTTCACCAATAGAAAACATTTGGCGCATCATAAAGAGGAAGATGCGACAAAGAAGACCTAAGACAGTTGAGCAACTGGAAAGCCTGTATCAGACAAGAATGTGACAACATTAAACTTTCTTTAGGCTTCTCCCATTAAGGGTCCCCACAGCGGATCTTCTGTATTCATGAGCCGCATGTTTGATTTGGCACATTTTTATGCTGGATGCCCTGCCTAACATAACCCTCTTCATTTATCCGGGCTTGGGACCGGCACTGAGAGCGCACTGGCTTGTGCAACCCTAATGGCTCGAACCCGTGCCGCATTAGTGAGAGCGCCACATCCTAACCACTATACCACCAGGGAACCCATTCCTATTCCTAAACTTGAGCAACTTGTCTCCTCAGTCCCCAGACCTTTGCAGACTGTTATAAAGAGAAAAGGGGATGCCCCACACAGTGGTAAACATGGCCTTGTCCCAACTCTTTTGAGATGTGTTGATGCCATGAAATTAGAAATCAACTTTCCTTTCGCTAAAATGATAGATTAAAATGAACATTTGATATGTCATCTATGTTGTATTCTGATTCAAATATTGAAATTTGAAACTTCCACATTATTGCATTCTGTATGTAGCATCTCTGGATGGTCTTTTCGTCTCAGTGTGTACAGCAGTCAAAGAACGGTGTGATTATTGACTCTAGTCTTTCCTTTGAGGCTAATGTGAATAGTATTTCCAGGATAGCCTTCTTTCACCCTAGACATACTGATAAAATTTTAAAGATGATTTTGTTACAGGATGCAGAAAAACTAGTTCATGCTATAGTTACATTTTAAATAGACTACTGTGACCCTTTATTGTTTGGGTGTTCTAGTAAGTGCATAAATTAGTATACAGAAGCATCAGCATCTCAACCTACATTAAGACGGATGTTCTGTAACCACTAGTTCAACAATAAAAGACCTGGGAGTTATTTTAGACAGACTTATTATTTTAAAAATCATATCAACCAAGTTACAAAAACAGCCTTTTTTCACATTAGAAATATTTCTAAGCTAAGAAATATGTTGTCTATATCCGATGCAGAGAAGCTCGTCCATGCGTTCATGACCTTCAGAATAGATTATTGTAATGCATTACTAGGTGGATGTCCTGCATCATTAATCAACAAGCTTCAGTTTGTTTAGAATGCGGCAGCAAGAGTTCTTACTAGGTCAAGAAAATATGATCATATAACCCCAATTTTATTGTCCCTACACTGGCTTCCTGTTAAGTTTCGAAAAGAATACAAACTACTGCTACTCACTTAAAAAGCACTAAATGGTTTGGCTCCCATGTATCTCTTCAGTCTTTTAACACGCTACAATCCGTCACGCTCCCTGAGATCTTAAAGCTCTGGGCTTCTAGTAGTTCCTAGAATAGCAAAGTCCAGTAAAGGCGGTAGTGCATTTTAACAATTAGCATCCATACTTTGAAATAGTCTTCCTGAAAGTGTTCAGGGTTCAGACTCACTCACCCAGTTCAAGTGCATATTATAATCTTTTTAGCAAAGCCTACACATAACACGTATCACATCATAACCTTGTGCTCCAGAACATCTGATCACATGCACATTATCAACTTGTGCTGTTAATATCATAAACAGCAGCTATGCTAATTTCTCTCCACTGCTTCTCTTTCTCTCCCCATCCCGAGGCTTCCTGAGGTTTGGCCAGCTCCAGTCACATCCCACCTCATGAAGATTATGGACTTTAAAGAAGTAGATGCCAAACTTGCAAGCATCCTGAACCATCTAGAGACGTACCAGTGCCAATTGGATCCCACTACATTTGTGGAGTTTTGACATTGGACCTCTGGGAGTGTTTAAAGGCTCTGGCATGGAGAAGCTGTTGCTGGATCTGTGATGATCACAGATGTTGACACAGCTCCTACTATAATACCAACGACTGTAGAAAGAAAATTTACTTATAATCTTGTACTCCTGTACTCATGCTAGTTCTCACTTTCCAGTGTTCTGTATTGTTGAAAGATTTATGTTCAAACTCTTGATGTCACCCAAATGAGGATGGGTTCCCCTATTGAGTCTGGTTCCTCTCAAGGTTTCTTTCTCATAACATCTAAGGGAGTTTCTCCTTGCCACAGTCACCATGGCTTGCTCATCGGGGATAAATGCACACAATTCACCTTGACTGTTGATTTCTGTAAATCTGCTTTAAGACAATGTCTGTTGTGAAATGCGCTATACAAATAAACTTGACTTGACTTGACTTGACTTGATAAATAAGTTAGTTCAGACTGCAGCAGCAAGAGTCCTAACTCTTAGATCTAGAAACCACATCACGTGACCACATCATCCCTGTTTTATTCTGCCAGCCTACACTGCCTTCCCATCAAATCTTGCATTGATTATTTTATACTATTTCTGAGGTGTAAAGCACTTAATGGTTTTGTGAAGACAGCCTGTCACCGGCAGGGTGAAGTCACGACCAGGAAAAATAATGTGCACCTGGAGAGAATCCAGCTTTAGCTTTTGTAACCATGAAGGAAGCACACAAGGTGCGCCGGAGATGTGGCTAGAGACGCAGCGTCTCGTTCCCTTAGGGAACTAGGGTCACATACTTAAGCTAGAGACGTTCCCTTTCAGAAACTCTAGCTGCGTCAGAACGCTTTGGGAACGAGAGTCCAATAACACTACACTGACCTGTCCCTGTCTAGTATGAATGAGCAACCTGGCAAATGTGAGAGAGGTGGACCACCCCGCAGCGTTGCAGAGGTCTTGGAGGGACACTCCAGAGGACCAAGCCTTAGAGGCTGCCTCACTCTGGGTCGAGTAAGCTCTGACCCTGAATGGAGTGGGGAGACCAGAGGACCCATAAGAAGATGAAATAACGCCATTAATCCAATTGCTGAAAGTCTGCTTATAAGCAGGTAGGCCTCTCTTCAGAGGGCTGTAGCAGATGAACAGTTGTTACGACTTTAGGGACTAGTACGGTGGACATAACACCGGACCGGGTAAATCTCTCCTGGTCTGAGGTCAGGAATGGAGGAGGGTTAAATGCCTGGAGCCTGACAGGTTGTGGGACAACCGAGGGCACCTTGAAGGCATAACCTAGTGCTCTAGGGTGCAGGAAGGCACTGGTTATACCTGGAGAAAACTCCAGGAAAGAGGGGGCCACAGAGAGGGCCTGCATATCACTTACTTTTCTCAGAGAGCAGATGGCAAGCAAGAAAATGGTTTTGATGGACAAGTGCCTCCACAAAGTCTCATCCAAAGGCTTGATGGGGGTCTCGGATAAAGCCTCCAACACTACAGCCAGGTCCCAACCAGGCGCTCTGAGACGAATCGGATGCCTCAGCCTCTGGGTGCCACAGAGAAAACTCGTCAGGAGTGGGTCTCTGCCCAGTAAATGCCCGGACACTGCTGCCAAGAGCCCGAGCAGTCTCTGGAACTGTGAGTGACTGCCCTTTTCTGACCTTCCTGACTGCCATAAGGATGGACACCATGTGGGCAGGTGGTTCTCTGTGACAGAGAAAGCACACTCTTCCCGGTATTCAGCCAAAACCCCAGCTCCTTTATGTGAGTGAGAACGACATCTCGATGCTGGACCACTAACTGCTCTGATTGAGCTAATATCAACCAATCATTGATATGGTTGAGGATACAGATGCCCTGAAGTCTCTTTGTCAAGGTGCGGGGTGACAGGGCAAGGCTGAATTATAGGACACGATATTGGAATGCTTTGACCCCAAAGCAAACATCAGAAACTTGCTGTGAGAAGGGAGGATGGGTACTTGAAAGTATGCATCCTTTAGATCTACTGTGACAAACCAATCCTCAGATCTGATCTGAGACATGACCTGCTTGAGGGTCAGCATCCTGAACTATGGATGCATCCTCAACTATGGCATGACACTATACCCATAATCCAAAAACTCCAAGATGTTGGAATTAACTGCGGTCTTGGGGCTGAAGGAGTGGGACAAGAAAGGCCTCGCCCAGGACCTGGACACCACGGTGTGCAGGGCAGGAAAAAATGGCAAGCCCAGACAATCAGGTTTTGACGCTGGGAGCAAAAACCGCTCATTGAGCTTGCTGGGGGGAGGGGCTGCTGAAGCTATCCAGCTTTTGAACGGCACATGTCACAACCTCCAGGAGCTCCTCGCTTCCATATATATATATCATTTTCATGTAGCTAATGTTTAATTGCAACATAATCGCACATTTTTATCTTTACTAAATATAACCTAAATTAATACTTTTCATGTTTTTAATACTCTAATCAACATGGGAATGGACAAATATAGATGCTTTTTGTAAATGTATGTTTATTATTGGTGAAACGATACTCAACATTAACCATGAAGACAAAATATTCTTGCAGTTCTGGTGTTTTAAATTACTTAAATAATCAGGACACTAAACAGAACTTTTGCTATGTTTTTACCCAGACGGTTTTAATTGTCGGATATGTGCATCATGGTAGTTTCAGTTTTTTGATGAAAAATTTATTTTCACTGAAGTTTTTTTTTTTTAGTTTAAGTACAGAAAGGATGTTATGAATAAATGTGTGTGGCATTGAATCTTTTAAATTAGCCTCTTTTATTATTATTTATTTATATTTTTTATAAAAATGGTCAAACAGAAATGCGCACTGCATTACTCGCATGTTAATATATTACGGGAAATTGACATGAATGTGTTTGCAAGTGTGCCACATTTTCAGCTAATGAGCATTCAAGTCACACCTTGCACCTCACCCATTGTCTCGCATTTGTTTTTCCTGGTCAGTGTCTGTCCCTATTCGTGTTTCAGATTATGGTTAGCTTGTTCCTGTGACATAGTTTTAACATGTTCTTTGCTTTGTGTTTACTTGTTTGCTCTTTTAAATAAATAGTAAATAAAACAAGCATAAATAATAATTGCTGTATTTATATGAAACTACATAGGGTTTGTAAAGACCTAAGACCTACAGCATTGCATATCGACACTGATAAGAAAAAATAAGGCTTACGTAGGCCTGTGACTATTACTGAGACATCAGGAAAGCCCATTAAAGCAATTATATGACATAACAGACTGACTGTGATAGTGATAGCCAGGTGTTGATCAGGACCACAGGTGACTTTGTGTCCCCTAGCTGCATAAAGCTGCTTTCCCTGGAGCTCAACTGGGTTCATTTGGCACCTCTGCAGTGCGCTAAGCAAAGACCTATATCTGCCTCTTCCCAGCTACTGTAGCACAACACACTGCACTAACTAAAGCCAGATTCCCATTCACCTGATAATTAGTTCCATTTATTCTTTCTCTCCCCTCGGAGCGCAGTACGCCATCCCTCACTTGGTCCTCTCCAAGGCTTTCATCAAGAAGGCATTAAACTTTCATAGGCATTAACTACTGTCTGATGACACTCACTCTCAATGGGATAGCACTATAAAGCCAGCGCTCGCCATCGGCGCTGAAGAACAGAGATCATAGTACATCAGCATTTTATTATAATCTGATCTGACTGAACGCTGACCAACTCAGATGGGAGGTGAAACTTTATAATATACAGCACTCAGCTTGGGAATAAGAGGCTTGTGTTATTGTTGTTGTTGTTGTTGTTGTTTTTATGAGCATTTTCAAGCAGAGCAGACAAAGAGGAGCTTGCAAGATTTGCATTCAGTAAGCATGGTAGCAAGCTGTTTGCTCATTTGTTCTCAGCAACAGCATGTGGAGCGTGCATAAGCAATATGACATGCATACGGTGCACTGCCACAGTTACCACCCAACATTTCCTAAATATCAGTCACATCCCAAGATATACACAAAAGAGGAATTGGCAATCCTGTATAGGAAATACAATGTCGAAAACAACTGTATATAACTGTACAGTGCTGTGGTGAAAAAAAAAAAGTCATTTAGCTTAGTCATAGATGATGTCCATACATGATGAGGAAAAAACTAATTGATTCTAATATATTCCTGCACTTATATTCCTGTTGCTTGTTATCAATCTCTTTGTCATCTTTCTGTTATCATAGCCATAGGTCTTCTATCTTTCTTTACTCCCCCTCTCTGTCTGTCTTTGTTTCTCTTAAACAAAAATGGCTGCAGCTCCCCCTCTTCATTCTAAAGGCCTTAATTAAAGATTAATGCTGGGGATTTCCCTGTGTGGAAAGTGGAGATAACTGCTGTCCCTGGGCTTTGCTTTAAAAGTGCCTCATTTCGGAGAGTGTTCATGAAAGACAGAGAGAGAGAAAAAGAGAGAGAGAGAGTGAGAGAGGCAGTGGCACAGTGAACAAAGCAGCTCTGGTTTGCTGTTGCTGCTGCTTACTCCAAGCGAATAGAACCCCACAGAATGTTGGGATGTGCGTGTGTGTGTGTGTGTGTGTGTGTGTGAGCAAGGAGGGAAGTCATTTTTTTTTTGCTATGGCAGGCTAAAACATAATCAGCTTGTTTTATGCCCCTTGTTGCTTTTTCCTCTGACACCAAACAGGTATATATACGATGATCTCAGTTGTCTTTATTAGGTCCTGGGCTGACACAAACTGTCAGCTCTCAAATATTTCAACCCTTCACCTTTTTCCACCTACACTAGTCTTTGATAACACCTTCCTATGATTTGAATATATTCTTAATAAAGCAGGCTCTCTGAGACAGTCATTTCCTAAAATATTCTGAACCTGCAAGATTTGTCTTGACTAACTGCATATCCACGAAGCTTTGACAACAATTCTTTCAAGTATCTCCATTCCTTTATACATTACCATGTTCCTCAGCTGATATGTTTGTGTTCCACATGCATTGCAGATTAAACAACATTGTTCTCATCCTCATTTCCTCATTTACTATCTCAATTCATTTACTGCTTTTAAGAAGCTCGTTTGTCAGCTTAATTAATTATTTGCCCTCGAACTGTAGTGGCAATCAATTTTGCATTTATAACACTGTTAGGATCCTCTAATGTATCCACAGCTTCACTTAGATTTAAGAAGCCTATATGTCAGCTAAATGCAATGGAAATTGAAATTGATGTTTTGGAGCTTAATTAATGTATTCTGTAGACAAGGATTGAAATAAGGCACTAATGATAACATAACTGAAAAATCTTCTGTCTTTGCGCTTCCATGTCACATTACATAAAACTGCTCTCACAGTCTAAATGTGTTCCATAAAAGTGTTCCATAAATACTCCGTTATTGTTATGCTTATGAATGATGAATGTGTTGTGAAGACACATTGCAGGAACCTGTCTAATAAAGCACTCTTTTTATTTTTTAGGTGTTCTGAGTAGACTAGCAAGATGATGCAGTGGGTAGTTTTACAATATTAGAGCTCCACGGCCTTGAGTTCAAGCCAAGTCAAATAGGCTTTTATTATCATTTCAGCCATATACAGTACAGTAATACACAGTAAAACGAAACAACGTTCCCCCAGGACATGGTGCTACATAAAACATAGATAAATAACACACAAGATTGCACAAAAATACCTAGTTTTGTAACATAAACGTGAGCAAACATTTACCACAACCAACATCAACCAGTACAGAAGATGTGTGGGAGTGCAAATGTGTTTGAACATATAATAAATACTCTCTTTATAAAATATAATACTCTAAACGTTGTTTTTTTATTTTTCAGACTGAGCTTGGGATACTCTCTCTCTCTCTCTCTCTCTCTCTCTCTCTCTCTCTCTCTCATATTGTGACATGTTCTCTTAATGGGTTTCACATGGGTTTCTTCAAAAATTTCTTTCTTGTTTTTTTCCCAACTGCAAAAGCAGGCAAAATATTTGCACTAGACTGCATGTAGGTGTTAGTGATCTTGTTGAGACAAGATCACTTTTGAAGAACATTTGCCACAGTTACATTAAGATGTAGGCATTGCATTAATTAGCAGAATTAGTAATGTTGTCTGTAGGCACAAAGATAATAAGAATAGTGTGTGTGTGTGTGTGTGTGTGTGTGTGTGTGTGTGTGTGTGTGTGTGTGTGTGTGTTTTAGAGAGAGAGAGAGAGAGAGAGAGAGAGAGAGAGAGAGAGAGAGAGAGAGTATCCTATGATGGCAATACTGGCTTCAGTTAGAGAAGTCGGATTGAACCTATCCTATGAGGAAATGTCACTTCACAATCTTCCTCCCTGATCCTCCGTGCACCCATATGCAAGCCCTAATTATTTACTGCGCTGTCATAGAACAAGGTCACGCTTGTTATACCACCATCCAATTCACAAATCACATTTCTTACAAAGAGAACTAATCTAATTCTTTCAGAAGCAATTATCTTGATCTGAGGGCCTGCTCAAAGATCCACCGCCTTGCACAGATGAAGGTGATGACTTTCATTTAGTATCGCACTAAGAATGTGACAGAGCCCCTCGGCTAACTTAAACTGTCCATCTTTAGCTCCATCTGCAAAAATTGAGCTAAATTAAAGAGTGGCTCAGTTATGGATTGTGGCCAAAACAATTATGCACTATGAAGCAGTAGCATGGGCATAACAGATTATGCTTGGGAAGGACTAAGTTTCTTTGGCATTCAGCCATACTAATCTTTTCAGGGACAGTTGTTTTCTTCCCTACATATGAGCAGAAAGCACATAATGGCTCATGCCAAGTATGGTGGAGATAATGAACAAATAAGACTTGAGGCTGAAGGCAGCATAATGTGAATTTAACAAGATGCACTAATTGATTTACGCTATCATCGGCTTCTTTTGTGGTATAGGGAGAAACGTAACAAACAATACGTGCACTGTGCTTAGACATCTACTATAACAAAGTGTTATGTTTGATTGTAAGATAAATGATGTGACACACAGTACATAAGAAGTTTGTAGAGGGCCATTTCTCTTTGTTTTATGTTTCTCTATTGCCATCTCCTGGCCTAGATGTGCTAACAGAATTCCTCTGATATGTACAGATACATTTATTTTGGCCATTAAACCTAAATGAGATGCATTTGACATTTGTATTAAGCACGCTATCAAATGTCCAGGGCCGGATGGTGTAAGTGGATTCATTATATGCACGTCTCTGTGTCCTTTTCTCTAATTACTTAGCTGCAAATGTACGTGTAAATAGAAGCAGATAATTAAAGAAATGAAATCCAGAGTGCTCAGTGTACCCCATTACGTTAATGATAGCGAAGGAAGCAGTGTGTGACTGATTAGTGATAATCAATCAGATTGATATCTTTTTATATCCGTATAAATAAGCATCCACTGATGGTTTTCACATTTATAAATGCTCTAATTACACTGGAAACTTAAATTAATTTAGCTTTGTGTAATCTGGCTGGAAATGCACATCTAAATAATGTGAGGTTTAATGGACAACTTAAATTACACTGGCTGTCAATTTTTTCTTTTTAATTAATGGCCACTTTCTTGTTTTCATAATTAAACATACAGAACAGAAAAGTAACCGGTCATGATGATAATATATCTGACAGTAACTGGAAACAAACCTTCCATAGCAAAAGGAGTTCTAATAGTTCTTTTGCTCAGATGCTGCTTAGACCTAGATAATAATCCAACCTAATACAGACAGCACAGCATCTTTCATATCTACATGTCTCCAGCACATTCTCTCTCAAAAAACCCTGATAGTGTTAAATAAATGTAGGTTAAAACTTCACTCACACAAGGAATTTGATATTCTGAAATTATTATAAATTTGTTCATGGCCTACAAAATTTTTGTAGCAAATTTTGCATTAGAAGACTAACTAATATAAACATGGACTGGATCAAATACAATTATTAGATATTTATGCGTTGCTGCATGTGGAATATTATTTCATTATAACATGTGGCATGTACTGTCAAGCTTAAAATTGCAAATTTTTTTAAAGTTACATTTATAGCATATTTCAGATGACCTTATCCAGCATGACTTATAAGAGGTGCTTTGTAGTCGTTATCAAACACCCATCCTCATGCTAGTTCACTATCCTATCCATCTTATTGTGAACATCATACCATAGTAAAACCCAGGCATGTTATATTATTGCCATTAATTAAAGATTATAAAAGATTTAGAAAAATGGGCCAAAACTTACACAGAAATCAAGACAAATGAAACTGATTATTTAATTAGAAATGCTGCTATATAAACAAGGACAGGCCAATCTGTTCTAAAGTCATACACAAATACTGTTCATTTATTATTATTATTACCATGAATTTTACATCATTACATATTTTTTGGTATAGATGTGACAAAATAACTTCCTCTTTTGCCCTTCAGCCTGTCATTGCTCATTTCTCATACTTTTATATAGTGTTTTGTGGGTGTCCACAAAACACTATATAATATATAAACTATAACACGATACTGCATATGCAGATGAGCTGTGTCAGGAACATGCTTTGAATGATCACCATATGCATAAGAGAAACTCACAGTTTCTGAAAAATCTGGTAGAATATTTTTTGTATTAGGTTTGTTTTGACTCGGATAAACATTTAGGAACAACTAAAATGTGAAAAGGAACAATCAACTGAAAAATACTGTTACCTCTATGATGCTTTCGGCTGCTTTCGGTTCTCATTTGAAGTGTAAAACTATGACATACACAAAGTATCACTAGGATTGTTACAGGTTATAACACGTATGTATAATATCTGTGCGGGTAATGTTACTAAAAGAATAGGATAGGCAACACATCAGAAGCAGTAAGGTAGACAGTATATACAAAGCTTTTAAGTAATAGTTCTTATTTTAATACAGTAATTATGTTATTCCTTTGTTTTTTACATAGTGTCTTCAGGGTATGCAAACGTTTGAATGCATTTTGACACATTTTTATTAAACTAATTTGTAAACACCAGTTAATCTGGTTTTGTGGCTGACTACAGGCCTTGTTCATGATATTGACCAGAAATTTACACAAGTATTTTCTTAACTGTTCAACTTGCTGTACCAACCATCCAGGTTTGCTATATCATTATGCCTCATTCCTCACATTTAACTACAAAGTAATTTTGATTTATGCTTCAGTTATCAGCTCAGTGATTCTTTGGTATGTCATGTTACACTTTGGAGTTAAAGGCTTGTTCAATAATCAATAATATTGATTGGAGAATGGCTAAAATTGGATATCATTCAGAAATGTAACTTCTTGGATCTTTTAGATCCAATTATTTTAACTAAAGTTTGCTATACAAGCAAAAAGCAATCAAACTGCAATGACTATAAGAAAACGTATAACGAAAACATTTATGTTTTCTTATATGTTTAACATATAACCCATATTATATTTAGTTGTAAGAAAGAAAAAAGTGATATCTGTGTAAAATGTTTAGTTTTGGCATATAATCAGGAGCACATTTTTAGGAGTTCATCATTGAATTAAATAATTTTATGTAATTTGAGTCATAAACATAAATAAATAATCCCTGAATAAAATATAATGATATTTCAAGGAAACATAGAGTGGTTGCTTATTGATTTTATTTACACAGCCAGTCCCTCAGTAGAAGAGAACATGGGACAAGACTCCGTATGTGACAATAAGATAGAGCAAACCAAAAGTATACACGTAAACCAGCTTACTACTGGAAAAAATAGCAACATATTTGTGTAAAGTGTCTGTTTGTTGATGGTCATAGGGTTCAGTAAAATGAACTTCGTTTCAGAATATATGGCCTTCTCGCTTTCTTGCTGTGGAGTTGCCTCTTTAAAATATATGGAGATTTTCGTTTCAGCGGCATGTCACTGTTCTGGTCCACTTCAAGGTATTCTTTGTCAAGCTGAAACAAGAGTTAAAGACAGCAGGTTTAGCTTTGATATACACATTCCGTTCTCATGTGGTGAGCATGCTGGGTTTGTGGAGGTGTAATGAAAAGAGTGCAGTCTGCCGTGTCGTGGTTGGAGTTGTTTTTTGGCTCTGGGTTCCTTTTGAAATTGCATGATGTGCTATAAAGACGTGTTAATTCTGTGTCTTTCAATTTTGCATCTGCAGAGTAAGAAGATTGTGTAACCGTGGGCTAGCATGCAAATCACATCTTTTACATTTCCTCTCCCACCTCTCTGGGATGGAGGATTCTGCAGAGGGTCAGGAGGTCATAGAGTTCCTGCGATGTTTGGCTCACAGCAGTGGAAACCCTTTGATCATTAGCTTTCTGGAACCTGTTTGCGTACCAATCCTCCTGCCAGGGCTCACTAACCCTCGCCAACATCCGGCACATGTTAAGTACAGGCATCTGCCACAGGGGGGAGCTGTGTCTGCTCTGTTCTAGCTACAGACACAGAAAAAGTAAGGTACAGGGAGGGAGAGAGAGAAAAAGAGAGAGAGAGAGAGAGAGAGAGAGAGAGAGAGAGAGAGAGAGAGAAAACATTTTATAGAATCGTATATCAAGTTTATTTGTGACAAATAAAGCAGTATTATTCTCTACAACTGCAAGCCCATAGCATAGACATTTAAGGCTTATTACCACTTCCTCCCTGATTGCTGCATGTTTCTCTGTCTTAAGTGCACTAATTTTATTGCATCCACAGGACCAAGTAACTTCATCAAAGCCTGACAAGCGGTCTATAAATCCTGTTTAATTCCCCGGCTGTGTGAGGTCTACAATCAAGCGCTCAAGGTACATGGTAATAAGCATAATAGAAACTGAAACAGCTTATAAATTCGTTTTGTATCCAATTAACTTGCTTCAAAAATCATTCAATATTATGGCTGAGAGGGCAACTGGTTCAGCTGAGAGATGGCTTTGCTTCTAGCTGAATGAAAAAAAGATGAAGATAATTCATTGCGTTACCTCTATTCCCATGAGTCCTTTCATACATAGAATGGTCAGCAGACCGCCTATCTGATACGCTGTACATTTCATTAAACATCTGGATTTCATATTTTACAAAATAATTAATGCTGTATGTTTCTGTGTGCAAAGCAAATTGCATTAAAGCAAATCCCTTAAGTGAGAATGTGGTGCATAATTTGATTCTGAGCTATTACGGAAATCAGTCTCATGTCTGATTGTGAGTAAATTGCATCAGTTAAGCAAATGTGTCTGGAAACCGATGCAATCACTGATAAGTAGCACACTTCAAGGCTTGTCCACTTGTGGATCAGAACCATACAGCTATACATTAGCACAACCAGAACTACAAAACCTCTTGTGTTTTATGCTTTAACTTCACACAACCAGCAAACACTGGGAGTTCTGATTTAAAAAAGACGAATGACTGAAGGCAGTTTGTCAACAAGCCAATCAATAAAGTGATTCAATGTATTTTCCAAAGAACAGGGCTATTACTTTTAGTGCTGTAGTGCTTGCAGTGCTGATAACTAGAGGAGAGTAGAATCTTTAAAATGCATTCACACAGGTAATGAGCCTAAACTATAATTAGGCTTTAGCTTAGGCTGAATGCTCTTACATTACTTGATGTTACAGCTTAATAATCAAAAGGGTCATAAAAAATATGTCGAGCATTAAATAGTGTGTGTCATGGAGCCAACTTAATATCATTCTGTATAAAGTTTAAACACATTCAATTATACAATTATTGTTCAATTCAGAAAGATTAAAAGCTTTCTTAACCACCACAAACTATAGAAATATGATTTCTAAAGATTTGTCCTGAAGAAGACAAATCGTTAACAAAAAGCAGGCATGTTTTAAGTTTTCCATTATGGTCAAACAGAGTCCTATTCTCAAAGGTCAAATCAACACTCCAAAGACTTCCTGCTGAAATCTATAGTCACTTGTGGGAGCTTTTTACTAGCTTTGTAAGAAAACAGCTGTGTCTATCCATATCGATCACTATACATGATTTAAATCTAAGCAAGTGGCTTTAGACTATGGTATGATTTAAACTATAGTAATACCTCTGAAGTAAAGAGGCTGCTTAGTATCTCTTCTTCCATTGCGTCTTTGGCCTGATAAGTGTCTGGGAAGAAATAATGGTTAAATTAGTTATGCATGGATATGCCTCGTAAAAAAGCAAAGCAAAAACTTAGCCAAGAGCCAATGAGATTATTACAGGGAAGATAGCAGTTCTCTTCCTAGCAAATTGCAATAATTGCTCATGTTCACTCTTCAGTTCACAATAAACAACCCTCCTAACTTGGCCAGATCTGCCTAATACATACACTTACATGATTGTTTCTTTTTTAATGAAAAAGACAGAAAATGCCTTTCATTCTAAACACAGAATTGCATTATTAAACTGTTATATAAACTGAAGAGTGAAACAGTGGACTCTGGGAGTTCTTTAGTGGCCATAGTGGAATTTATTATTTACTTTATACTGCATCCTTAACCAACATGATTTATAAACTGAAATAAATGTATTTTCTTTCCATTTTCCTTTCTTTTATTTTCATTCTTTTTCTCCATGATGTAAGATTTAATTTTCTAATATCAGGTAGGTAAAGCAGCTAATGAAATATAAATTACATCTGAATAAAAAAATACAGAATTAGAATTGCATCAGACGTATGTTCAATCTGCAGATATATATGCATTTAACTGAATAAATGTCAAATGCATTGCATGATTAAATAAAGTAGTCTGTTTTACAAA
The DNA here is from genome assembly GCA_024362625.1 of Silurus asotus. Classification (NCBI taxonomy): domain Eukaryota; kingdom Metazoa; phylum Chordata; class Actinopteri; order Siluriformes; family Siluridae; genus Silurus; species Silurus asotus. The sequence goes on along the minus strand of MU551596.1, from coordinate 7,041,058 downwards.
TCTCTATGTGTATCTCAGCTCACAAATGTATATATTGTAATATCACTTGATTAGATGAATTGGGTGTGGTAGAAAATCTCACAACAATATCTATGGGGTGCTGATGACTGTGTAGTGATGAAGTTCCTACCTGAGCAGAGTCCATTGATGGTCAGAAAGAGAAAAACCACAAAGGTCAACTGCACTGACATCTTGCTCAGAATCCCACAGATATTGCAACGTTAAACTAGGCCTGAGTCCATAAAGTTATAGGTCAAGACTAGATAGAGTAAAGAGAGTGAACAAAGTAAAATCAGAGAGAGAGAGAGAGAGAGAGAGAGAGAGAGAGAGAAAGAGAAAGATGAAAAGAGATGAAAAGATCAAAATGACTCTAACAGATACTTTTCTCTTGGTTCCTTATCCAGCCCGTTGAGCTGTGTGTCCTGTTGGCTTTTTCAGGAATAAACTGAGGAGCGCTGGGCTCCATTCCACCCAGTATATAAGAGCAGGAGTGATGTCACAGGCTGCTTCATCCTACCTCCTCCCTCCCCTCTCCTGCTCTCTCCATCCTTCCCCATCTGCCCTCTTTCCCATTAACTTCACATCCTGCATCTTGATGACATCAGATGACATGAGAGAAATACACGTCTGTCACTTTGTAGCTGACGTCAAAACCTCTATACCTGCTCAGTTAGTTATTTTCTCCTTTTTAGGAAGTGAGATGCAGATTTGTGTTTGTGACGTTTTTAATGACTGGGTGAGCTGTTTGCATAAGTACAAAGTGAAAATGTTTGCCGAATTCATCTATGGCCACTCTTCTTGAAGAAAACCTAAATATATTTGACCAAAATCGCTTTAATTTAATTTGATTTTTCTCTACATTCTAATTTTAAATCAAAGGTCTTGCTACGGATTTAATGTTGGGTAGGAGGTAAAAAAAAAAGACTGCCCAAAGAAATCTTGCAAGCCAAGTTTGATTGCCTTGAACAGTGATTATAATTCTGTGGTAATGTTTTGGATAGTTGCACGCTGTTATTAAAACAGATGAATCCCATTTGTAATCTTACCATCTATAATAAATAAACCATCTGTCTGATCCTACAATCAAGCTACTGTAGCTCAAATTGCTGAATATGTTTATGCTGTTAATGCTTGACGAGTCAGAAATGTTTTGGCTGTAAAAAAAGGGTTCAACACAATATTAGGAAGGTGGTCATAATGTCATGCCTGATCGGTGGCCATAAAGTTATGTCTGGTTGGTATGTAGTTGACAGTAGTATATTATATTTTGTATGTCCCATTAATTCCAAATGTAATAAAACACGGTTAAAATAAATAATTTCAAATAATACAAATCTAAATCTTTAGAAATTGTATTGAGTTAATTGTTATTTGAGATACTAGTTAAAGAAAAGTCTATTGATATATAGGACACTTCATTAAAAACACCCATATTAAAGTAAAATTCTGAAAAGAAAACATAAAGAAAAATTTCAGCACTTCTGGGCTAAAAAAAGAAAAATCAACTCTCCTGTATTTAGTAACAGAGTATCCCTCAAGCTTTTTTTGCATACTATGTAGTGGGGTAAGGTGCGGATTTGAGACGTAGCCCCGCTCCCTCCTCGTGGTGGGACGGCCTATTGAGACAGGAGGCTTCCCCACACTGCTTTGAACTCTGTTCACAAGTTGGCCAACTTTTCTCTCAGCAGCAGCAGCAGCAGGAGCAGCCCAGGAGCAGGAGCTGCGCTCAGGAGTGTGTGTCCGGGGATCGCGCGATGCCTCGGAACTGACCGCTTACCCACTGAATCACAATGGCACCGTTTGGGAAAAACTTTCTGAAAGCGCGACTGAAAAGCAAGTATGTACATATTCCCAAACTATAATTTAAATTTTTCCACATTAAAGAAAAACGATAGTTTTTATTTATATATATATATATTAATTGATTAGAATTCTTTGAATTGAGTGTTTTGTGTGTGTGTGTGTGTGTGTGTGTGAGAGAGAGAGAGAGAGAGAGAGAGTGACGTCATAATACGAGGATTTGCTTACACTGCAGTGTTGTTGGATCATAAGGTGGCTGAGTCTCGAGTTTCTGCTGATCAGCTTGCATAGACACGGGTGCTTGGTGCTTGTCTGTGTGTCTATGAATGTTTTTGTTCCCATTATCGATTGGTGTTAATCTGTTGTTTGGTTGGTGTATTTTGTTCAATCTTATATAGTTTAAAAGTGTGCCATCTGACGTCATTAAGAGCACATTGAACGCACAGTTACAATGGTGTTAATGGGAAAATATTAACTGGTATCAGGACATGATGGATATAGTCACGTTTTATAGTTAGCTCCAAAAAGAACGAACAGAGCAATAATGTCTTTAGAAAACTTTCAATGGGACATCCAACAAAGAAGAAACGGGGAAAGCAAACTCTGTCCGGCAGCTTTAGAACGCAGTTGTTGCAGCTGAGATCCATTTGTCTTGGTTTATGAGAGGCAAAGTCAATGGTGTCGGTGGTATTGGTATGAAAGTTGAAGCTTCGGAACCTGATATGTTTGAGCAGAACGTAAGAATGAGGCATTAAGAAGACTGAAGGACTTAAGCTTCTTTTCATCAGTCTTATCAAGAAAAGATGAAGCAAATGTTTTATTCCACTTACACCACTATCAGCATGAGCTTGTTGTAAAGCGTTAGCCAGAGTAAAAACTGATTTAAAAAAAACATATATTACAAAATAAATCTTAAACAAGACTGCAGATCAAATGTTAATCATAAAGATTACATTGTTTATTTAAGTGTACAGTACACACAGTGTATATTTTTTCAGACTTCTAAAGAACCTCAAGATCCTCACATTGTACAATAGTGGAAAAGAAATACCCGTAGAAAGAACCAAAAGGGTTTGCCTATACATATATTATTACCTGAACAGTTTCCAGTTGTGATGCTACAACAATTGTGGACTATCTGCCTTCCAAGGGTTAAAGTCATACGGACATGTAAAAATCTGCTCACAGTGTAGCATGAAAAACTTCATGCAAAACCAATTATAATTTTTTAATAAGTTTAACTTTTTTGAAAACTTAAATGAGCTTATCAGACTTTATGAAAAAAATTACACAGATCCGACTGAACCAGGCCAGTGTGGGTAAAATTTCTTTTTATTATCTTTTGCAAGGGAAAAATTTATGCTAATCATATCCCTAACTGTACCATTAACCTTAATATCTTTTCATACAACTTGAGGCTTGAAGATGGCTTGTAGATGTTGGTATTAACTAATAAAGATTCCAATTTAAAGTGTAAAATGAATGAACAGGGTCAAATTAAGTCCTCTATCTATGATTAAATCTTACCGTTTAGGAATACCATTCGTTTTCTTTTTTACTCTAGTTTTGCCTCATGCTGTGTTTGTGTAGACTGGCTGGTGATAATTCAACATCATTACCATCCAGATGCGTTTATAATACTTTCTGGGGAAAAGGTTTGTGCAGCAAGAGTGCAAACACACCTAAACTATGTCTAATAGTGCAGGTACAACCTGTTTTGTACCTGCAATGCGAAATTGCCTAATATTAACCGTGAACCGGTAAATAAAATATGAAAGTATGCCATGTTAATGAGAAACCACACAGCGTGCTCTTTTCCAATGTCAATATACAAAGTAACAACTTCACGTTCAGCGGGCACAAATCACTGACACTGGAGACTTTACAAAAAAGTTAACTAAAATCTCTCTACGTATGATCTCACACACACACACACACACACACACACACACACACACACACACACACACACACGTGTATGTATGTATGTATGTATGTATGTATGTATGTTTGTATGTGTGTATATCAAAGCACAACCCCCTTAAAAGCAACACATTATAATTATCTCAAGTGTTGAGATGGAAAACAGATCAAAAGTAACACAACTCCTATGGTCTGTTATTTTATGTGGTGCTGCAGACTAGACAGTCTAGTGCATGTTTGGATAATTTTATTCATCCTCATGTTATGCTATGATTTTTTCCCCCCTTTTACTGCAGTCTTATCACACCAGCCAGGGTTTGAATTAAATCACAGCTTTGCCACATGTGCTTATTTTACATGCTGTATTATACACCCGTGCATGGTCCTTGTGTGCCAGTGAGCATTGGTAGTTATATAAGCAATATGGTTGCTTTGTCCTGACTGTTTATTATAATAATTGGGTGATCCATATTATTGTGACAGTTAAATTGCCTTGTTGTAGGATCTAATTATATAAGTAATTCCATGGACAGAGTATTAATCTCAGAGCATTAATCAAAGTTTTTGTTCAAACATGTTGCGCTGAGTTCACTCCTCTCAGATTGTTTTGTCTCCACTGAAGATGACTATCTGCTAAAGATGTTCTTTTTAAAGATCAACAACCATGTTTTTTTTCTGCACGAGTCCCTCATCCTCTGTAGATAAGACTTAGGAAAGTCAGGAAAGTGTTTCTTGTTGATGTATCTCCAGTCAAAGCTGCCAACAAAATCCTATTGTATGCTTTACACTGCCAGTTGAGTAGCGCTAATGAACTCACCTTACACATGCTGTCACACCATTAGATGTTCTCTTAATAGCTTTTTTTTTTTTTTTTACTTTATTAAATTTAAATAAATGAATCTCTGTAATGAACTATTTATATGAGAACATTTTTATCCAAGTCAATTTCTAAACACAATGAATAATTCATTATATTCTGCCATAGTGTTTTTGCCATATTTGTGTGGCTGAATCCCAAATAGTGCTCTGTTACACTTTCTGAATACACATCATTTTAAGACATTTGTTTGGAATGAATTTCCATAATCATGTCATAATCATCATTCTCATCGTCATCATCATCAATGTTTGTTCCTGAATTTAAATCTGGTGTCTGTTAACAAACCACATTCTCATCCATGATATTTAATTTAACATACTCGTAATAGTTGTTGATTATTCGGAGGATTATATTTAAACTTGAACACTTAGGCACTTTTACATGATAACAGTTACTAATACTGATGGCTGCTTAGTAACCATGGTGATGCAATGACCATGCTTTAAGATGATGGAAATATATGATGTATATCACTGTATGTATCAGATCACTCTAATCATTTTCATGATCATCAACAATCATGCTTTGCCCAGATCAGAGCAAATAGTCACCCTTTTTAATCACCTGTTTTTTTTTTTTTTGCATCTTTCCAATTATGTAAAAAAAAAATTATATAAAAAAAGTCAATGTCACAGTAATAATCTCTAAATTGCTGAGTAAAACGGCAAAACATTTACCTGAATCTACAAGTTGTCACACCAAATATTGACAGAGTTACTCAGAAATTGTCAAGATTCGTATTGGTTTTTTTATATATAGAAACATTTAATGTAATAATTTTTGGTCACATTTTTTTTGCATGCGCTGATGATTGTACAGGACTCTATATGACTGACTTGAAATTCATAGATAAATTTAAAACCAAACGACAGTATGTTGGTACTGAATTTCCATAATCAAACAATAATTAATCAGGGAATCTGACCATGGGGATTAGCATTCCTAATGTACATGTAATATCGCCTGCAAGATTGTTCCTTAAGCTGGAAAATATACTCATTAGCATCTAAATGGCATTAGTTGTTTCTGCTTAGTGGTCAAGCACAATGCTGGGTGTGGAGGAAAACAACAAGGTTGTTCTGCATTGCATTCGACATACAGTGTGTCACTAATAGTCACGAAAGCACAGCATTATCTAACAAAAGAAGTAGGTTGTCGTATATTAATGTAGATGAGTACTTGTTAATGTAAAATCCAGAAATTTTGTCACTGCTTTTGATTTCTCTGTAAATAATCATAAAACTGTTTTAAAAAAGTTTCCTTTACCTCAGCTTTTAATCTCTGTTTTTGTTCTGATACTGCTATGGAAATGCGCACATTTGCTGACAGGAAGTGTGTAACAGGATGCCGCTGGTGTCCACTGATTTTCACACAAGACAAACACAGGTGCTTCCAGCCCCCATTTGGTACTTTCCTGTATGAATATGTCCTTTGGAAAGCCACTATATAGATTAAGCGATATGTAAAAAGACAAAGTTTTTCTTTTTATCTTTAAAACTATGCACATGTAGTTATCATAAGTATATCACGGCAGTGAATATTCGAATGAAGGTAAAGCAGTCAGGAAGAATCCCAACACTAATATAGTATATGTTTCACGACAACTAACAGAAATACATTATTGTATTTAAGGCTTAATTGCTTTGCATCTCTCTATCGCATGCTTTAGTTGTGTCCTATTCGCATGTCATAACACCGCAGTGCATTTGTCATGCAGTTATTTGCTGGATATGCTTGTCAATCGATATCAAATCAGTAACATTATTACACATTAATGCAGGCCTGATTTTGATTACCCAGCTAAGCATGTTAGCTTCTGAACTGCAGTAGCTGCATAGTGCATTGTACGAGGTGGTACAAGGTGGTTCTGAAATTTGCAAGAATTGTCAAAACTTTGTGATAGACCTTCATCTTCAGGAAGAGGGTGAGGTCCACAGCAGCCAATTTTGGTTAGTAGGGCGGGGGCGGGATCGTGATCGTGTGAATTGTTCTCCGACGATGCTCACGCATCAAGTTGCCGAATTTAAAACACAGAACGACTAATTGGAGCTTCGCCGTATTTCAAACGTATTTCATGTCAAACATCTCTTGGACAGACTTGTCAAGTTTCACACAGAATTTCACGTTTGCTCTTTGTTTTAACTTGCTATCCATGATGTAATCGCAGATGTTGTAAAGCACATAGCACCCAGTTAGCCCCATTAGTCTAAAAACTTTTTGATACCATTTTGTGTAAAGTTGTTGGAGGGTAGTTTAATGGGGTTTTTTTTTTACACCTACTTGAGGCCAAAAGGCTGCAGGTGGCTGAGGCCAGAAATATGCATTGTAAAACCATTTCCTTGTATCTAATTTCTGTTACCTAACCTCTATTGTTGTGCTATCGACGCTTTTAAGATGCCAGTAACGTTTTCATAGCAAATTTAGACCGCAATTCTTTTCATGTTTAAAAGACAATATGACTTGTTCAAGAGGCACATTGGGTCTTTGGTTGCAGTGGGAGGGAATTGTGTAGGAAAAAGAATGTGTGTGTCTGTACACTGCCTGCAGTAGAATTTAACATCGGTTATACTGTTGGAAATCTTTTGTTCACAACATGACGTGAAGCTAACCACAGCTTTTTGCCACACATGCCATAAAAAGATTAACTAGGATTATGTGTAATAGCTCATACAGCAATCATGTATGACGTGTCATGTATGCTTTAGAAACATCCTATTTTATGTCATACACAGACCATTTTACACACTGAATTTCATTTTTCTTATCACAGAAAGTATTCTGTTTTAACCCCATAGGATTTTTGATGTCACCCTAGTAACATTGTCATTGTTTAAGCTGTTTAATTAAATCAGAAGAATGAAATATTCCTTCCAGACATTTGCTGAGGCAGCAGCTCTGTACATTTTATAAAGCATGTTATAGGCAGTTTATGTGTATGCAGGAGATCTTTTAAAGTTGTTTGCAATGTGAGTAGTTTAGGTATTTACTTGGCTCAATTGAACTCTCAGGATATTCTAACCATTAACCAGCCACTCACATTGTTGCATACGTATTACATTCCTTTGGGGTCTTTTATCAAGGACTCACACAATATGCCACTTGTTTTTCTGTACCAGGTGAAAGCCTAGATAATGTTGCACCAGGCTACAAATCAAAAAAAAAAAAAAAGGCCAGGTCAACAATCTCGGCTGAAAAGTTTTTGTGCTATTGTGCTACTATTTACAAGCCATGACCTTTCCGTCTGCCGTTTATTTTTCACCCAGATAGAACATTCATCAGGCTTAGTTCATCTTCTACTACTCAGGTCCAGACCAGGAGTACCGGAGATATAATACTCAATAGAAAAGCTTTTAAACCAAGACTTTTCCTTTGCTGCTAAAAGAATAATCTTAGGAAAGTAAACTCAGTGAGTGGTTAAAGTGGTTTAGGGACAGGAAAATGACACAGATTTCAACAAAGGGAAGGACATTTATTTTGTAACAGTAAATAACAGAATGGCAATTTACAAATTAATTTTGTAATGTAATTAGGATAAAAAAAAATGTGCTCTGATCTCAGTGATTGCAGAAAAGTGATTGCCTGTGATTTTTTATTCAAAATGTAAAACAGTGGAAACCACAGTCAGAGACTAAAACTTTCTTTCGGCTTCTCCCATTAAGGGTCGCCACAGCGGATCATCAGTATTCGTGATCCGCATGTTCGATTTGGCACGTTTTTACGCTGGATGCCCTTCCTAACGCAACCCTTCCCATTTATCAGGGCTTGGGACCTGCACTCATACTGGCTTGTGCAACCCTAATGGCTGGGTTTGGTTCCCTGACCGGGGATCGAACCCAGGCGATGAGAGCGCCGAATCCACTAGACCACCAGGGAACCACCGCAGTCAGAGACTATTGTTTATTAAATCTGCTATTCCAAATGATAAGTTTCCCACCGATATGATGTGCTGGATTTCATACTGTCCTGACACAATATATGATAACAGTATTGATCAAAATAATCATACAATCATGCAACCTTGTAATGAACTTGTCATGTCTTTCTCTGGCTATACTTCTTTGTTACACTTGGTGTAACCAAATCCATTTACATTTTATTACTCATGAATGTGGATTATTGTATTCAAGCAATTTATGCATAGTTTTCTTTCATTTTCTAGTGGTTACTGAATTTCCTCCAAGTATTTCAGCTTTTGTAATTAGCTTCCTGTTTTTCTTTTCTCAGGTCCAATGAAACAAAGGAGGCACCAGCAAAAGAAATCCAAGTTTTAGTAGGCAAAGAGGATAAAGTTGTTTCTGGTGTTACCAAGCATACAACCTGTGCTGATGTGGTTCAGGCTTTACTGGAAGACCATAAGACATTACCAGAAAGTAAAAGGCTCCTACATGGAGAACCAAAAGAGTTCTGTCTTCTGGAGCGGTGGAAGGGGTTTGAAAGGGCTCTGCCTCCCCTTACTCGTATCCTCCGCTTGTGGAATGCATGGGGTGATGAGAGGCCCTTCATACAGTTTGTCTTGGTGAAGACTTCTGAGTTTATACCCAAAAGGGCTTCCAAATCTAAGGGGCTCAGGTCTAAGAGATGGGAGCAGGGTTCAGTGCAGTATGCAAGGAACCTTCCTGTGGAGCGGCAGAAACGCATGGTGAAGAAGGCCTTTCGCAAACTGGAGAAAATGCAGAAGGTGGGAAGCTCGGAAGGTTCGGAGGAAATAGACAAAATGGTGCAACTTGTCATCTCCCAGGATTATACCATCCGACAGCAGCTCCACCACATTAGGCAAATGGACCTGGAGCTCGAGCTTTTGGAACAGCAGCTAAAAGAAAGCTGTCTGTCCGATTGTGGGCTTAGTGATAGTGCCAACAGCCAGTTGCTTTCCATGTCTGTATTTCAGCACGAGGATCAACTGCAGGAATACTTGTATACCAGTGATGGAATTGCACAATTAGACCTACAGGTGCTTAGACATCAGGAACTCATTAATGAGCTCTCTAGAGACATTGACCTGGAGCTGAGGAAAGCCGTTTGCACATTGGACACTGAAGAACTCGAGGGGGCAACAGCTACAAATCCTGCTTTGGAGTATGACCCCGTCTCTTCTCTATCGTCTTCAGAATCTGTAGAGCTGGATACTTTGCAAAGTGAGTTGGAGGCTAGTATGAGAGCAGGGATTTCCCTCCATACCCAAACCCAGGACCTTGAAAAGGAGCTTCAATATAACACAACATTGCTGCAGTCAAGAAACCAGGAGTACCAACATCTTATAGCCCAGTTGAGCTCAATGCAGCTGGAGGAATGTGCTGAGCCACCAAACCCTGTTTACCCGAAGAGCTCTGTCAGGCCTGGTGTCTCTCAGACCACAGGGACTCTTAGACAGAAACTTTCACCTAGTGATGTGACAGACACAGACTCGGATACTGGTATAAGCTCTACTCATAGTCAGGACTCATTGTCTCCTTGCATGGACAGACAGCCCCCCCTGGACACTGATGTCTAAATGATAGACCTGTAAATAAACAAGCAACAGAAATGGTTAAAACATGCATACATATATAATCAATGGCAATAGTGGTGGAAAAATGTACATTTATCATTTTGCTTTTATAAATAGCCCAGCTATCAAATAAGCATTATTTATAAGACAAGTCATACCTCTTGTGCGAGCTGATGGTGGACATAATCAACATCTCAATCAGTATCAGTCAGTAATAAATTAGAAAGTATCAACTGTATCAGTGTTTCGAATTGCTCCTTTAAATGAAAAATGTTTAAAAGTAAAAGAGGCTGTTCGCAGTCATATTTTGTTCCCATAGATTTGAGTGTCATTTTGTTTACCAAACAATTTTCACTTGGCTAGGTCTAAGATGATTGGTCTATAAACCTTTCAACAGTAAACATTTCTACAAGATTCAGAACATTGTTGGATTTTAGATATATTCAGAAAACCTGGGTTAACAGTGATTTAACATGGCCAAATGTTCACACCTGATCATCACACCCATATGTGTTTCTTCCCCAAAGCCTTTTTCACAAAGTTGAAAGCACACAATTGTATAGAATGTCTTTGAATGCTATAGCCTTACAGTTTCTCTTCAATGGAACTATAGGTCTAAATCTAAATGTTCCATTTGAGCAGAATTCCTAAAACTTCTTTAAAATAAATCTTTATTTTGTACATCTTATTTATAAGAAATGTAAATATTTGAGGTGAGGATGTAATAAATATGATAAAAATAAGCTTATAATTAAAAGTTGAATTGTTTTATATTAAAACATACCACAGCATTCATGTAGACACCTTTTAACTTCTTACTTCTCAGAAATGATTTTTTGATTTCCTGTATAACACTTATCTGCACCATGTAGCCCATTTTGTAAAGCTATGATATGAACTAATACATATTTGTACAGTTGATTGTTTTAATCATGTCATTTTAAATAATTTAGACAGGGAGAATTAATTTATTACATTACTCAAATGAGAAAAAAAAGTGCATGGTTTTATTCACAATGTATTTTTGCATAAATGAGTTTTAATTTATGTACATGTCAAATTTTCATTCACAATAGGATCCTACCTCCTTCCTTCCTTCCTTCCTTTTTTTTTAAAATAAAATCACAGTAAAATTGTGTAAACCTTTTTTTTTTACTACAGCCACTCACAACTACACTGTATCATCATAGCCTCTGAGGCAATGAAACAGCACAAGCAGCAGGAATGCAGTGTGACTCAGGTGTAATGATGGGGTAAGTGAGGAATTCTAATCGAAACACCACTGCACAGGCTTCAGTTCAGGCTAGGAAAGAGAAATTTGAGCTGTTTGGCATGAAGCAATTCCCACATTTTCTTTGCCTCTAAATGTGCAACAGACCAACGCAATCTCGTTAAAGTGCTGTTTTGTTGCTATGTAATGTAATCTCCCGCTTACTCACATAGGGACATGTTATTTCGTTATCATGTACAATGTTTTATCAGGAAAAGGGTGAAATAATGCTAATCAAACAGCTCATCAGAATCAATATGATATTATACATATATATTATGTATATAGACTGCGTTGTATATATTTAATTGCCAGAAGGAACAGTGCAGGAATAAATCAGAGATGGCTCATCATGCCGCCATTACCATGGCGACTTATTTTCATCCATTGGGAGGAAGAGGAGGCCTGCCAAAACTCTGTTGTGTTGCAAAATGGGCATAATTACCTTGCTGAAAACGTCAATTACTGCTTCTCCCACTGCTGATGCAGTAGCTTCTCGTGCACTAACAGTTACTTGATCCAAGTCTCATAAATAGTCATTTCAGAGGCCGTTTTTAAAGAAACACGTCTTGTTTTAGACTGTAGCTGACCGAACAGCTTTACAGGCTAGGTGTGGGCAAAATATTCAAAGACCCAAAACACAGGTAATTGTGCAAATTTGTGCAATGTGCCTGCACTGTCTTAAGCAGTTTTATCACATTAGATGAGTGAGTCATAGCCATAGCAAGAGACTTGCTGTTGTCCTAAACAACAGGAGATAACATTGATGTTTGATGTGGTTTGCCTCAAGTGAGATAAGATAGAGACTGACTGAGTTAGACAGAGGAGTCATGCTGGTTCATACTAAATTAACTATGTGGAGTCATTCTACAGGCTAGCCTTTACACCCAAGAGCAACCACATACATGTTGGCCAAGTAATTAACAACATCTTCAATTTCTTTTCGTGTACGATCTCTTCGATTAGGTGTAGGTTCTGAACAAAAGCAAGTTGTGTGAAATCACATCAACCGATGATTACAAATTAGCTAATCAAAACAAGGACAATTAATTTCACACACATTCCCTTTAACACTCAGCAAAACAAATTTCCAGTGTTGTTCAAAAGCAATTCATTACCTATGCATGAAGTATGATTATTACTTACTCAGCTTATGAAAAACACAAAAGCAATTCACTTAAATGCAAGCCAATTCTTCTTTCGTTTGAACTTAGTGATAACAAAGAGTGATTATTTAAAACATTATATGCAATAATAGATTTCATGTGCTACACACAATTTTCCAATGTGACTGACTGAGAAAATGGCATCCCCGTATTTCAGGCGGAAAAAATTCCAACCATCTGAAATTGTTTTACATGATTTAAAGCAAAGATTTTTTGTCATTTTTTTATTGTATAATGGATCAGGTGATGTAATATTTCATGGAAAATAGAAAAAATTCAGCTGAAATGTAAACTAGCCCCAACGTTGTCTAAATATAGTGTCATTTCTTAATGATTCTACATTCTACATAATTATCAAAGACAAAAATTTGGGATCTGGTTTTTGGGCCTAGTGGCATAATAAGATACAAAAGACATAAAAAAAATCAACTCATTACAGCAACAACAATACTCTTTTAAAACTTTTTATTGTGAAAAATCTTGAACATAAAGCCAAAAAAAGTTATAAAATTTGGCTCCTTTGTTTGCTAGAACACAAAAATGCACGTCTTTCAAATGCTGTTTTAGAAAATCTTTAGAATCCTACAAAAGTGGTAAGGGAGTCAGTGAAGCAAAAGAGAGCCCACTGGATTAAACAGCAATGGCATGCCTGAACAACACCAGCTTCAGAAGGCAATTGCCTCAACCCTAAACACTGTTAGAAGAACTGCCATCAGCCACAAAGCTATAAATTTTGTGGTAATTAAAGTCAGGACATGCAGCCAGCAATGAAAACAATAATAAAATCGTTCTTCCTCAAATTTGATTTGCATTTGTCTTTTCGAAGTGTTCCTGCACAGATTATGCTGAGTAAAGAATCTTTTAAACAAGCATTGTGGTAAAAAAAAAAGTCTGTCTATCTAAACATGGCTAAATCCTTGCTACTATTGAATGTCCTGCTTTGATCATGTCATTGGATAGTTTTGTTTGGTCAAGCAAAACTTCTGTAAATGTTTTGGTAAACCTCTGCCTACTATAGCCTCTGAATGGAACAGCAAGAGCAATTCTGTTGTGTTTGTTACACTCAGAAGAGTTTTGTGTTTCAGATCAAAAGACGAATATGAGGCCAGAACTTCAGCATGGAGTTTCTGATGTTTACATCTGGATGTGTTAAACAACTTGGAACCTGTTTGCATTTATTTCAACACACCCATTTTTCAACCGATCTAAAATAATAGAACATGTGACCAACAGGTGATACTTGCTGCCCTGGTATGCCCTGTGTAATTAATTGTTTCAACAATTAAAAACTTTGCAAGTCTACTCTTCTTTTCAGCACAGGGTTTTACCTGTGATAACTGGTATTTGTTTTTTTTTTAAAGGCTTAAACAACATGAAAAACAGGAAGCTGTCTTTGAAAGAAAAGTCTGCCATTTTGAAGCCGGGGAAAGAAGGAAATTGATCAGAAAAATTGCACACGCTTTGAACATATTCAATACAATAATTTGAAATATCCTAAAAAAATTTAAGTATCAGACATCAAACTATTATAGGCATTTCCTATAATATGTTTAAGTCACTGTTAAGCTCTTTAAGTATTAAGTTAATACTTATTATAATGCTCTATTAGGGATGTAATACCGCATTTGGATTAAACAGATTATGCATTGTGTATGACTTTATGCATCATGAATGGGATGCTGTGGATCGCAACAAAACAGTCGCTCAAGCAGGAGGTATTTACTTTCATGCGGGTGCGAGTGAGCTGTCAGATATGGAGTTTAAATAAAGACCAAAGTAAGTGCCTTTCATGATCATGGTGGTTTAATTTAGACTACTAGATTGTTTATATTGTGGGGAAAACGCACCATTTATTTACCAATTTTTTTTTAAACGCCACACACACACACACACACACACACACACACACACACACACACGTCTTCACATTAAAAATTCAAATACAGATATGAATCAGTAAATAATTACACATAGAAATATTAGCACTGTGTTCCATCCATGTAACCCATGCTTTTCATAATTTTATTTTTATTTTTTAAGCCAAGCATCTAAAACATGATTGTATAATTGATTGCACGATATTATCTTTCAGCATTTCCTTTTTACTGGGTACAAATCAAAAATAAATAAAACCACTTTCCAGCATTCAGAGCGAATGGCACTAATGCACTTTTCCCCACCTGACTATGTGCTTAAATGCACTTCTTGGGTGGTCTCAAATAGTCTAGATATGTATTACTCTGACATTGTGCTGTAGGATCTGTAAATCTGTGGCACCTTCATAGCTGAGCCGCACACACGCTTCTTTCATGTTTAATGTCTCGCGCTCTCTATTCCTGTGCTCCAACTGTGCACGTATTATTACTGTTATTTGTGTTTGCTCTACCACAGGTGTTCTCTCAGGCTCATCAAACAGCCTTTCATTATGGCCAAGCCAGTCTGCAGAGCGCTCAGTAAGAGGGCAGGGGGGCAGGGACAAAGAAAATAAAATCTTGAGATGTTTGTTAAGAAGAATCCTATGCTCAGTTATGTAGAGCCGAGTATATAAAATAGTATAATACAGATTTGTTCATCAAATGTCTAAAAGTAAATTTTAAAAGGATAAAACTTGGCCTGTGCCTCCTTTAGCTACATGTAACGTCTATACATTGCCATGTTCCTGATTAGCTTCTCACACAAGAGCTACCCTCAATGCCTCTGTAACTCCCAGTGAGCCCATTACCTGAAATCTGTTTTTTTCCACTAGGACTCCATTCCCAGCATTTATGTTTAAAAGACTTTGATTGCCTATGCCTCAATGTTTTAAATCATATCTAATCAGTCTAATGTTGTAATTTAAGGGGGGAAACATCAAAGGTACATTAACACCCTACGGCTATTGTACATGATTTTATTTTTAGGAATCTAAAAACCTAAGGAGTGTAGGCACTCTATTATTATTCTACATTTTCTTCTCTTACTCTTTTTCTCTTCTTTATTATTATTCATTATTGTTAGTAGTAGCAGTAGTAGTAGTACTATTTTTGCTAGGTTGTCAATGGCAACTCATAGAACCCTCTGGTAAAAAGTTTTAAAAAATCGCCGAACTGGAAATGTTGCTGCATCTCAGCAAATGCTCACTGGCATAATTGGTGGGCCTTTTTAGAACAGTGTTATAAGGCTATGCAATCAAATTTGTGACAGCGGCACCTAATGGTCAAAAGTTATAATAATAGGTTTAAAAAACTGCTATGGTGTACTGCCATTAATACTCCTCCCCCTCCCAAACCATTAAACGTCCAATCGTCACCCAGTTTGGCTCACATTATTTTTACCTCTGTCTGAACAAAATAATTTATCAAATTGATCTTTATTATTCAAAATGTGTTTGACTGCTTGCATCTTTAATACTTTTATTATAATTTTATGTAGATACTGTATGTCACACACTCTAAATGTGACAAACTCTAAAAAATCTAAAAAAAAAAAAAAAATTAGCTGTAGCATTTATAATTTGTACAACCTTTTTCAATTTTTAAATTCGGGAAACAAGTTTAATTGTTGATTGGTGCAAATAAAAAAATTTACATCACTGCAGCTAGAGGATTTTATGGTTTTCTCTCTGCCTGTTACTATTCTCTTTTTTGCAATGATAGCACCTCTGTGTGTTCTTTAGAAAAGATAAATGGTGAAACAGTTTAGTATTTTTTTTTTTATTATTATTAACTCACTTCCATCTTTTGTACATTTCTGTATTTTAAAACAGTAATCCCTTCCTTCCGGCTTTTTGTTTCTCTCTTTTCACATATATTCGCTCAATCCTTTATTCCTTTCATATATATAACTTTTAAGCATCAGTTCCTACCTTTCTTCCTTCCTTACTTTTTTCCTTCCTTCCTTTTTTCCTTCCTTCCTTCCTTCCTTCATTATTTTATATAAATAATTTTAGGAGTAATCTCATAATAGCAGTTTATAAGATTCATTTACACCAGTTGCTTCCTTCCTTTATTTTTTCTTGTCTTTTCATACATCAGTTAAGGAGTAATCTCATAATATTGATGTATCAGCTTAATTTTCTTTGTGGTTAATTGTTTTGTGATGCTAAGATCAAAAAGCATTAATATTGTTTATGCACAGCAGTGTGTGTGTGTGTGTGTTTGTGTGTGTGTGTGTGTGTGTGTGTGTGTGTGTGTGTGTGTGTGCAACGCATGTGATAGAACACTCATACAGCAATGTTCATGATGAGGGCTTTGAATGTTTGGCCGGAGCAGGGCTTGAAGTGCAAACTATTGAGGGCCACTGGCAGCTGTATTAGATCTTGCATGGGGAACCTTTGATCACCCACAGACCCCCGCTCTCCTTTCTCACAGCTCTTTCAGGCTTCCTGTACAACATGGTGGCAATAGCACTAATCTTGATTCACTTCTATGTCAGCTTCACTTTGAAGAGCATGTCTGTGAGATTAATCTGATTTGATGTTCATTTCCAGAGAGCCTCTTTCCCACCAGTACTTTGTGTTTGACACACCACCATCAAAAAGTCTGCTTTATTTGAAGACACTTGGACATTCCAAAGTCTGGAAAAAATTTAATTTTTTGATGACTAATTAGTCATCAGTAATTTTTGTCTGTTACAGTTTTAGGCATATTTTAATATACATTAAATTCTATTTTAAAAAACAAATACTGTCACAAACCAGCTGTACAGAAAAACAGATTCTGATGTAGATCTAGGTCCCTGAATGAGAGCGGTAAGAAAAACCCCTGTAAGAACCCAACCTAGAAAAGAACCCGTCCTGTTCTGAGTAAAGTAACTGAAATGAAAGAGTATATGTAATTCAGATTCCAAAAAAAACCATTTCAAATATTTTTTTTTATTAATATAACTTTACAAATCCTAGGACTCCCAGACCTGCATTCCTCACTCTCATACAGTACCTGCATCCTTTTTTTCATTAGGTTAACAGGCAACACTTAAATATACACTGACCAGGCATAACATTATGGCCACTGATCAGACAAAACATTATGACCACCTGCCTTATATTGTGTTGGTCCCATTTTGCTGACCTGTCGAGCATTACCAACATTAACTTCTTCAGCAATTTAAGCTACAGGAGCTCATCTGTTGGATCGGACCACACAGGCCAGACTTCGCTTTCCACGTGCATCAATAAACCTTGACCGCCCATGACCATGTTGCAGGTTCACCACTGTTCCTTCCTTGGACCACGTTTGATATATACTGACCAATGCAGATGCTCTGACCCAGTCGTCTGGTCATCACAATTTGGGCCTTGTCAAACTCGCTCAAATTCTTACACTTGCCCATTTTTCCTGCTTCTAATACAGTAATCCCGTTTATCGCGATGGTTACACTCCAAAACCACCTGCGATAAATGGATGCCACCCCAAAAATGCTATTTTATGTATACTGTATAATGTGTAGTGTATTGTATTAACATTTAACTTCATTTCATGATTAATAATTATATTTTTACTAATAAATTCCTTTATTTCAAAATAAAACTCTAAAAAGATTTTCCTATAAGTTTTTTGGTCTATCGTGTTATCCGCGAGAAGAAAAAGGAAAAGCAGCGTAACTAATTAGTTATGTGGCAAATGCAATTCTGCAATAAACCGGGGTCGGGAGATTCAAACCGTGGTAAAGCAGGGATTACTGTACCTCAAATTTGACCCCAAAATGTTAACTTGCCGCTTAATATATCCCACCGACTAACAGGTGCTATAATTAAGAGATAATCAGTGTAATTCACTCATCTGTCGTAATGTTATAATGTCATAATATTTCACCTGGTCAGTGTACAAGACAAAGCAAACTTATAAAACTGTCTGGTACAAAATGTGTTTAAGTTGAATTAGAGTTTAAGGCTTGCTTCTTTGTTCTTTTTCCACAATGGAATTAGTTGATTCCTTTTTTTAACAGTGATGGTTTGGAAGATATTATTTGGGCTATAGTTGTTCAGGAATGTGCACAAGTGCTTTATAACAACGTGTTAAGTGTTTTATCAAAACATTATTCAATGCTGATATGTTTTTCATACAAATAAAAGTCTGTGTACCATTTTTTAAAGGACACATTCCAGTTGATTAACATGTGCAGGGCTCCATATCAGTAGCCTGATAATACTCTTGCGTTTTACAAGTCTCTTTCCTCCAGCTTTTGTGCCCTTGCTGGGTGTTGGCTTCCTCTGGAGTCAGCTGTGTGCATTTCCTGTTCTGGCTCCTGCCTGGTAAAGTAGAGACTGCTTTAACACTACACAAATTAGCATTAACTAAAATATGAAGGATGAAGGATTCAAAATGTAATCTGTTAAAAAACGATATGCCTGGACACATAATAAAATGAGAACACAGAATAAAATTAGGATTTAAAAAATGTTTTAGATATATTTATCTATTATTATTTATATTTACATACAGTAATAACCCCCAGTCTTCTTGAATTATGTTCCACTAGAGTGTGGAGATTTGTGGTTATTCAGGCACAAAGATTTAGTTAAGTCAGAAACTGATGTAGGATGAGGTGGCCTGGGGTTCACTCAGCATTACATTTTATCCCAAAGGTGTTTAATATGGTTAAGGTCAGAGCTTTATAGCAGGCTGCTCAAGATCTAAATCATGTCAAGCCAATTCAAGTTTAATTCTATAGCGCTTTTTACAACAAACAGTGTCTCAAAGCAGCTTTATAGAAGTTAAGAGTTAAGGTGAACGATGTGTATTTATCCTTGATTAGCAGCTTGTGGTGACTGTGTCAATTAAAAACTCCCTTTAGATGTTATAAGGAAGAAACTTTGAGAGGAACCAGACTCAAAAGGGGAACCCATCCTCATTTGAGTGATATCAAGTGTGTGATTATAGTCTTTAAAACAATACAGAACACTGGAGAGTTTGAACTAACATGAGCACCAGAATGTAAGATTATTATTAATGTCCCTTCTACAGTCTTATACAGTCATTTGAGGTTATGGAACAGGTGCTACTACAGTAAGTAACTCATCATATCATCATAGATCATCATAGATCCAACACCAGCTTCTCTATGCCAGAGCCTTTAAACACTCAAAGAGATCCAATGTCCAAACTCTACATGAGGTGGAATCCAAATGGCGCTGGTACGTCTCTAGATGGTTCGGGATGTTTGCGGGATCGGCATCTACTTCTTTAAAGGTCCATAATCTTTATGAGGTCATATGTGACTGGAGCTAGCGTAACCTCAGGATGCCTCGGAAGAGAAAGAGAAGCAGTGGAGAGAAATTAGTGTAGCTGTTGTTCTTGAACTTGCTTTTTGTAGTATTGTAAGTATATTGCTGGAAAGGTATATTTTGTATATACTGTACTGTAATATACTATATATATTATACTTTATGACATTATAACATTATGTGAGTAAATTACACTGATTATTTCTTCATCATGGCACACGTTAGTGGGTGGGAAATATTAGGCTGCAAGTGAACATTCTGATTTAATTTAAGTGAGTCTGACAAGGGCTAAATTGTGATGGCTAGACAACTGGGTCAGAGCATCTCCAAAACTGCAGCTTTATGGTCAAACATGTCTATAATTATAAGTCTTATTATTAATAGTCTTCAATAATTTCATTTAAATTCCTAACAAAGCTGAACTTTAACGGATGTGACAGCAAGATGGACAACTAGCACTCATTAGTGTAATTTATCAATCAATACAATCAATTTATAATTATCATTCAAATAATTTGTATTGTAAAGAATTTGTGCTTATATATTGTTGATACCATGGCCAAATATGTGGAATAATCTCAGTGAAATAATAATAATACGGTAATTATTTACATGTGCAATAACTTTTGTAGCTATTATTGTACTCTGAGTTTACTGCCATTTGTTTTTCACTCCAATATACCTTAATATGTATTTACATTTGTATTTTAAATTTTTATTTTTTTACCTTAAGCTGTTCTTTGATATTTTATTGTGAGTAACTGCAACCAAAAAATATCTAATTCTGATTATTGCCACAGTTATTATTTCTCTAGCTGACATGTTAGAGCTTAGGAGTAAAGCTGTTAGTCAGATAATGTTTCCATGCATCCCTTACATCTCTTTGCTGAAAGGGACATTACCTAAGCATTAGTAAATATAAATATTTTTTTGAATCAATCTTGTTTTCTAACTTATATTTACTTTTACTGGTTGTACTTTTTCCAAAAAATTTATTTAGAGAAGTAATCTCTTAAACTGTAAACAGTGTAAATGCATAAAATCCTCTGATTACTGTTTATGGGTATGTGGATCTATATGGAATTTTGCATGTTCTCCCTATGTTTTCCAGGTTCTTTTGCTCTCCACCCACTACCCAAAGACAAGCCAATAGGTGTATTTGGTTCTCTTAATTGCCTCTAGACATCAATATGTGTCTGTGTTGGCTATTAGATGTGACCCTGACAAAAAAAAGATTTTTGCAGATGAATAAGAGTTTAAAGAAGCAATACTAAGGCATGTGCTAAGTTCATACGATTGCAAACTTGAGCTAAGATATATCTCATTTCTTGTAGTAAGTTCAGCCAAAGGTTCTAAAAGAACTGAGACATTCCTGGCTAGCATGTGCTATTCAGATCCCTGGAGGCGAGGAATAACTTGTAAAAGGATTGAAAAGTGACCTGATATTCCCTAATGTTAGAATGAAGAAGCATTCCACATTCCTGCAGGGTTTTTTCATGGGTTTTTGACAGCTAAATAATGCCTGTTCTCCAGGAATAAGTGAAACAATCCGGGTTCATTGTACTTCTGAATGTCTTAATTTGAAGAACACATTAGTAGTTTTATTGAATGGCAAAATTGTTGAGTAAAATGGTAGATAGTTGCACACTATTTGAGTCATATATTTTGGTGTAAATCTATCAAGCACTATTGGGAAAAAAAGAGGGCAAAAGAGCAGAGAGAATAAGAATAAGCAAATAGCTATAACAAAGGATTTATTACTCTATGCTCAGTGAATGTGATTCATTTTAATGAGATATCCCACAGGTTTAAGTAATACAGGTGATGGAAAGAAGCTGTAAACATCACTATCTAGATACAAATGATCTCATCAATCATCCATCCATGATTTCACATTTATACATCAAGGTAATTACCCTCCAAACACATTATATATCCCATGCAGCCCTAAGGTTATCGGATTCCTCCACAGCAAATTTTGTCAGGCGCATATCTGACCGATATTGTAAATCAAGCTTCCCCACAGAGACATTTTTGTTCTTACAGCAAGCAGAATGTTTGGGTTAGGGGCACAAAGTTAGTATAAAACCTATTCAATGTTCAATTTTGAACATTGTGAACTTCTTTAAAATTTTAAGTGTAATTACTAAATAAAGCAGGATATCCGTCTCTCATTTCAAATACGAAATTTACCATCTTCCTTAAGAACTGCATGAACAGGAGATACTATAAGCAGTATGAACTGACTATTAGCACCCCTTAATAAATTAAAATTCATGATTTGGTAATATAAACGACAACAGTTTGAAATTGGTGGCTAGTGCACCCAAAATGCAAAGAAAACGTATTTAGGAGCTAAACGTTCTACTTATTTTTTTACTTATTTAACTAAAATCATATTATTACAGCAAAAACTATGAACAGGAACATTCCACACAAAGGGCATGGTCAGTTTTACTCCCTTGACTCACAGATACGCACAGCTGTGCCATTGTTGGGTTTGAGCATGTGATCTCACAATGTTAGTGTGAATGCTTTTCTGCTGCAGAAATTCATGAGCTCATTTGAACTTGTCATATTTCATTTTTTCCATTCTGAAAAAAAGGTTACATGTAAACGAAATTCAGATCAGAACTGTTACAATATGATTTGTCTATTTAAAATCGAACTGGAGCCAATATTTGAAACAAATATTTCAAATATTTTTTTCAAATATACTGACCTTTGCAGAACAAATATCACAGCCAGTGGGAATCCGCTTGTGATATCTGGACGTATGAGCACATAAAGATGCTTCCTGTCTCTATGAGAGTGGAGATGGCAGGCATTGTGTACATAATGCACACAGCAATCCTGAGGAGGCGGGGGGAAGGGGGTGATGGAATATGAGCAAAAATTTTATTTTTGTCTTTCATCCATTCATTTTGGCATGAGCTCCTGTTTTTGCTTGCCTTGGCTGGAGCTGAATTTGATGTGCCTTTGTGTTGGACGATGATGTCAGAGAGGTTAGTGGGAACACCTGCTGAATTACGCACAGAGCTGTGGCATGTAGGCTGAGAGGTCACAATACCCTCTTCAGAGAATCTATCCAACACTCTGTGTGTGTGTGTGTGTGTGTGTGTGTGTGTGTGTGTGTGTGTGTGTGTGTGTGTGTGTGTGTGTGTGTGTAGTCCTTTTTTAGTGCATGTATTACAGTGTTTTAACTTATCCCAAAAGAGGTGATGTACTTCCTCTGCTTTGTGGATCTGCCTGACTACCCTAGACACTCCTGCTCACAATCAGGGAGGCTGCATTTAAGGTTCACTGCTTTAATTTCAACAGGAAACACACTCCATTGTTCCTGCTGGGTGGCTCTGGTATGTGATAGAAAGTAGAAATAAGTCCTGAGTGGTATTTCTAAGATGACCAATCTAACCATTCCATCTGACCTTTGACTTCATTACATGCAAATACTAATTAATATTAAGTTTAGAATTCATTATTTTCACTTTATTAATTATAACAAATACATGTTTAGCACTAATACAGGGGAAAGATCCATGTTATACAACTTGCTTATTAATCTAAGCTAATTCAGTAGTGTCTTACAATAGAATGAAACTCTTTGTTGGATTTTCACACTGGTTAACAGATACATTACCCACAACCACATCCATGATGGATTTCTCATTAACAGCCCTGCTGAAATGCTGAGGGAGACAAAATTTCTCCTGTTACAAAACATTCTGATTGTTTCTGCACTAGCATTGCTCTACTGTGGCATAAGAACATCACAAAACCACAGAAATATTTCATTCATTATACACAACTAACCAGCAAAAAACAAAACAAAACAAAAAACAGTAGAATCATTAAACACAATCACAAATTAATTACAAATATTTGAAATCGAAAGATATTAGATGTATTTCAAGCTGTAGTATTCCTTTAAAAGGTTAATACCTGCAAGTGAATGGTACACTTTTTTCTTTAGCCGTTTCAAAGTTGTTCAAGGAAAACAAGTCTAACCTCACCTCCATTTATGTAAGTCTTCCCAACTCAGCCAAATCGCTTCTGTCACCTGTGTGGAATCCAATGGTCCCCCTTAGGCAGTTTTCCCACCTGCAATGAATCTGTATCTAATAGTAGGTGTAAAAAAATATTGTGATTAAATTGTTCCCAATTGTTGTGTTTTGTGGAATTTCTGTTCAGTTCCACTTATTCCAGGCTCAGGTCAGGTTTACCTGTCATTCCCGTCAATGCATAGGGACTTGCAAACACACAGAATATGCGCCTGCTAGACACTACTATAGTGTCTGTAAAAAAAAAAAGATGGTTGCATGGCATGGTATTGGGTGTAATTTTGTTCAATACTCTATTTGAATATAATGGGAAGTATTCCCATATAGCTCAGTAGTTAAGGTGCTGGGTTACTGATCAGAAGGTTGGGGGTTCAAGCCAAGCGGCCACTCTTGGGCCCTTGAGCAAGGCCCTTAACCCTCTTTGCTCCAGGGGCGCTGTATCATTTCTGATCAATGCTTCTGAGCAAGCTGAGATGTGTAAAGAATGAATATCCCTGTGCTGTAATGTATATGTGACAAATAAAGGCTATTAAGTTCAGTTTGCACACCTATAAAATGAACTTTAGTCATTTGGACTATGCTTCCCACTATTTACAACTTGATTAGTTGAATATCTTCTAGTAAGAGCCATTCTTAATCTTTAGTCTTTGTAAACAAGAAACATACTGTACTGTGCATTATTATTTGTTCACCATAGCAGCCTAATGTGCAAAAAATGCACAGTTGGCACAGAAGCTGGTTACGTCTGGGTACGTTTACTTTATTGGTAAAAAAAAAGTCTCAGGAGTCTCCTGTGTAGACTTTAAACCAAGTTCAACCTGAGGCTGAAATGGGAAGTCTTTGTTTTGACAGTCTTGGAAGGGCTTCTTTGTTCTTGCTTATCTCTCTTTCTTCAGAAACCCACCCTATCACACACACACACACACACACACACACACACACACACACACACACACACACACACACACACACACACACACTCAGTGAGGCTTTCATGTGCAACCCATAGAGGTGCAAGCTTCATTCCCTGTGGGAATAAAGTTTGTGAGATGCAATTTAACTTTAATGTGTTAATAAATGAAAAATGACTTACATGTAGATAAGAATGCAATAAGAATCTATATTTTACCATACACTATAGAAGTACAAATGGTCATAGTGTACTGTAATATAATATATACAGTATAATATATGTAAGTGTCAAAAAGTCAGATTCCTTAGACAATCATGACAGGACCTTTTTTTTTTTTAAATATATTGTGCAAGATATGATGTACTTTATATAGTACATATTGTAGCCTGAACCAGTTTTTACCTAATCCGTTGAATAGGAGGTGAAAAGAAGATGAAAAATAACAATGACAGCTCCAGGCTATGTGAAAGTTTTGAAATATTAAGCCTCTTTAGTTTGAGTATATCAATCAAATGTATGAAATTTTACTTTCAAATTACTACATTTAAGTCATTTGGATGACATTAATTTCTTTAAACATGTTGCTTTACATGTATAAAGACACTCATGATAAATAAAATAAACAACCATTGTGTGTGACTTTAAATATGCTTCCTTCATGCATGAATTCATAATATATTTTATTCCACAATCATTTGAGTACACTAAACACTCATTAGTCTAGGTCACTTTTACCAACTGGAGGTATGCATAAATCCTTTTAAATGCTGTTAAACCCAGTAAAATCCATCTTGGTGCAGCTTGTACAACTGTGCAACTGCAGATGAATACAAACATTTACTGCTTATTATGGGCACAAGAAGGATTGAATTCATAAGGATAATTGCAATTACAGGGAAAGCTTTCTACATTATAGCACTATTGTGGTTAAATAGTTCCTGTCTATCTGGAATGGTAGAACATCATGGTCCTGGGGTGTAAGGAGAATGGGAGTTGGTTCAGTTTCACCCATGGCTACAATTTACAAAATCCTGCAGGACTTTATCCTGCCTTATCCTGTTCGGAGTCTTGGTCTAGATCCTATAGCAATAACATTAGGTATATGGCAGGAATACACCCTGGATTGGATGCAGAGCACTTTACACACACATTCATACATTTATTCGTATCAATGGTTAATTCACAATAGCCAATCCACTTACCGGCATGTTTCCACTGAGTAGGAGGAAATAGTAGATTCTAGAGCAACTTCATATGTACACTAAAAGAACATGCAAAACTTTAAACAGACAGAAGCTCAAGTAACCCAGGATTAACAGAGGATAACAGAGGAGGCAATGCTATTAAAGGTATCAATGTGTTGCATGATGATCAATACTCTAGCATTCAGCTGTCAGTCCAATACTGCCAACAAGGAACAATATATATTGTAGAATGTTTCTCCATTGTGTATTCCATTCTCCTAATCCTCAGGTCATTCTATTCCTGACTAAAATTTTACCCACAGTAACATTAAGCAATACCAAATAATAAAACCTCCATGTAATAATCATTCACTGCAAAAGCTTATAAAAAATCTATATGCTGACGTCCTCGACTATTATCACCAATACTGGTTAAAGGGAAGATTCCTGGGCCACTGCATATCTAAAAAAATCTATTTTTTCTAGCTCATAATATTGATTTTTATACATTCATGTACAATTCATTCACCTTGAATTCTAGGGTTATCACCTAGTACATAGTAGGCCTTAGAATTAGTTAAACACAACCTCAGATGAACAACAGCACATGACATATTACACACCATTATTTATTTTACTAAACAAGCCAAAATTAAGAAACCATGTGTGAAAAACACATGTGATTTAATAGCTTGTAGCTATAATAACCCTTTAGCATCAGTGACTTGAAGTAATCATGTCCTAATAAATTGAACAGTCTCCATATCATTAAGGAGGAATTTTGGCTCATCCTTCTTTACAATGCTGCTTCAGTTTATAATGGTTTGTGTGAATTTGTCTAGACACAACTTGCCAAAGGTCCTGCAACACCATATCAGTTCGGTTGAAGTCTGAACTTTGAACGAGCCATTGCAGCAACTTGATTTTGTTATTTTTTAGCCATTATATTTAGCCATTACATTATGTTGTAGATTTGCTGATGTGCTTGGTATCATGATCTTGTTGCATGACCTGTTGCATGTTGAAGTTTTGGCCAAACTTTGGCTATATGAGACAGATGGCCTCAAATTTGACTCTAGAATACTTCAGTATACAGAAGAGTTTATGTTCAACTCGATGGTGGCAAGTTGCCCAGACCTGTGGATGCAAAACAAGCTTAAATCTTTACCGGAACACCACTGTACATGATAGGTGGTATGAGGTGTTTGGGCTGACATTCTATGTGTTTGGATTTTGCCAGCAGTGGCACTGTGCATTATGGCCAAACATCCTCACTTTCACTGGTTTCATCTGTCTAAAGACATTGCTCAAGAAGTCTTGTTGTTCGTTCAGATGCAACTTGCCATGTTCTTTTTTTGAGACAAGAGACTTTCTCATAGTAACAAACAAGCTTTGTTTAGTGTTTTTCTAGTTGTATTGTCAAGACATTTAACATGCCAACTGAGGCCTGCAGAATCAGAGATATAACTAAATGGGACCATTGCAATTTCTAGTTATAAAATTTCTTTTTCATTTTCATATAAAATTTTACAGGTTCTTACCCAATTTTATGTTGAGCTATCTTCTAAAAAACTATTATACATTTGCAAATAAAAAATTGGAAGTCCACCAAAACATGCTCACACTGGACACAAACATGTTTACACTCGGCACAAAAAAACACATACGCTTTTATGGAAAACACTAATGACCTAAGGCAACAATTTGCCCCATAACACGTAAATGATTCTTGTACACACATACATTTCTTATTAATTACTCTGTAGTTACTGAATAATTTGTAGTAGTTAGTGAATTATATGCTTTGCAATGAATAATTGATGAATAAGCCAAGAGGCAGCCAACCACAGACCCAAGGATGATTTGAGTGATTCAGGGGTCACAGAGCTAAAAATGGATAATGGAACATATCTTTTTCTTTATTTTTAAATGCTTACATGCATTATACAACATTCACTTTCTGTTCTTTTCTGAAACATTTTCCAGTGTGTTTCTTTTACTTCTTCAGATTTAAATACGTTCATTTATTCATCAAATGAGAAACATCAGATTAACTGAAGTTTTTTCATTTCCCTAGCAAATTAGGAACTTATTGGAATGTAACCTTATCGAAATGACTCTGTGTAACCTTTATTGATCCAAGTTATTGCATTTCAGCCAGTCATCTGTGTTGGAATACAATGTGAGAATAAATAACTTTAATTCATACAGTAGTGTTTTTATGATTAGTAGTACAGTGAAACCTCGATACTCATGACCTTGACACTCGTGACCTCGATAGTTGGCGACTTTTTATTTGGAACCGGACTAAGAGTAACTCGCGCAAAATTGGAGAAGTCATGTGTGGCTCCTTCATAAGTAACATTTCAAAAGAGGGTTTGTACTAATAAATTACATGAAAATGTTTGAAAAAATATTTTATTATTTTATTAGTCATTTAAAGTAGTAAATAAATCATTAATGACAAGTAATTCACAATTTTTTTTGAGTTTACAGTACAGTACATGTACTATTCCATATTCAAAAGGAGAGAGTCAAAACCCTGCGAATTTTTGTTACTTGCAAGGGGTCTTAGAACGTAAAAGGTTAGAAAAGCATCCTGGGTGATTACCTAATGAAGCTGATTAAAAGAATGATAAGTGTTTGCAATTCTGACTAAAAAAAGTTCCTGATATAATATGCTGTTGATTTGCACACTGTTTCAATCACAGCAGACATTGGTTAATATTTTTGATTACTTAATAATTCTTCTAAAATGGTTATTGGAGTTATTGCCAATGCAAGTCTAACTTAATCTTAAGCTTAAACACAAATGTTTGGCATGTTTTTGTTGTTACCAGAGAGTTGCTTAAGTCCTCAATATATTTTTAAAAGGAACCTTGCTATATAACGGAATGGCATTTACTGCTGCTTAAAGTAATTATTATGTTTAACCTTCAAGCAGGTGAGCCACAAAGCAGTATCCAATAACACAACAATTATGTTTGTTAACAGAGGTCTGGGTGTTTGGCCTCTAGACACACTATTGGTTGGGACCAAAAGATTATACCTCATTGTTAATTTTTAATAACTGTTGTTTTTTTTTTTTGTTCCCAATCACAGTGCTGAAGGTTGACAAAATAGCACCATATCTATCCCCCTAATAAAATCCCACTAATGAACCCATGTTTTGCATTTCCAAAAAGGGTGCATAGTTCTGAATGCTTTCATTTTAGCAACATAGCATTAAAGTTACCTTAAGTTTATAAGTTTTATTTACAAATCTTCTCTTCATTGAATGTTCTTGTCATCACATACATATATATACAAGATATGTGATTTTTACAGAGAAATCCATATAATACAAAAAAAGTGCAAAAATAATAAAAGATTCACACATTTGGAAGCATCAAGGTGCCATAATAGTACACTACAGATTGTTTGTCATTTTTACTGCTTTTGCAATGATGGGTGGAAAAACTGGTTACCCCAACTGAAATGCATTTTCATTGGCTTTAACAGTCACTGTAACAGAATGATTGGCTAATGCATGTCCTTCACTTTCTATTCCGTGAATTTAAGTGTTTTAAAGAGAAATTACATTTAGCAAATCTTTTTAAGCATTAAGATGAATCCAGGTTTACAAGACAAATATTACAATTGCATGCTTACAAACAGTTGGCCAAACCCATTCTAAATAAAAAAACCTTTTTACCAAAAAAAAAACCCACAACCATTCAACCCATTTACCAAATGGGTTTGGTTCTGTAGGGTGTTTGTGTACATCATTGAATCATGATCATCACAGCAAAGAAACTATTGTAGAAATCAGGATGTGTGACCATTAAACATAACCAGAAGGAAATGTCCACACATTATCAGTAGAAACCCACAGCAATCATTACATTAAAACTAATACAATTACCATTATAACCAACAAATGGGTTTAGTGCAGCACATGACATAATGCATATATAAAAAAAAGTGGCTAAAGTATTACTTGTCAATTCTGTCACATTACATTAAAAAATGTTTTTAATATCACTAATATGTTATCTCTTAATGTCTTTGTTTATTCAAGTCTTGCTGCACATCTGTAATTAATTATGAATTAATTAACATCACCCTTTTATTCAGGATTATGTGTTAAAACCAGTCACACACTTGTTGAAGGTGAAACAACACTTGTTCACATGTGCTTTGTAAGACACTGTCCAGGTCATATAGAGCACTGATTTTTTTTTATGTGGCAATTAAGCAGGCCTGGTGTGCAACTGTGGAGATTAAGTTCATTAAACCGCACAGCTGTGAGTCAGAAAGATTTCTACAACTAATTTAGGTTCATATTGGCAACATCCTAGAGAGAGCACGGCATGAGGTGGAAAGCCTGATTGCAGTAATTTTCTAATTGTGTGAAGAAAACAAATGCACTGACTTGCTAATATGTGATAGAAGTAAACAGTGTCCCTGCTTTTCTTCCCCATCTTAATTACACACGATGAAAATGCTTGCCAGCCTTATATCTGGTACATCACCATAATCTGATCATATAAACGTACTAGATCTGATGCTCATTACCAGTGTAAATATTTTAGTGCTTTGTAGGTTGTGTATATGCATATAAGTTACATCAAGCTGCATTTACTACACACCCAAAAAGGCGGCTTAACAAATAAAAATGTATCTCTTGAAACTTTGTGGCTAAAAATTACACTTTCAAATCCCATGATAATTTACTGCACAAACACTATTTCACATTAAAAAGGCTTTAAAAAGAACAATTCCTCTAGAGATCTAGAAATGAAAGTTTCATAAGGTGGAAGATTTTCCTCAAGAAATGTATTGATTTTATTCACTGTGAAGTGACACACTGTGTTATTAATAATGTATGTAATAGAGGCTAATTCTTTTGATGTATATGTTCTTTAGCCAGAACAGAGCAAAAACACATGCTGGATTGTTACATTTTTATTAGTTAGATTCTTTTCTCTATTTTTATTTATTTATTTGCAAACACTATTATCATTTAAATCAATACTGTAACAGTTGTGCTATTAAATAATTATTGTGGAGGAAGAAATTCATATGCTGAATGGATGTTTTATATGAATATGTTTGGTGTATTATATCATACTGCAATAAAATTCGTGAAATATGTATTTTGGTTTTCGAAGTGCGTGAGAACATCTAGTTTTTATTAACTCTCTCTCTCTCTCTTTTGCTCTTTCACTTTAACAATAACTTAAGTGTATTGAAGCATGATAAACACATACACAAAAAAAAACTTTACAAATATTAGACACTACATACCAGAAAAACATTGTGGAGATTGTCTTGAGCATGCGCTTGAGTAATCAGGTAGGCAGGAAAGGTGCCAACGACCAGTGGCTATTGTTTCAAAATTTGTTTTCATTATCAGCCTAAATAAGTCATGAGTGATTTCTAAAAAGCCCTTCAAAACACTTTATAAATTTTTTAGAAACTAGCTTCTGCCGCTCTTAGATCTTTCATCTCAGGCTGAGTGACTTACCGTGACACTTGTAAACAGAGTGACAGTGAGCTTTGGCTTTTATGATGCACTGATTCAAATCAATCGCATCAGCTGGGCTCCTGTTCTCTGTTTCTGAGTGCTCACTCTCATAGATTGCCAATCTACATATGGAGGATCATCAGCAAAATAACTTATTTCAAAGGTTACACTGTGCTAGAAGGATTAGAAGCAATTCAAATATAGATATTTACTTTTAATTACCTTATAATTCTAATTATTGTAAATAATCTTTATTTAAAAACTATTAGCATTTACACCTTTTTTTATGCAAATTTGCTCATTTATTAGCCAGCTGATCAGCTTGATTGGTTCCATGTTTGGTTCGTCATAAACTAAATTAACTAGCATAAACAATGGTAGCTATAATGATTTGTAATAACATATGGAAAGATTTTCAACTTTGCACTAAAAACCCGCAAAAATATTGAATGAATATTTAGGTAAACAGTGTTTTTTAATATAATATGGACAAAAACATTGCAATTAATTTCAAATTCATATTAGCTCTGGTCACAGTTTTTTTTAACATTATTTATGCACTTTATGTAGTCCTGGGTGTAGGCCTGCTTAAATATTGGGTCTGTGTCTCATGTATCTGTACCAATCGTATATTTATAAAATGACAATAACATGGAGTCTAAGAGTGATAGTGGTTTTACTTCTAGTGCTCTTAAATTTCTGACTGTTATTATCAGTATAATTATTGAAAGAAACACATTTTAGGCTGAAGCTATATTAAATTATTTCATTGAATTGCTAAGAAAATAAGTAAATGTAATCATTCTCTAAAAACTATACAGTGAACTGATCTTCATGATTATCTAACAATCAAAAAGATTTAAACATTTTTAAATGGTCATGTCTTTTTTCATGATCTGAGCAGCTAGTGGAAACACCAAGTTGCGATATAAAGAAAAAACAGCAGGACCAGCTAAGGGGGAAAAAAAGAAGAAAAATTCTAATCAAATCTAAACGCCCCCTGCTGGCCTGCAGCTGCTAAACCTTAAAAAAGAGCAAAGGCTAACGAAAACACTGTAGAGACTCCAATCAATTCTGCTGTCTATGAAGGGAAAAGACACGAAGGACGGACGGTATCAGCGGGCAGCAAACTGAGGAAAGGCAACAGTTAGGAGTCCATTATGAGCCCTTTAGATAAGGTTAATGGTACAGTAGAAGCTAAGTGTAGGCTTAGACCATGAATCTCTGAGAAAGGTCAATCACATTCCAGGCCACTTTTGATATTTTATTCTGACTGCTTGCTGTTTGATGGAAGAGTACACAAACAGACCAAAAGAAAAAATAAAAGAGAAAAAGTGAAAGTATATGGTGTGTGTGTGTGTGTGTGTGTGTGTGTGTGTGTAGGGGGACATAGCAAGACAAACGGCAAAAGACCATATGCAGTTCATTTTATGCCCTCTTCAGCCAAATGCTATTATAAAATACAAATGATGATGTGTGCAGCCATATTGTTGACCAATTGTGAGTAGTTTGGACATTTCAGAGTGATTAAATAGACCCTTAGTCACTGACAGTAAATGAAAAGTGCAGTATATGCAGATGGATTTTGGCTGTGTATGTGTGTGTGTGTGTGTGTGTGTGTGTGTGTGTGTGTGTGTGTGTGTGTGTGTGTGTGTGTGTGTGTGGTCACACCTGAGAGGCTTTACATCTTTATACATTGGCTTTATACATCATGCATGTAAGAGGGAGAATACAGAAGATGGCTTATGAATTATCCAAACTGAAATTAATTCAGAGAAGGAAGCAGCACAGAGAAAAATGATGACTAGTTCAAATAAGCCCATTTTCTTCATGCCTAAGGGTAGGATTCAAGTTAAATAATAACAGTCAAGCAGTCTTTAATTTCCAGCATGCCAGTGCATTCATGTATAAAAAGTCAGTGAGTAAACACTCAAGAGCATCAAGCGGGACAATCATTAACAAAGAGAGCAATCAGTTTGTTCTAGAGTAAATATTTCCAATATAATAGCCGTTGAGGAATGTATGGAATGTCACAGAAAGCTTTTTAGTTTGATACCTCAGACACACTTTAGACACTCATTCAAAATAAGTTTGTACTTCTCACAAATACAGATTAACTACGATGAGTCATGCCTTCTGTACAGTACTTTTTTATAGTTGAGAGTGAACACAAACACACACATACACACACACACACAGTATAGTATCCGAAGCAGAGAGACCATGCAGAAATCATAGTGCTGTCTCATACCTGAAAAGTAGATGGATATTTGCTTTTTCACTTAATGACAAAAGATCAACAGCCGAATCATTTGGCTGTTGTTAATAACAGAAGCACAAAAACACAAACAACATAATTACATTTAAATTGCGATCTTAATTAGTTCCATGGCATCACGTTCAAAAAAATTTGTTTTAATTAAAAAAAAGTTATCACCAATCATCATAGATGTCATTAGCCCTGACAGCAGAACTATTAGCAATTCATTTTTATCATGAGGTCTCATCGATGGCAGTTTAAGAACAGTGTGTTGCACACCTTCACACACACTCATACACACATAGGCAGCAGTATTTAAAATATCTATATAAGTCAAATATATAGTCGAAAAGACAATAATCGTACACTTTTGTTGCGTCCGTTTTGTAATTATTATTATTTATATACTTATGCTTACACTTTTGTAGTCGTGTTATTTATCGTTTATTATTAGCTTGCCACGGCTTGTCATAGTTTGACAGCAAAGCTATTAAAGGTTGAGGAATGCATTTTACGTATGCTGCAACATTCAGGATTTCTGTTTATGGTTGGTTTGTTTATTCATTTATTTATTGTTAGTTTGTTTGGTTGGTTGATTTGTCATTTCATTGCAAGCAGATGTGGAATGCAATGCAGATTTTCTTAAATTGTAGTTTCAGTGCAAATATACAAATCTAAAAACATGAACAACAAAAACCTTAACCTGAGCATGAAAAACAAGAAAAGAACCCTGTATAAGGCTGTTTGCCAAATCCATAAATGTCAAAATTAATTAATCAGGTACTTAAGCAATCACGTGAAACGGCTGGGTGAGTTGCAGTGGCTGGTTAATTTAAAATGTTCAACAAAAACATCTGTATCTTTATTCAATGATTGCATTTACAGAACAAGAACATTTACAGTAGTTTCTACATCAATAGCATTTTGGGGGAAAAGAAGGACAGACTGATTAATCCACTTTTTTCATTTTTTTTTATACCTGTAATTTTTATTACACCTGTATTTTTTTTTTCCATTTGCCATACCTGTCAATGATGAATCAATCTACAAAGAAAGAAATCATATATATCAATTTTATATATATTTATATATATA
>MU551596.1:6940621-7006293 GCA_024362625.1 Silurus asotus | reverse complement strand
TTTTTTTTTATAAAATAAGTACCACCGATAGACATAACGCATGTTAAAATGACCAGAACAATTCTTTATGTTTGTTTTCAAAACAGAAAATCTTGTGTGGATGTCAAAAACAAAACTTATATTGATTCTTTTTTTTAAGTGTGCTTAGCTCTGTTAGGTCATATAAGGAAAGCTGTCAGGCCCCAGATGTCCTTGCAATTTATATTTCCATTATCTTTCGAAAAGAAAAAAAATTAAATTGATTTTCCATCTTATTTTATTGCTTTGAAAAAGAGTGAAAGCACTGTAAAAAAACAATTAAAACGGAATTTGCATGGACCACATTTGAGATCACACATGCAAACATGAGCAACTTGACAGTTCGACAATTCATATTGATCATTCAGGTTCTAAGGGAAAATATTGCATGTGGCTTTGCATTATAGATGAAGGCTTAAAACCAGAGGTGCATATGCACCATTGATAAGCCCAGTGCAGCAGACAGTGAGTTGAATGCTGATGAGCTGATGTTTGGGGAGGTGAGACCATGCAAACCAGGACTCCTGGGACAAAACATACAAAGGTTTTGGCAGGTCCTGAAAAAACAACTCTCCTCATTAGGCTGGATTTAATGGAACGTAATGGAACAGCATGAGGAGCGACACCTCGCTATTGCAACCCAGTATGTGTATAAAATTGTAGCATGCTTTAAAGCCAAGAAGGCCATTTTAGGTTGATCATATTAATAATCATGTTCACTTTCTCTGCTAATGCTAGTAAATAGGAACTGACCTTCAGAATTATCAACATTTTGATAAGATCCTAATTAGTTATGTTAAGTCAGTGTTACAACCTATGGCTCCAGCAGCCACACTGGACAAGAGCTTCCCATTAAGAATTCTACAACAAAGCATGCGTTGTTCATGTTGGATAAAACAATGAAGAAAATTAGTACGACCTAATATACTGGGTGCTTAATGATGCAGCATACTGTACTGTATCTCTTGAATATGAAAAGCATAAAAATAGATTTACAATGCAGTAATAAACTATTTGAACAGAGCATTTGATATTAACTAGTTACTTGCCAGGAAGCTGTAATTAATCCTATTGCATTAACGAGATGTTTCAGCATGACTGCTTTTCTCTTAAATAGAATATGTTTAGTTTGCAGCAGTTTGCATTGCCACTGCTGGTAATCTAATTCATCTTCCCATAAATTCATGATGACTTTTATAGCAGCATTCATACTCTAAAACTTTACACAAATCTTTATGGTACTGCCAGAACTTTATTATCGGCTGTCTTTGATAGCAGATGCATTAAATCATGAGGAGCATTGATTATGTCATTTTATGCATTCT
The DNA here is from genome assembly GCA_024362625.1 of Silurus asotus. NCBI lineage: Eukaryota > Metazoa > Chordata > Actinopteri > Siluriformes > Siluridae > Silurus > Silurus asotus. The sequence goes on along the minus strand of MU551596.1, from coordinate 7,004,950 downwards.
AAGCCCCCTGTTTCCAAATCAGGATTAAAGATTTTCCTATCCTGAGGTACAGCTGTGCCTGTGGCAGACAATAAGGCCAAATATTGTACAGCAACAAAGGCCTACAGAAAGGATTAAGTGACATGGTTTAAAAGTGCTTGCACATATTGTCAGATTAACATTTATAAGATAGCTAACTAGTACTGGACGAATTGTAATAAACAGTAATGAAATGTCTAAATCCTGCCAGTAATGTTTTAATTGATGCACTTGTTAGCGAACTCATTAGCACAGGATAGACTGAAAACATTAATACATATTCAGTGATGTAAAGTATATTAAGTCATTAAGTACATTTTAAAGTATTTGTCTTTCATTATTTTGATTAGGAGAAACCTTCGCTTTTACTTCATGACATTTTAATACACAATTATTTTTTACTACATTTTAGAAAAGCATCCTGCTCCTGACTACTTTGAAATTTCATTATATTTGAACCAGTCACAAGAACACAACCATAACTTTTAATCTGTTTGGAGTGAAGGTTATAAAGGAATTTCACTGAGGAATGGAAAAATGAGTTGCATTAATTATCTCATTGATCAGTACTTTGCTTTTTGATACTGAAAACTTTTTTTAAATTAAAAAATGTAAAAGGAGGGCTTTTACTGGAATTATACCACTGATGTTTGGAGTTAAATAGCACAGGAGGGTATGTAAACATTATGATATGCCAGTTTAACACATCTAGTTGGTTAAAAATCTGGTGCTTTAGATCAAGAATATTCGTTTTTAGGCTTTTTGTGTGTTTGTTTGTTTGTTTGTTTGTTTGTTTGTTTGGACCAGTTCTGTGTAATGTGTAAATGTATTAATGCACTTAATGTAAAATGTTGAAATTGTATCTGTAATTGAGTGTGTGCATATTTGTGATGGTGTCCTGCAAAGGACTGCTGCTTTAAACAGGTTGTTCCTTCCTAGTTCCTGTGTTTCTGCCTCTGGATCACCTACAGTTCTGACCAGAATAAAGTAGCCACTGTGGATGGATAGATGAATACATTTAACCAGAATACACATTCTTACTTTTTTCCATTTCCTTTCCTCATCTGTTTTCTGATTGGGATAATAATAAATCATGATTAAAAAAACAACAACAACAACAACATACTTTTCATACTAAAATAAACACTCCATCATACTCAGTTACAGATCTGGACTGAAGATTAGGGCTTTTAAACCCTTTTGTTGCAGGGATGTGATGTTGATGGTATACATTAAATGTATTTCAGTTTCATTTGATATTCTCAGAGGAATGAGACTTGAAACCAATTGGGTATGTCTGATGGACTATTAAAAACAATATTAATTTAATATACAGCATTGTAGAATCCATCTAGTTATACATTTGAATTAAATTAAATCCGCTGTTTCTGCTCGTGTCACTCACTTTGATTTTGATTTACTCAAACACCGCCACCTGCTGGTAGCTTTGACTCACTTTCCAGTGGCTTTGATAAAACAGGCTACATTTTTACTAATGGTCCCTGGTTTAATATGTATTACCATGTTTCTTAGTTTATGCATTAAAAAACACCTTAATTTACACCTTAATTTTAAAAAGTCCTTTCAAGAGTTTAAGGTTGATGGTAACTTTTTTGTAATCTAGTGAACCAGTGTTGATTTATTTGTTGATAGAGACTCAACACACTTTTGTACGCTGCACTGGATAAGGATGTATGCAAAATGTCATAAATGTAAATGTAGGTAACACATACAGATACATTTTATCAAATGGACTCTTAAATATTGATATATCTTGATATTTTGATTTCTGATTATTTACTTTCACTCGTAAATTTCTTTTTTACAAATATCTGTACTTTCTACTTCTTACATTTTCAAAGCAAGCTCATTACTTCAGTTTTAATCTATTTGGTGACATGATCAAAATGTTTTTCTTGTCATTGCATGTTTTTTTTTTCAATCTACCACTGGTGTATCATTTCCTGAATCTCACACACCACAAACGTAGACTAGTTTATGAAAACAAACAATAAGAAGGGCAGAAAGCAACAAGAAGTATTTCTAACTTAGATAAGACAGAGAGAGTCAGCGACGTAAACATGACTGAAAACAGAGACATTTCTGATCATCATCATCATCATCATCTTTTCTCTGCTTGTGTTCTTCATCTTTTACCAGAGTCTTTTAAAACATGAGTATCTGTACTTCTACTTGATTTGTGTACTTTTGCCATCTCTCAATATGGGTCATTTAATGACAGTAATTTGGTTAGTAATTTATTGGTAGTTGCATGTTTACAAAGTTTTAAGCATGTACAGTTAATAAATATGAAATGTCAGTTTTTGTTGGCGTGAAGGATATTGTAAGTCAAAACCAGCAGTAAACCTGCAGATGTTACATCAATGGTAATATGCATATGTAAGTCATATCAATGTCTTTCAGCTCAAAGTTGTTCATTGTTGTAATTCATTAACTCATAAACGTGTTAGCATGTAGTTGAGGTGGCTGTTATTAACACATGAATTATAATAACTCCAGCCGCAGTTAAGCTTTGCACATTATTAGTTGCTTCTTGGTAATTTAGACATTACAGTATAATGAATTAGGTACCCTTATTATAAAATAATAAAACAATTATTTTAGTTTCACCTTTTCTCTAAATGTAATCTTTATACCACACAACCATATCTTCTATAAAAAAGGTTCAGTATGTGATGTTACATTTATTATACAAACCCACAAAATTGTTAAGAATTAAAATGATCCTGTTGGTAATGTTTATTTTGAATAACATGCCTCATACAAGAGGTCTTATTCAAGACAAATGCGCAAGTTGTTTTTACAGTGCTTTATAATGAGAATTCTGTCAAATCTGTTTCATGTGTATAGCGCTTTTAACAGTGGACATTGGCACAAAGAAGTGTTACAAAATCAAACAAATTGAACTTTTTATTTTTTTATTTTTAATAACCCCTATAGGTTAATGAGCAAGCTAATAGCAAGAGAATCCAGAATTAAATGAGAATCCGTCCTCATCTGGGTAACACTGGAAAGTTCAATTCTAAAAGTACAATAAATCTCGTCTATAACTGTGTACTATATGGCCATATAGTACAATTGCGCAGCCAGAAATTTAGAAAAGGTTGATTATGAAGTCTTTGCTGAAGTTATTAACTGTTATTCACTGATGAACACCTGAATGTATCATTGCGTATTTGTGGGAATTGCGGTCCTGAACAATCATAGTAAATATAATGTCATCCTTAGAGCAAAAACTTTTAACTGGGCAATTTACCATCCTTGAACATTGCATTAATAAAATACAACCTATACAAAATGCAACCGTAATAAAATATACGGTTGAGCACAGAAGATAAAACATAAAAATGGTGTATATAAAAGTATTTATACAATGGAAGCGTATTTGGACATTTTTTGGTATTTAACTTTCATAGTAAAAGTCTACTTTAACTCAATTTAATTTAATTAAACGTTTAATGTTTATGTATAAATAATGAAAAATGAAAGTACTGCACAAGTTAAACAAGAATATTTAAAAATGCAAACGTGTTTAAAAAAAAGTGGTCTACAATTTGTTGTGTTAAAGAGTTAATTTGTTATTATTTTAGTGACTATTTTTTGTAGCCTTGTACATTTTGCTGCCACTTTAACTGAAATTGTTTGCGTTCCTTCAATTACTGAAGAGAAAAGAAAAAAAGGCTAAAATGTGAGCATAGAGTTATTTAACTTAATGCTTCGTTTGTCTGATGTTAAAGTGCTTCAATTGTTTCTTTCCTAATTAAGAGTGCCTCAGTGTGCGCTGTGTTATTTTTGGCTGAGTTTGAATCAGAGCAGCGCTCATTCATGGAAAACTAATCAAGAACGATGGGGGGGAAACAGTCACTTAATCAATGTGAAATTATTTCCTCTGGGTAAAAGTGTCCTGCTTGATTACTGCTGTATTTATTGTAACTTAGTTACCAAACCTTTAGAGGTTATAAATAAGGAAAAAATTGTTCCACAAAATCATAAAACATTATTATAAATCAGATTGCATTTGCAGTCTGCATTTGGCAGACATCTTTATCCAGAACTATAGAACAGCTTTTATTTATACAATTAACCAATTAAGGAGTTATGTGCTTTGCTCAAGGGCCAAGAAGCAGTAGACTTGTGCTGGGATTTGAGCTCATGATTTTCTGATCAAAAGTTCAACTGCTTTGTCTCTGAGCTCTCATTTTCTAAAGGACATTTTGTTTCTGTCCTTTGCAATGTATTTAAAATAGTGTGAAAAAAAATAAATACATATAAATCTTCTACTTCTTCTTACGGCTTCTCCTATTAGGGGTCGCCACAGTGGATCATCCGTCTTCATATCCCCCTGTCCTCTACAGCTACCTTTTTTAAACCAACGACCTGCATGTCTTCCCTCACCACATCCATAAGCCTCTCTTCCTCACCCACTTCACCCTGCCTGCACTCTTTTCTTAACTTCTCTAACACACTCTACATTACTTTGCACTGTTGACCCTAGGTGCATGAACTCCTCCACCTTCACCACTTCTTCTTCTAGCAACCGCACCACTCCACTGCCCTCCCTCTTATTCACACACATGTACTCTGTCTTACTCCTACTGACTTTCATTCCCCTTCTCTCCAGCGGGTACCTTCACCTCTCCAGGCTCTTCTCAACCTGCTCCCTACTCTCCCCACAAATTACAATATCATCTGCAAACATCATAGTCTATGGAGACAACTGTCTGACCTCGTCCGTCAACCTGTCCATCACCACTGCAAACAGGAAAGGGCTCAGAGCCGATCCTTGATGCAGTCCAACCTCCAAATTGAAACAATCTGTCGTTCCTAATGCACACTTCACTGCTGTCACACTGTCCTCATACATGTCCTCTTCTCATACTTACTTTGCATACTTCCTCATACAATACAACCACTTTTCTCTCCACAAACACTCAATGCAACTCCTTCTGACCTTCTTTATACTTCTCCATCAACATTCTTAAAGTAAATAATGCATCTGTGGTGCTTTTCCTCAGCATGAAACCATACTGTTGCTCACAGATGTCACCTCTTCTCTCAGTCTGGCTTCCACTACTGTTTCCCATAACTTCATGGTGTGACTGATCAACTTTATTCCCCTGTAGTTACTGCAGGTCTGCACATCTCCCTTTTTCTTAAAGATCGTTACCAGCACACTCCTTGTCCATTCCTCAGGCATCCTTTAACCTTCCAACATCTTGTTAAACTTCTTCTTCTTTTTCTTCTTCTTCTTTCGGGTTCTCCCATTAGGGGTTGCCACAGCGGATCATCCGTCTGCATACCACTTTGTCTTCTACATCTGCCTCTTTCAACCCAATTACCTGCATGTCTTCCCTCACCACATCCATAAACCTCCTCCTTGGCCTTCCATTTTTCCTTCATCCTGGTGGCTCCATTCCCAGCATTCTTCTACCGATATACCCCATGTCCCTCCTCTAAACATGTCCAAACCATCTCAATCTCGCCTCAATCACCTTGTCTACAAAACGTCCTTCATGCGCTGCAGAGGTGGCAAAAGTACACACATCCTTTACCTAAGTAGAAGTACAGATACTCATGTTTTAAAATACTCGGGTAAATGTTGAATGACTGATCAAACTTTTTTACTTAAGTGAAAGTAAAGAAGTCTTGGCTCTGACATGTACTTAAGTAAAAAGTAGTTATTACTTGTTATTACATGTTTTAGCTGTTAACTGGACCTCCCATCATATTAATTAGATAGATAGATAGATAGATAGATAGATAGATAGATAGATAGATAGATAGATAGATAGATAGATCGATCGATCTTTTTTGTCATTGCATTGTACAGGTACACAGCAAGGAAATGCATTTTGGCATCTACCAGAAGTGCAAAAAGTAGCAATCGTGCAAATAGTGCAGATAAATATGTATTATATTTACAGCATGTGATATATATGTAAGCATATGTACAGTGATTGAAAATAAAGCCTACAACAGTGCATAAATTTGTGGACATCATTAAGAGCCTTTGCTATGTTTCCAAACGGACAGTTAAAGAGGTGATACCAGAGAAAGTTCACCACTTCAAGTCAAGTCAAGAATCTTTTATATATTTAATCATAGACATTTTACAGATTTGAATAATGTTTTGTTTTTATCTGTACGATCAATAAAGACAGTAATTCCAGTTCGTGTCGCCATTGTGAGGGAAAAACCCACAAAACGCAACCCAGAGGGTAAATTGTGTAAAACATGGCGGATTTGGTGTTTGATTTGAGACTTGGCGCAGAAATAAAACAAAAGTTTACTGATTAGAAATATTTTTATCTGGAGTTTTTTTATATTTATATCTAAGTAAAGAAAGGACGTCGTGGATAAATGTATTTTTTGCCAAAGGTTTTAATTTCGCCTCTTTTATAGTTAGATATTTACTTATGTATTTAAAAAATTTTTTTATAAAAAAATAGTAAAAACAGAAATGCGCACTGAATTGATAGCGCGTTAATAACATATTGTGCCGTTTACAATTATTCTAATTTTGACAGCCAAATATATAAATACAAAACGAATTAAAAATGTTGTGAATGAATGTATCCAGGCTGAAGATCCACATATAGAACACAAGCAGAGAAAAGATGATGATGATCAGGAAAGTCTCTGTTTTCAGTCATGTTTACATCACTGACTTCCTCTGTCTCATCCACTTTAACCCCAAACTTCTTACACTTCTTACTGCCTTCTGCCCTGCTGATTCTCAGCTTTGTAAACAGCGGATGGAAAAAGACGCGCAGTAACAGGAAATCGGTCGTTCGGCTGAAATCGGCCCGCAGTGAAAATAAAAAATATATATTTCACCTAATTAATGGATCAAAACTAAATTAACGAGCCGGTTATGAAAATGTAAGAAGTAAAAAGTACAGATATTTGTGTAAAAATGTAATGAGTAAAAGTTAAAAGTTGTCTGAAAAATAAATAGTTCAGTAAAGTACTGATACCAGAAAAATCGACTTAAGTACAGTAACGAAGTATTTGTACTCCGTTACTTCCCACCTCTGATGCGCTGTCCCTCTAATAAACTCATTTCTAATCCTGTCTATCCTCATCACTCTCAAGGAAAACCTCAACATCTTCAGCTCTGCTACCTCCAGCTCCACCTCCTGTCTTTTACCTAATGTCCATCAACATTCTTAAAGCAAATAATGCATCTGTGGTGCTCTTCCTCGGCATTAAACAATACTGTTGCTTACAGATGGTCACCTCTTCTCTCAGCCTGGCTTCCTCTACACTTTCCCATAACTTCATGGTGTGACTGATCAACTTTATTCCCCTGTAGTTCTGCAAGTCTCCCTTGTTTATAAAGATCAGTACCAGCACACTCCTTCTCCATCCTCTCACCTTCCAAAATCCTGTTAAACAATCTTGTTAAAACTTCTCTGCCATCTGACCTAAACATCTCCACGCTTCTACCGGTATGTCATCTGGTCCAACCGACTCTCCACTCCTCATCCTCTTCATTGCTGCTCTCACTTCCTTCATACTAATCCTCAAAACTTCCTGCTTTCCCAACTCTACACCATCCAACCTTTTTTCTCTCTAATTTTCCTCGTTAATTAGCTGCTGAAAATACTCCCTCCATCTTCTCAACACACTCTCCTCACTAGTCAACACATTTCCATCTCCATCCTTTATCGCTCTAAATTGCAGCACACCCTTCCCAGCTCGGTTCCTCTACCTGGCCAATAAATACTTTTCTCCTTTCTTTGTGTCCAATCTCTCATACAGCTCCTCATATGCCTTTTCCTTTGTTTTTGCCACATTCCTCTTAACCTCCTGCCGCATCTCCTTGTACTCCTGCCTACTTTTCTCATCACTCTGTCGATCCCTCTTCTGTTTTGCCAAACTCTTTCTCCTTATGCTCTCCTTCACTTCCTCATTTCACCACGTCTCTTTGTTTTCTTTTTTATTTTCTGATGTCACATCAAGTACCTTTCTAGCTACGTTCCTTATCACTTTTGCAGTAGTTGCCCAATCAAGCAGCACCTCTTCACCACCACCGAGCCCCTGTCTGACCTCTTCCTCCTTCAGTTTCCACCATCTTATTCTTATTCATTATTAAGTAATGATAAATAATGATGAATACTTTGATTAATTATTTGCAGATCAGGAAATATTGTAGCAAATATTGTACATTAACAGCCATCTGAAAAGATGTTATTATGTTGATAATATGTGTAAACATCTGATCAGAGTGGCCTAGATTTGTACCTGTCTGCAGCTGTGTTCTAGCTGTGGATGAAATGCTTCAAAACATTGTGGTATTTGCTGACACACACCATCCTAAAAAAACTATTCCCTTGAACTGCATGCAGGGCAAGAAGACATCACCAGAAAACGCATCAGGCATGTTTTACATACTATTGGATATGTACCCATTTTAGTGAGTGTTACATGTTAATTGCATGGCTGGTAAAAGTTTTGTTACATGCATTAATAAATAGACATGTCATCTTCATGTCATTTCTTGTGATTTTTGTGTTGGTTTCATTCAAACTTTTTTTTTGTTATCCAGACACACCAATACTTTAAAAATACATAATATCTGGTGTGCATGTAAAAAGTTAAAACAAAACAAAAATTAACAACATAGCTACAAAAATGTTTTTTAGACAGGGAATCATTATGGGGGTTATACGGTTTTTCAGTTTTAGTGTGGTTTGTTGATTGTTGACACTGAAATCCAAGGACTGGTGAGATGTAGTTCTGACAGTGCAACCTGTTTCCTTCTTTTGTTTTTCACCTGGACTTGCACTTTCTCTGCCTGCAGCTGAGCAGTGGGTTTTTGAATACAACCACACATTTGTTGTTGTACACCTGGCTGGGGATTGAAAGGTAATGATATCTCTATAAAGAGGGCCAGAACTACAGACACACAAGGTTTGAACAAAAGGTGTTGGTAAATTGTTGGATAAAGCAATGGTAACATGCTGTCTGAGGACTGGAGCAGAAGGAAGGATGTACTTTCTTATTTTCTTTCTGTTTCTTTCTGTTACTGTTGGCTTTATTATCTCCACTTCAGGGTTTACTTTATTTATATACACACACACACGTATATTTTTTGTGGGTTTTTTTTTTGGTTTTTTTTCTAGTTTTTTTTTCTATAATAAGAAATATTTCATAAAAATAATAAACTGATCTTTGAAGGTACTACATTATGTCTCAGTTATATTCTTCATTTCCTGGTGCACTGAGCTCCACTGTGTGTATACATTATCATTATGAATCCATTACTTAAACAATTTATATACATTTATTTGTGGTTATATGGTATTTGTGCTTATATTATTTGCCTTTTTTGTTTAGAAGTGGTGTACAGTGTGTTCATCAGTGGTCGTTTCGCCTACAGAGGGCGATCTCCAACATGTTATTTTTTGTAAACCTATTATTTTGTAAATTCACTGATGACTCAATATGTAATTGAGCTTGAGTTGGGCTTGAGTTTTGGAGTTTTGTTCACTGATTTAAAAAAAAAATGTTAAAGATAATTTTCCCACCACTCATCTTGTGTTAAAAGCTCAAATGAATGCTGACTCATGCAAGACCCTGTTACATTTATGTGCATTTGCAATTCCATCTGAGATTTTTGTCTTTCATTTCAAGAGGTTCAAGAAGCCAAATTGAATGTAATGGTTCTGTTCCATGGTTCTGGATCCATGGTGCCTGGAAGAGAATGGCTTGCATGGCAGAGTCCCTCAGGATAAACCCGAGCTCCTTAACTTCTCTAATCATCCAAACAAAGGAGCTGGAACTCAATCACAGTGTGTTAGGTCTCCCCTCCTCACTCCTTGCCTGATTAAAGGCACCCAGTGGCTGTCAGCAGGCTGCTGTTTGTTGTGCTCCATGATGCCAGCTTCTGTGACACATACCTCTTTAGAGCAGATCTGTTAGAGCAACAGTGTCACCCGAGAAGCTTGTGGGCATCACACTGGGCTCTTCTGTCTGTCAGCAGCTGATTATGGGTCTGAGAAAAGAACGAAGACACACAGAGAAACCCAGAGATCTTATCCCTTTACTCAGTGACTTTGATAAATAAACAAATAAGTGGAAAAAAATCTGCGAGTTGTAATTTTGGAGAACAGTTGAAAAATCCAGAAGATATAGTACACTGAGTAACCCACATCTAGTTTAGCAGGATAGGATGTAATATCTTCTGATGAATTTTTAAAAAAACTTTTCTAAAGATATTTTTACTATTGAAATATTTTTTACTGAAATTCAGATAAAAAATATTATATGTATTTAATACTGCAACAACATATCAGTGCATTGGGTTGTTTATGTTCTTGTTGTTTTATGGGTATATTTAATTTTCCTGCAAAAAGAATTATTTGTGCTGAATAATCTGGGTAATCTTATCTCTGAGCAGTGCTATTCTACTCCCTCACTGGAGATTAATGAGGTGATTGTAATCCAGGTTGCAGTCTAGATGCAGATGAGAGGATGCGTTTCTCAGTCACCCCTGTTTTCCAACATTTTCTGTGCCTTTTTGTTGTTACCTCTGACTGTACAAAGAGCTCAAGTGTGCAGAGAATACAGTATATATCACCACAATATAACAATATAAACTGAAACTGATAAACATGTCCTATATTGTACCAAACCAAGCTTAAAGCAATGTTCTATTGACTTCTAATGTTTCATTGGTCAAGTTCAAATGTCAAGGAAACTTTGGGGAGGACGTGTTAAAGAAAAATTACCTAAATGAAAATGACCTTGTGACACAACCGAACATAAAATCTCACATAAGAGTTAAGCTTTGAATCACAGATTCTCCCTAGTTATTTATTTAAAAAATGTATTACAACTTTTTCCACCAGTGAGATGTTTCTACAGAGGGAAATATATAGAACTTTAAAGTCCAATAGGAGAAGAAGGCAAATTCTGACAAAGTAGTTCTCAGATGGCTGAAAGGGTCACCCAATCACATCAATATACGTGATAAGAAAATGAACACGTCCACCATTAGTTCATGAGATTGTGAAGGGGTGATGTGTCACTGTCCAGCCTGTAGAGATTACATGTAGCAGGAGGTTCAAAACGCATATTTTATCATCAAAGGGCAGGTCAGTGTCTCCATCAACACACTACGTTTATCACTGAGTCAGAATGTGCCTTAAAGTGTTCTAATGTTTGAAATGTAAAAAAAAAATTGCTTTTAGCTATAAAAGTGGAAACAGCAGATGTTGATGTTACAGAGAGGATTAAATGCATCTCTGGTCAGCTGTTTCACTGTAAAAAGCCAATTAACACAGGAGAATATTGCATGAAGGCTTACTTTATGCTTAATGTTCATTTTCAATAAGACAATGCTCATGCCCACTTTGCAAAAAACACCACAGTGTGACAAATGATTTGTTGTTAAAATCTATATAAAAGCTTAATATTGTGCTATTTTGGACGGGTATATTGCTACACATTGTGTCTGTTTACATTTTGAATAATGCTGCACAACAAATACTATTTATTTGTTTTACAGATTCATTCATATTTAGTAGGCACTTTATCCTGGTCAGGTATGTGATTGGTCGAGAGTAGGCAGAGTATGTACAGCCTTGTCTGGATGCAAGTCTTAATTTATCCCATAAATCTTAATTATTTGCCTAATAGAAAGGTTTCTTAGGAAACAAAATGTAGCAAAAAAAAATACAGTTTAATTGTACATATTTACAGTGTTAAATACTAAAGGTGAAAAGAAAAAAGCTGTCAGTGTAATGCAACATGTCTTGGTACCGTGTAGGCAGAAGCTGCAAGGGTGCTTGTAAATCAATAAGCCATTTAGTTGGTGCAAATGATGGAAGCTTTAATGCTTGCTGAGAGCCATGTTGGATGCTGATTACAGGGGAGGGGTCACTCATCTGTCATCATCTGATATGGGATTTGGATTTAGAGAAGCTAATGGCAAAACTTACAAAGCACTTTTATGTGCTTGATTAAATACATCGAGAAAACTGTTTCAATTCTATTAGTATAGTAACTTTTCTAAAATCATTTGGGCCATAATGTTAATGTGATCATGTCTAACCGTGCAGCAATAATAGACTTTATAGAAAAAACTACAGATAAACTGTTCAGCCAGAACATGACGAGGCAGAATGTGACATTCTGAATCCATTGAAATTAGGTGTAAAATATTGATTAGGAGAATGAATCAATTTTCTTAGACCTGTAATTTGTTGGCTCATGCATGGACGTCAAAGCAAATGTTGGCACATGTTGAGTTTGTTTGTCTCTGATAATTAATTGTGTGTTTATTGCTTCTGTTTGTCATGGCATTAGTAAACATCATTATCTCAGCAGGCGCAGCAGAGCAGCCTCATTTCGCTATTCATGAGGACACTACAAATCAACACTCACCGTCTGACTCATCCTTAACAGCAAACTGACTGGATGGGTTGTCTGCTCGCGCGTGTGTGTGTGTGTGTGTGTGTGTGTGTGTGTGTGTGTGTGTAGGCCATGCAGGAAAACACAAGTCATTCACAAGTATTTGTTTGGTGGATAATGTATATAATTGAAGACCAAAAATAATCAGATGTCATTTTACAAAAAAAAAAAAAAGAACTGACTGACTCATCAAAAACCTTTCATTGAGGAAATATTGAATTTTTATATTTGTTTGGTGAGAGAACAATACATAGCTCATATAACAAAATAAGTGATAACTTTCCTGTCAGCTGTCTTATAACATACCTGTCTTTTAAAAACTATTTGAATTTGATCAGATGAATTGTAAAACAGTTGAAAATGGTGTTTATTCCTAATTAGATATTTTGAAACATGTTTTCAGCAAAAATATAATATCCAAGCCTAAAATGTTGGAGGAAGGGGGGCAATAGAAGCTATAGCTAAATAAGTCTTTTAATAGTCTGAACAATAAATCATTGTTCAGGAAATAAGCAAGAATGAATCAAATGCTGTAGATATTTCCTTCACCTCTAAGTGTCTTTATAAGTGTATTTCCCTACTTCTAGCTTTCCCCTCGCCAGGACGTTGCAAAAGTAAATGGTGGCACAGGAGGCCTCATGGATGCATTTGTTGAATTGTTGCAAATTTTCTGACCAGTGTTGTTAAGGCCATTAAAAGCTTGATATGTGCCATTCGGGTTTTGTTCAATTTTTATAACTAAAGGGCTGTGCATAAGAGTTAACAAAGTAAACAGTTAAACACAACATGGCATGGGATGGCATGACTTATCTAATTACACATCTTCCAATTTGTTTTATTCCTTACTTACTTATTATTGCAGTTTATGTGCATAAAAAAAAAGGGGATTCAATGTGGTGGAGTTTTTGTGAGATAAGTTAATGTTGTCACTTGTTGTTTTGTTACTAACCTCCTACTCTTTCTTTGTTGAAGTTAATTGAAAAAAAGAATTGCAGCTTGTCCTATTAACAAAAAACTAAAAATGTGACACCTGACACTGTAGATTCCTTTTTCAATTGCTAGACATTTCCAAACAGACATTTTCATTATAAAAATGGTTGGACATTTTTCTTTGTTAAATAATGTTTTTTCAATGCAATTCTTGTTAGATTTAAAAATAAATGGTCCGTGGACTGAGTTAGTTTTGGAATTAACATGTCTGAGTGATTTACTTGCAGCATGCATAATGCGTTATATAGAAAAGTAATCAACACTTTATAATCAAACTCAAGTGTTCAGCAACAATGTGGTATCCAGAAACATGATTGTTCTGTTATTAACGCTACTCATCAATACAGACTATAAAAAAACTCTTGTGGTGAATATGTCACAACAGCGATCCCAACACTCTTCAGTCTGACATTTTTATTTACCAGTGTCCACACGCATCTTAGCCACAAGTGTTAGAGTTAATCTATTTGACTTCATACCAGGCCTCAGATGCAGCGCAGTGCTGGGTGAGAAGCCAATAAAAAAATCACATCACACCCAATAAGTCATTTGGTCTCCACTGCACAGCAGAAATGGTTCTTGGAAGCGGTTCATAAATCATCAAGTTGTGTGTGCTGCAGGGAGCAATGCTGCTTCTGCTGAAAAGACAGAGACGTCTGAGCGAGAAGAGCGATCGCCGGCCCCAGGCTCGGCAGGCTCTAAAAACACCAAGGCCTGCTTCATGCTGGGAGTTTTCCTGAGTGATGGGGCTCGGATGGAAGCTCCATAACAGAGTGTATGTAAGGCTCAGATTGAAAAAAAAACAAGTCATGCCAGATGTAATGCCAGGGGCCTAGCATGGGCTCAGTTCATATTGGTCTTGTTACAGTCAAGTCTCTTAGCTCCTTGTTTGGAATCATGATATGATGTTGCACCAAAGAATATATACCTTTATTTGTCATTTTGTTCCAGGGTCCCGCAGAACCCGCTCCTGAAATACACACATTTTAGAGCTTTCCCAGATTTAACTCATCAAAAACAAATCTGGATCTGATGAGTTCATTCAAGTGTTGGAGCAAAAACATTGACAAGGTTTGCTAAAGATTTATCAGGAATGCTTGGTGTGTAGCAAAGATGTTGTGTCTTAATAGGAGGAGATGCCTAAAGTTTTGTAACGTCTGTCACAATCCATGATCAGGAGTGTGTCATGGAGTCTCTGTGCATCAAATTCTAATTGTATGTTACATAAAAACCCACAGTGCAACATGGAGTAAAATGATTAATTCATAACATAAAATGTATTAATAAATTAATAAATAAAAAATGCTGAGTGTTTAAATGGTGTGCCAGGTTAATACAAAAATAAAGTAAAATAAGTCATATTGTAGGGAATTTTTGTGTTTAAACATTGATCCTTGGATAGATATTAATCTTTCCTATTTTCATTATATTGTCATCATTCTAGTAATGTAAAAGACTAAATTATTTTTATTTTAAATTTTGACAGGAAGCTGGAATGCACTGGGTCCTAAAGAACGAATTTTTGACTCATAGACAATCTACTCCTGGCACACTGATATAGAATTTTTTTAAGTCTGGCGCAACATTATAAACAACGTGAACTAGTACAATGTGTTTTGTTGTACTGTTAAAACATATTATATATATCCCTACTTGATGCTTTAGAACAGCTCAGCATAGACAGGAGTGTGGTCTATTTTAATATATATTATTTATGTTGTGACAACTTACACAGAGACTAGTATTGTATATTTGATTCAAAGAATAGATATTTCTGCAAGATGCTTGTTTAACATTTATGGGAGGGGTCACTGGTATCATTGCCTTGTAAGATTTAGAATGTTTTCCGCCATAGTAAAAAATAGAAGACTTTCTCTGTAACCTGTCAAGCTGTGTTTTTGTTGTTGTGTCAACAGAAAAAGAAATGCTTGTGTTGGGACATAACATTTAAATGTTTCACTAAATACAAATAGGTTAAAAGCATCACATTCATGTTGGGATATTGTCGTGGTATAAAACTGAAATTGCACCTTTAATTACCATTAACCTGTCAGTGATTATTTTCCAATACTGTCATACTTCATAAAATGTTATTCTTTACATATATTGTAGACAAAAATATATCTAAGGCATTTTAATTTAGATTAATTAGGTGGAATATGCAAATGGTACAAAGGATGTATGAATGAATTTCTTTTGAATCTTTCAGACACACAGACAGTAGGTAGAACATGAAACATTTAAAAAGGTTTCATGATCTTTCTGTAATCCCATTCAGGTAACTCATCGCAAGGTGAGACACCTCACCCCAGTTAAAAGACCTTTAAAATCCTGTGGTTGCTTTTCTGCCTTATTTGCCTAGAAATATCAGCAATTTCATCTATACATTTCCAATCGTGCAGTGCTATTTATTTCAAGGCCAGCAAATATGACTGGAACTTTTGTACAACTAAGCTGTTCACAATGATGCCAAAAAATCTTATCTGGGTATGAGACACAAATCCCAGCCAAAAAACTATTTGGACACACTTCCACTGTAAAGACAAATCCAAGCACAGATAATTCAGGCATAGGACTGGCGAGAAAATACTTTCCATAATAACAGCCCAGAGTTTTTTGAAAAACAGATGAAAATATGTGATGAGATTGAACAGCTCGGTTGCAGGCCTAAAATCTGGGCTGCAGTGTGGAGCTGTAGGGAGACTCGTCTCCTCCCCCACACGTGTGTGCCTCTGTATTAATGACTGAGGCTCACCTCACTGGGTCAAACCCATTAAGCCCTGCTGATGGATCTCGTCTACACTCCATACATGTCCTGCTTCATCTGTCTTGCAGGACTACAGCAGGGAGGACCATTCGGACACTGCAGAAAGCGAAGAGTGCTGCAGAGATGGGGTATTAGGAGATAGATTGCCACAAAGCTCAAGAATTCATGCACAAACATCTACAGCCTTATATGCACATACATACACTCACACACACACATATGCACACAAGTTAGAAATTGATGCAGCTTAGACTACACTGCATGGTGGAAACATATACACTTGAAAGCAAATGTTTTAATGTAGGCAGAGGCTAGAGGTTATTATTCTCACAGTTCTGAACATTTGAAGAATTGAAATTTTCCCTAATATTTGTGTAGAAGCAATATATTGGCATAGTTCCTTACTTTTATATCGAGTGGCATATCGTAGCATATATTTCTCACAAAAACTTCTTGTTATTGTTCTCCTTATTATTATAAGAACTTACATCGATAAGTTCTTTATAAGCATGTTAAAAGAATAACAAAATATTTACTTTAACATACAATAACTAATTCCATCAATAAGTCTGAAGGAAATATTTTTAATTGCTATTAAAAGGAAGATTACACAACATTCAGGGTAAAGGCTGTACATCTAATAACGAAGTGGACTGCAGTTTGTCCACATTACCATGTAAAAAATTTTAACTACTGTATTTACAGTATTTGTGCAGCACAAATATATATACATTCATGTTCATTTTCGTTGTATAAAATAAAGACATTTACAAATGAACACACAAAGGTGCCACCAGACTTTTACATTTAATTATTATGTTGTTAAAATTTATATTAGAAAAACAGCATACCATTCCAGTCAAAGTTAAGTGTAGATATGTCCTAATATACTGCTTACAGAACTTACAGCTCCAGGTTCTGTGCTGAGTTTGGGTCCCTGTCCCTGTAGACAATATGTGTATATGTGTGCATTACATTTTTCCAATTCACTCCCAGTGTTCCCAAGATAGACACCCTACTGCCCCAATGGAGGATGGAGCTGGTGAAAAAACTTGACACTGAAATAATTTTTATGTCAGTTTAGGTTTTTGTTTATTATATCACCATTGGCTTGAATGTGAGTTAAAGATTTATATTTTCAAAATCTAATGTAAAAATAGAAAATTTGATTATTTTAAGAAAATGGTCATGATACAGTATATAAATCACAATAAATGTGAAATCCAAATAATTTTATTAAAATACAAACCCTACAGAGTGCAAAGTGCTCCTCTGGTTGTGGCAGATCAACACTCAGCAACATTTATGTGTAGCTTATAGGCACACACCGGTTTGTGAGAGAAGCATGCCAAAGGACAGCACGTCCAATCTTAGTCCTGAGTACAGAATGTAGTAAAGCTCATAAAGCTCCCTGTGTTACTGTTTTTACACCACCATAAGTGCATTAAACATTAATAAGGCACACTAAAACAAATGTTTTTGGACATTCATAAGACATTCATTTAGGCATAATATGCAAATCAAGTAATGTTTTGTATTGCCAAGTTGTTCAAAGTAAGACCAAAAAGTGATGCTTGCTCAAATTGAAGCTCCTTTTCAAGTCAATAATTGGTTCAAAGAGCAACGAGTCCTTCTTAGTAAAAAAATGTCCTTATTTGTGTCTTTATGAATACGTTAATTATTTAATACTGTTAAGAATAAGAGCCTGAGTACAGTGATCACATGGCCCATGAGATGTTAGCTGCATGTTCTTTGGCTTTCATTCTGAGGACAGCGATACTGGATGACCGCCTTTCAAACTCAGGTTTACTCTCGAAGGCTGCATGGCTATTTGGTGCTGGAGTCAAAAGCGAATCAGTAAAGAAGTTGTTGAGCGAGACGGGATTGACGCCAAACTGATTCTGCTGATGGTTGGGGAAGCTAATGTAATTGTGTTCAGGGGCCCGTGGTGAGTGAGGGTACGGAGATGGTACACACGGTGGAGAACCACGTGGAAGCATACAGGAGGAAACCACTGAGCCACCGGGGGTTGGAGCTGGCCACAAATTATTGGGTATCTGTTTGGATAAAAAAATAAATAATGAATTATCAAAAAGTTTTTTAAAGATACATTTCTATCAAAAATGTGTTCAATATAGTTTGACAATTGACAAAAGACTTGACAATTTTTATGAGAAATTAGTGATTTAATAAAGGAAAGTGCAGTTATTATTACTGTTGACCCTTATTTAGCTTGAATGGGTTGATAAGCATATATATTATATATACATATATATATGTCTGTTATGTCAAGTATTTATCTTGAGCAAGTTCTCAAAGTTTATTTAAAAATAATAAATACTTTTTTTTAGATAATTGATAATATTATTAATAAATTATGATGATAATGATGATGATGATGATGATGACGGTGATGATGATGATGGTAAAACGGTTTATAAAACTTTTAAATGACAACAAAGATTTGTTAGTATATTTTTTTTAGAACAGTTTATTTTCTTAGATGTTTTTAGGGAAGTAGATATACTCTTATGGGGCCTAGATCTAAGAAAACAGATGATCATACTTTTCACTGGGAAACTATCATAAAACAAATGGTCACTGGTTTGCTGTAAGTGAATGCAGTAGGAAATGAAAGACCTAGCCTGTCCAGGCAGTTGACCAATCAGCAGTCAGTCTCAAAGAAAGCAAATTAACTATGAACACAATGCATATAAAGTTAGGCACCACAGTTTATATTACCTATTTCCCACAATAAAACCAGAATACAAGTCAACTGTAAATTGTGTTGCACTCTGTCTACCTTTATTTCCTGTGTCTGTCTACATTACCTAAGTAATTTTAGTGCTAAACACTTTGTTATATATATATATTTATGTTTAGTTCTTTTTTTTCTCAAAACATTCAGAATGACTTTTAATGAGTATTAATTTTTGTTTGTTGTATTTTTTTAATTATATGAACCAATCCCTGTACAAGAATAGTCATTTGGCCACCTGGACTCGGACACTGTGGTATCCACAACCACTCTAATAAAGCCTACTTCAATAATTTTGGTTGACAATCAAAAATTGACAATGATTGTGTTATATATATCATGACTTTTACTATACACAGTTCAACAAACAAGCCATGACCTACAGTCATGTAACAGCACACAGAGTATGCATGTGAAGTGCAGGTGTATTGGTGTTATTAATTACAGGTTAATTGATAACTATGGATTGATGGATCTGGCAGTCCATACTTTCAATTAGTTATTTTGGGGGTCATAATGATAGGGGTTTAAAAAGCTTTTCTGTTAAAGTATAGGAAAAAATAAATAAATAAAGTGTAGTTTTAAATGCTTTAGTGTCTTCTAATTTCTTTCAGCATAATTTTGCCAATTGATTTCTCTACTACTGACTAAATGCTACAACCTAATTTTCAAAGTTTTCTTTTGCAGGACTATTGTTCTAAAATCATTCAGGGACATGCAGTGAGGTCAAGGACAAGAGTGGCAGACAAAGCCAGATCTACATGTATATGAACCCCAAAGAGATTTATTATTGTATTCCTAAAAACTTAAATTGATTAGGCATGTTATGTTATTTGGGCTCATAAAGGAGTCATTTCTGCCTCTCATGCTCGCTTTTTGCAGCTTTATCAATAGCAACACGCCCAAATACCTGCCACACAGTTACCTACAATGTGGAAGGGGTTGGAATGTATGTTAGAGGTCTACAAGCAGTATATCTTTAATATGCATACTAATAATTCTCCACATTCGGTTCAGTGTGAATAGGATTGCGCAATAAGACGTCGAATATTCGAATCAAAAACAGACACCAGAAACATCAGAATATGCGCTATAACGACGCCTCAGCAAAGGAATTCTCAAGTATTTTGCAAACAGAATACATTAGACTGATATATTTACTCCTTAGGCATAAGGAGTTTAGACTTGCTGATGCAGATCAGCTGATCCATAGATTCATATCACAACAGGATTTTTTAATTCCTTATGCACAAATTAAAAAAAGATCAAAAATCTGATTTTCGCATTTTCGGGATAATTAGTGTAGCCTGCCGTTTTATACATTCTGCAAATAAATGAATGAAGAGCTGCACTTGCCTGTGAGTAGCTGTCTGTCCTGGGCAGCACTGAAATGTCATACGTTGCTGCGAAGTGACTTTTGGCCTGCTGGATCTGTCCATAGCGTTCCCTCTTTCTCCATTTTGCCCTTCTGTTCTGAAACCACACCTTCATCATATTGGTGGAACACACACACACACACACACACACACACACACACACACACACACACACACACACACATATATATAATCGTTACTCAGGTGTGTGTGCATTCCGAATTTTGCACGTGAACTTTTTTTTTTAATGCGATCCACCAACATCTGTCATGCAAATTCATCAATAAGATTTTTTCTTTCAATTCTGCAGAATAGGGTTTAAATTTTGGTTTTAAATTTTTATCGAAACAATGACGTTGTTTTCTAGATTTTAAGGTAAAAAAAAGTTTAATGCATTTACCCTTATAGTTTTATATATATATTGTATTTTATAGCATAGCTACAAATGTTACATTCTAAACAAGTCAATGCAGCATGCAAAACATGAATCCAAATATAGAACAAATTGTGTCTAAAATGTTTTGATGAATGAATGAATCTGCCCCCAGACCTAAAGTTGAGAAAGTGCATTGTTGTTAGAGCAGACAAGTCAATAAGAACAGCCAAGCATTGTCTTATATTGTCTTGTGGTCAGAAACACAACACAAAGATGAAAAACTAAGTGGAAGAAAATAACGGCGGATCTGGAATGAATTGCAGGATTCCAGACAGAAAATGCAAAACAAGTTGGTGTTACGAGGTACAAAGTTCATAGAAAATATTTACACATATTGAACATTTTATAAAGAGAAATTCTGAATAACTATTATTTAATTAATGCATTAATATACACGATTTTATTTATTATTTGTATAAAAAATCTATAAATAATGCAATAAACTAAACCAAACACAACTACAAAAATCTACATAAATACAAACAGATTTTTTAATTCTGTCGTTTGTCTCAAGGGTGTGCAAACATTTGCAAATAACCGCGTATGCCTGCGAATGCCTGCGCACACAGCGATAAGTAAAAGTAGTTTGTTACGGTACTTAAAAATATGCATTATACACTTCTTTTTTAAATATAAACCCAGAAAAGGCCTGTTTATCAATCAGATCCTGATTTTTGTATAATGAAAGTAAGTCATGAATGTGGGAGATTTAAGAGCAGTACCTGCACTCTGGCCTCGGTGAGCTCGGTACGCATGGCCAGTTGTTCCCTCACATACACATCTGGATAATGCGTTTTCTGGAAGACTTTTTCTAACTCCTCAAGCTGGCCGCTCGTGAACGTGGTCCTGTGGCGTCTCTTTTTGCTGCTGGACACGTTGCTGTCACACTTTTCGCCAATGTCGTCCAAGTCGCTTTTGTCCCGAGCTGTAGTCCCCGGTGATGTCCTCACACTGCAGCGCTCCTCCAGCGGCCCGGTGAGATCCGCATGTCCACCGCCGTCCTCCGCCTTCGCGCTGCAGTAATGAGGAGCTGCGGCTGCTGCTTATAGACAAAAACACAAGCCATCAGGAAACTAATATAGCAAGTGTATAATAAATGTATCATCAGCACACATCCAAGAGTAACCCTGATATTAAATGACCTGAAATGTTTCATATACAGTGTATAAATGTCTATAATATATAAACATACACGACCAATAGACTATAAATACCTTTGTTGGAGTAAACAACCTATTAATAGACTTTAGCAGTAAAGAGTAAACCAATAATGTAGCATATATTTTAAATCTGTATTAACATAGTTTAGCATAATATAATAAATATCATCATTTAAATGTATATTAACATAATTTAACGTAATATAATCGAGAACTACAAATACTTGTATCTATAAGTATCGATAACTAACTAAGATTGGAAAGAGGTCAAAATAATACAGACATATTACACAGTAAAGCCTTAGACAGTTCAACAGAAATACATTTTAATGTTGACATTTATTAAGGTTAATATTTGTTATTTGGGAGAAAAGATGTTGAATTTCATGATAATTAACATTCGTAATTCTTTTTTTTTTTTTCTGTATGTGTTTTTTGGCCGATATTTAGTTTATTATGGTATACTGTGGGCAACTTCTAATAACAATTTTATTTAAAAAAAAATTTTGAACTAATAAGTAAATAAATAACTTACAGTATTTGTAATAAAATATAATAGATTGAGATCAATCATTTCAAGGGTTAAACAAAATTGTGTAAGAGCACAATGGACACACACACACACACACACACACACACACACACACACACACACACACACACACACACACACACAATATCAATTTTAATCAGCTATTAATCAAAAGATGTTATAAGTAAGGACTTTTTGCCACGTGCAGCCAAACATGCCTAACAAATTAAGATTTTTATCTCTATTTCAATCTGAAGGAAATTCAGCTTAAAAAAAACTTTTTAGTTTAGTTTATTTTATTTATTTTTTTCTCAGTAGTCCAGTTATGTACTTTATATTATTAATAACTGTCTTAGATCATTAACGTCCCCAACACTTTTGAGATTGAAACTAATATTATTTGAAGTAGTATCTTGGCAAGTTTTCTTGGCAGAGGATTGTTTTCAAAATGTAGACAATGCATATTTTTATTCTCTATCAAAAATGTATTAGAAATATTATCGTGTACCATCAGCCTCTCATAAAGGTTTCGCATAGGTCCTAACTAATAATGTGATAATGCATCATATTTATGGTGTAAAGAAATGCTAGGGTAAGAACGTGCTAACTCACAGGTTTGGTTGTCACAGGGAGAAGATCTATCCAGGATGCTGTGGTGCTCAGGGTTCTGCAGCGTGTAATGCTGCCCGCTCTTACTGGAGCTCTTGCTGTAGTACTGCATGCTCTCTAAAGGCTCCATGAGCGGCTCCAAGTAAAAGTCTGTCCCTTTCCCCGCTTCACACTTCAGCGGAAACTTGTCCGTCATGTAGTCCATCATGGTCCACTGGCTTTCAGCTCTGAACGAGTGCACTGGAGAAGTTACACGGATAGTAAACACGAGTGGAGCCAGGGGTTTCCTCAGACCGTTAATTTGTCTTGCTGTAAAGTGACCGAGAGCCTCAGACTCTCTTTATATGGCCGAGCACACGGAGCTTCCAAGCACTTGAATATGGAGAACTTGAAACTCCACCCATGACCCACATGCAAGCGCAGAGGCTTAGGAAACTCTGAAGCAGTTACAATTAGACTTACCCTGCTCATGGTGTGTTTAGACAACTGAAGTGTTTACTGGCTGTCTGAGCTGCTGAGGAAAAGTGCATTCAATTCAATATATAGGCAGTGGACAAGAATAACATTGTTGAATATCAAGAGAGAAATAATCTGCAAGCTGAATCAGATTCTATAGAAAAAAATAATTTGTATCAATAATAATAATATTTTGAATTTATAATACTATTACAAAGTAGGCCTATACATTATTATTATTATCATCATCATCATCATCATCATCATCATCATCATCATCATTATTATTATTAATAAACATCAAACCACACTATAAATAATGCATATATCAATGCATGTGTTTTGATGTTAAATAATAATAATAATAATAATAATAATAATAATGATAATGATAATAATAATATTAAATCAGTAAATATTATTATTATTATTATTATTATTATTATTATTATTATATACGTGAACTAATATCATTATTTTTATTGCTCTCTATGTTTCCTGAGATTTTGGGCTGCACAAAGTTATTTTCTTATTATAATTTGTCTGCATATCTTCCACCTTCTATGTCTTGAAATTTCAGGTTTATTATGAAAACAATATAAGGTGCACTCTATTATTTATCAGTTGAATATTTTCATCATTTGTGTCCATGTAGAGCGCTTATTACTAATTATTTGTATTAATGCCACATTGAAGAAATGGCTTTCGCTCACACGTAGAGATTTCAGACAATTTCTGAGTTATTTTAGGGTTCTTTTTTTTGTTAGTTTTTTTCCGAAAAAATATTCAGCAATAGAACATGTATAAAAGTGATCATTCGGGTGGGGTTTTTTTATGTGTTGAATGTGGCATGTAAAGTCAGTGTGAACACAGGGTCAAAGAGGCCCGCGGTGCCCAGCACCTGAACGCTGGGATGTGACCGGGTAACACAGATATCTGAGAGCGCATATTCCTTATAAGCAGATTTTTATAAAAGAGATCACACGTCGAGAAGCTCTTTCTCATTTAGCGGTAAATCGTACCACCTGCCACTCCAGTCATATCCAGTGAACAAAGCCGAGGCTTACAGGGTGCCACTCCACTGCAAAGCAAAATAAATAACTCGCTCTTAAGTAGCAGGGAGCTTTCTGATGTGGCCTTAGAACTCATGCAGAGGAGAAAATGCGAGAAGTTCGTGGAGGTGCGTTTACATTTTTTCTGGCTAGCCAGATTGTTGACTGAAAAAGTTACCCGACAGATTCATTTCATATTTCACCAAAATTTCATGACTGTAAAGATGCTTAACTTTTAATTCTCTCAAGCCCATGACAAAGTGACATATTATTATTATTATTATTATTATTATTATTATTATTATTATTTGGAAAAATATCTAGTGCACATTTTAAAATTTAGAATTTAAAAAAAAAAACGACACAAAATAAATCAGTCTATAATATTTATATATTATGCAAATAATTGTAATACAGTATTTGCCATATATAATAAATTGCCACTAACTTGTAGTGAGATATTGATGAACTATAAAAACTTCAGTCAAGTCTTCATAGTCTGCTAATGCATTTGCAAAAAAAAATAAAAAATAAAAATATTGTGAAAATCAAAAACTAATACTGCTGTTATTACTATTATGATAAATATATACATTAAAAATAAATCTCCCATTTGCAGAGCTGAGTGAGTCTAGCTATTATTTTCTGCTGATACAATGAAACTCAGAACAGGGTAACAGGGGTTTGTACGCTAATGCTGGATAAGCTGGGGATCTGGGTAAGTGTGCCACTCGGCTTTGCATACACACTCTTTCAGTCGCTTAAGGAGGCCTAATTAAAACAATAATAAACTATAAAGAGCAGCTGCATATACAAGGCCAACCATGAACACATGCATTGAGACATGTGTTGAGTTCCTACAAAGCCCCCAATATGTCTTTTCAACACACATTATCAATGTTAGAAAAAAAACCTTTACCCCTTACATTTTTATTTCTCCTTTAATGTGTTTCTGGGTAATAAAATATGAATGTAAGCCATTAGAAAAGAAAACAAAGCTACAGTGGATTTCATTTCTTTAAAGCATCTTCCTTAAACCTGCATACCCTGTGCTATCTGCAGTAATTGTAAGGATTAGATCTCTTGGTTTTGGCTCTCGGCTCTGGCCTTGGACAACGAGTAATGTGAATCATTCTCCAGTGACAGGGGTTAGCCTAGACTGCCAATCTCATATAAAGGGGTTTTTTCATGAGGGCAAATGGAAATGTATACTGTTCACCTCAAAGACTGTGCTGTCATGAACCTTCAGAGACATACAGAGATACCAATCTCACTTTAGTGAACCCAAATGAATTTCCAACGTTCTTCATTTTTAGAACATGAAGAAAGAGTTCGCCTATCAAAAGCAATTAGTCTCCACTGGATATATTTACCAATAAATGTCCATATGAGCACAGAAGAACAGAAGTACTTAGCTATAACTTGTCTTCATTTGAAGTGTTAAAGTGTATGAAGAAGTGTACACTAATTTTCCCATGTACAGAAGGTGGAAGTGTAAGAGTTGGCCAGGCGTTTCAGTGTGTGCAGGAATCTTACACATAGCCAAAACTCTATTTAACCAAAAAGCCTAAACATCAGTAAAGCACATGAAAGCGGAGGAAAGAACATAAATATCCTACATGCTGTGAACTAATACGGTGCCCTATATCTCTACTACTGCTGTTTGTTTTTACACAGATTATCTTATCAGGTATGGGCTGCAGTCCAGACAGTCGCCTGCTTGAGCTTTAGGCGCTTGCTAAATTATGACTAAATTCACATTGTGAAGTTTTCAAAAACCTTAAATGCGAGACAGATCCCTATGATAATGCATATGACTTGATAATATTTGTCATCTTTATTAATAAATAAATAAATAAATAAATACAAGACTCCAGAGTGATTTCTTTTCTTTAATGACTTGGATTAGACATTTGTACAAAATTGGTTCTCATCATAAATAAATGCACTTTAGGGAGTTGTCCCAGCATTGGATAATTAAATGCAAAACATCAGAAAACGAATACAAAAATATAATCAGCAAAATGTAAATAATGCAATAAAGCACTACTAGTTTAGAAAAATAATGAGCTTCTTCCTACTGCCTGTTGTTGTTTGCATATTAAGCATGTCATTCAAAAAATGGATTCCACACATTGCATGGTTTGCCATGGTCACTGATATTTAGGAATAACACAGAGGACTGCCTGCAGATATTTGGGTTATACCTCATCCATTGCCTTTAATTAATTTAAAGCGGAAGACGCTGAATTCGAGTGAAACAGAAGCTGCAGGGAATTTCAGAGGAGATCGAATGTGCATCATAAGGCTTATTGGGGCTTATTAGGGTTTAAAGGGTATGAGCGTAAGCTAAAAAACACACATCCCTCATTCCCCGAACATGCATACACCCACATGGACAAATAAATGTACAAGGCATTGGAAAAATAATTGTCTACTTCTCTCAGTGAGTTTATTCTAACTTGTTTGCTTTAGACCTCTTCCTGCCTCCTCCCCAGCCTCCACTCAGCTGCAATGGATTGTCTCGGAACGAGATTCTCTCCTTTCGATATGGAGCCAAGGTGACTCTTTGAGGGGACGGCACTTCTCTTTCTGCAAAAAAAAACCCAGAATCAGATTTGTGACACAAAACCGCCAACTGGAACCAGAAACGGTGTTCCTACACATCTGCGCTGCATGGTGAAAACATAAATCAAAGGCTTTTGCTCCAAAGGCACTAATGCGTTAATGCACTCTTGCCACAGTCTTGCCAAGACCTCCATGCCCACTATGTCATAGTGCAGCTCCACAGCTCTCTGCAGGCTGAGCATCAGGCCCCTGGGCTGCTGGCTTCAGAACATGTCAGAGCTGCTCTCATTTCTGAGTGTGTATTTAATGCAGATCTTTTAAACATAGGGAACAAAGCAAGCTCTTTTCTGTGGATGATGTGTTCCACGTGTACAATCCCAATGAGGATTTAGTGGGGACACGTTCATACTGCAGGTAGCTCAGCATAAGGACACACAATGTAGATACTGCAAAACATACAACACATTTCTACCTACTCGAAGAGGAGCATGGAGAAGGATGATTACACTAAATATCACCAATTGAGCATTAATGAGCAAATAATGCTGAGAATTGTTTCCAATCATTTTTAAATATATAGCAAATTTTAGACTATGAGAAAGAATTTTTTTTTTTTTTAAACATGTCTTTTAAAAAACATTGGTAAAAAAAAGACACATGTTGTCCAGCTTCACATGCCTAACTGCTATGTATGCAGTCATTTTGCTTGCATTAGGTTTGGTAAAGGACATAATCGAGACATTAAATACACACCTCGGGATATTTCCTCTAGTGGGAGTAAAGAAAATATTTGTAACTTGACTAGATGTGTAGCGGGTAACGTGTGGCATGAATGTTATAGAAAAGGGGCTATTCAACTAGGTAGGTGGGCCACAGTTAAAATAAAACATGTTGGAAAGGTGGCTCAATCACTCTTCCCATCCTATGTATGCATATATTTATATATAGACAAAAAGGAGACTGGCAGTCTATATTTCCCAAGTTTTTTCTTGTAGAAATAAAGAATTTACATTTCGGAGAAAAATAATACTATTTAAAAAAAAATTATTAAAAAAAAGATTTTTTTTTTAAACCAAAGTTAGTTTCCATAAAATCCCATAATTACCTTTAAGAGGTCAGCATGAGATGTATTTGTAAAAATACATTTGCATTCCATTGCAATCATTTTGCATTCTCGCACAATCCGTTTTGCATTCTCTCACGATAGTATTCCCCTTTTTTTATTTTATTAAACAAACTTTTCTTTTTGCACATAAAACCATTTTTAACAATTACAATGCATCCAGTTGTAAATTACAGAACCTCAAACTCTCTCGCTTATTAAGTACATGACCAATGTTTAATTAACAATGAC
This sequence comes from Silurus asotus, assembly GCA_024362625.1. Taxonomy (NCBI): domain Eukaryota; kingdom Metazoa; phylum Chordata; class Actinopteri; order Siluriformes; family Siluridae; genus Silurus; species Silurus asotus. The sequence continues at coordinate 6,976,433 of MU551596.1, read as the reverse complement.
AATAAATCTCCATATTTTACTCCTGCTTCAAAGTGAAATCTAAGAAGTGCATCTATCATGGTAAAGCGCATTGCTGTTGGGTGTGGATTAAAGTAGGGACTGCAGGGAAATTTTGTGAGGGAACATAAAACCAATTTCAAAGAATGCAAAAAATAATTATTGTGGAGAAAATTAAACACAAATCACATTGTGAACTTTCATGTACCCAGTAGTTATCTATTAATGCAAGAAAATACTAAGTGAAAAGGCCATTAAATTAATTTTTGTTAAAGTAAGTTGTTTCTGTCGCATTCCCATACGCAACTTTAATTCTAGTGTGTAATGTTTTTTTTTTTAAATAAGCAGTGTTGCCCATTCTAAATAAACGGCTGTTTCAAACTGTTTTTTTTTTTCTCTCCAACATTCCAATGTACCTATGTAAAGGAAAAAAACAAGTGTCATGTGTATTAGTGCACATCCTCGTGGATTTCATTTCCAAATCATCAGAATCTAATTTGGCTTCATTTGACGCAACAGTGCTGTGCTTTCAGCTCAGTGGCTCATGGTGTTAAATAAGTGCTGTTTATGTCCTACAGTGACATCTTTGGCAATTAGAAGACAAACCAATTACAGAGATGTCACCCAGAGATTCAGGGACAATTGAGACCTGCTTCCTGCTGAGAGACTGACATTTCTTGTAGAAATAAAGCCCTGACCATCACCAGAGTGACATTGACATCTCATAGTCTGGCCATGTTTTTCCTTGTCACTGTTTCCTCTGCCTTACTCATTAGAAATAAACTTAAAATAATATAGTCCAATTCTTATAGGGATACATATATGAATAAAATATTTTATTATGTATTAATTTCTATCTATAGATTTGTGAAGATGTCTATCGTTAATATGCTATTCAGATAAAATTTTTTTGAATTTAATATAACATTTGTAACTAATATCACTTGATGACTCTCTCAGCTGATTTCTCGGGGGTTTATTTGTGTACTTCGATTTTATTCTAAAATTTGTTATGAGCATGTGAAACCTGTAGTGGAATAATTTTTCTTTTTCCTACTGAATCATAAATTATAATAACTTTAGTAGATATAATTGCACCTAGCATATATCTAACTTATATGATTCAGTGACCCAATGTCACTGATAATTTTGTTAGATGCAGATGGATGGATGAATGGATGAATGGATGGATGGATGGATGGATGGATGGATGGATGGATGGTTGGATAGATGGATATAATAAAAAACATTTTTCCTTGATGTTATTTGATTTTACAACACACTGTTTTAGAAATTATTTATGAAATATCTGATCACAAAGCTCAATGTCAGTTATTTTAAATATTTATCATGTAATTCCTAGAATTTTGCTACCCACTCGCATGTCCAGCCGAGTGTGTCCGAGTATGAGCCTGGTGATTCTGAGGTGAAGTGAATCCAGTGCCGTCAATCCAATGTCTCATGTCTGAATCTATAGCTTCTCTGTACCCTACAGAAGCCTAAAAATTCAGCACACACACACACACACACACACACACACACACACACCAGCAAAGTAATATTACCACACAAACAAAAGGATCATAAAATCAGTGAATATTTATATGAGTCACTACATATAGAGTTTGATCATCCCTGAAGCACTGTGACTTTTCTCATGTCAAATAAAGTTCCTTACCACAAGCTGAACCCTTCCACCATTCAGAATTTCAGGGTCAATCACCGGGAGGAAATGATCACTAGAAATGTACAGGTAAAGTTACCAGACTAGTACTTCAACCAATTATGTTGCTTATACAAAAAAATTACCCTCAAGCAAATTCGATTTCTTAAATATAGAATCATGCTGTCCTGTGTAAAGTGTAATCTGATTATTCCATCAGTTGTAGATCAGAAAGTTCTCATCATGCATGACACACTCACCTCACATAGGAGGCAGAGCTTCTCTGGCTCGGCATGGCTTGTGTTTGGAGCCACTGGTTAGTTCTATGGCGTGTCTGAGTTTGTGTCTGGGTCAGCTCTGGCTCTGGCTCTGGCTCTCTTCTCAGTGCCTCCTGAACACTCACATCTCCTCTGCAAGCTACAATTGACATCAAACATCAAAGTCAGTTCCCAATAAAAATCATTTGTTTTTGTCATGAACGGCTCTGAGGTTTTTTCATGGCATGGGAAAAGGCATTGGAAAAAAAAAAAATGATACAATATTCCCGGCACATGTATCATAGATTGAGTAAATACGAGTGAGACTGGAAAATAAAGGTCTATTCAAACCCTTGGGGAAAAAAAGCTAAATGTTTGACAGACAGTTAACAATGTAGAGTTTATCAAGCCTGACCTGTTTACACATAAACTTAGGAGGCCATTTGTTTTGGAAATGCTTTGAAGAGCAACTCCTATAACGCTCCAGCGGTAGCTCACTGAGGCAAATAAAGAGGTTTGCTTTCACTAGGTTTTGTGGTCTCTTTTTAAACCTTCTGGATTGTGATATTACTTTATCCTGAACATCCACAGAGGAAGCAAGCACATGATTTACAGTCAGTGTCGGAGCACGCCACCAGAAAGCTGTAACTCAAAGCAAAAAAACACAAACTCTCAGTGGAGAGCGGCGTAGCCGGGGAGGAGTGTGAATCGATAACAACTTCTGACAGCCAAGTGCTGGAACTAATGAGACCCATTTAGATCCTTCTCATGGTTTTGCCAAGATGTAAAGAGCGGCAGGGGTTTATGGGGTACAGTCGTCATGGGTTAATTGGAAATCCACTAAAAATGTCAAGTGATTAACTTCTCGCATAAAGTTCAAATGGAGGAAAAAGGTAGCACTTAATGGTGCTGAAAAGTCACAAATTGTCCAAAGAGGAAACATTTAGACTAGTCAGATATTTATTAGAGTTATAAATTAATAGCTCCTTCATAGAGTTTAAACAGATCATAAAGGCAAGTCCCGATGATGAAACGCATCCTAACGAGACTGTCAATGCAAGAAACAGTGAATTTAGCAAGAAATATAATTGGTAATTAGTTGTAATAATATTGCATGTAAATCGAACTGCTTTTTCACATTTACATAAAAATTTACAAAATATGAAAAAAATATATATAATTTGCTAATGGAATGGTTATGGAATTCAATAAAACACTTCTGTTCATGTATAGAAGATTCAATTGTATATGCGTAGACTTAAATATTCCATAAAAAGCCAAGTAAAAAAAAAAATGTAGAGTGAAAGTTAAAATACTTATTTCACTGAAGAAAAAAAATGCTTATAAATTTTTTAATAAACCATGTGCTTAAATTTTTTTATTTTTATTATTTAACATTTTTGCTGTAAACTAAATATAGCTGATCAACATATATTTCTTATAGGGACATAAAATAAAATGTAAAAGAATGAATAGAAAAACATTTGGAAAACAGTGATTTAAAAATCATAATTAATCCTAAAATAAAAAACTTAAATGTAAATTATTGACAAATGAGCAAGACTGGTTTATAAGAAAATTGCCCTGTCCATAAAAAAACAAACATACTCTGTCATATATAGAAAGAAAACTCAGTGAGATGACGTGATCTTAGCTGTAAATTATTGACAACATATTAAGATAAATCATCATATCTAAATAGTTTATCACCTTCTAATGCATAATCAAGAAGTGAGGAAACTTACAAAATAACCAAAGACACATTTTACAATAACCTCTAATGAATAGGTATAATAATATATAACCCTGAATTACTGTGTATGCTGGCAAACACTGGCAACTGCACCCTAAAACAGCATTTATGAAGAATTTAGCTTGAACGTAAGACCCTGGTTGGGATAAGTAGAAATTAGACTCCCTCTGGTCCCAGCATGGCCCCTGACCATTACAGCCTCAGGACGTCAGAGGCCCCAGGAGTCACGCCTATTAAGCTGCGCTCTTAAACACATTAGGTAATATGGAGCTGAGTGAGGCAGCAACGAAGCAAACAATGTCACCATATCCGAGAATCAGCTCCTTCAGCCTCTCCACACTGAGATGTAAAAGAGAGTGGGCAACGTACCTGAGGCCACCCTGTCCGCCCCGGAACACAAACACGGGGTCAAACATAGTTTACAGACTTAAAAGGGAAATAAATGTACCGAAATCATGGTTCTAATTACTATGCTTTTTTTGCAAGACATTTTCCCAGTGAAGGAAATAATTACTAAACATTACTGCTTTGAAGAAGAAAAAAATCAAACCGTTAATATATTGGAAAAAAAAAAAAAGTTTACATTATTGATTATTGATCTACATCATAATACAGAGAATATGCTCACTTGCTTGATGACTACATTTTGTGGCATCTTTTGGTGGAAATAGCTCATTCAAGTCGAATTCAGTTTTGGAGATGGCAGATCTAGCTGACCACAATGAAGCCATCGGTGTGCAAGCACCCCCCCCCCCCCCCCCCCAACCACACACACACACACACACACACACACACACAGACACACACCAAACATTAAATGGCCTCTTGTGTTGAAAGGATGTAATACTCTACATGTCTGTGTGCGTATATAAGAGTGCAAGTGTGTCATATTGTGTGTGTGTGTGTGTGTGTGTGTGTGTGTGTGTGTGTGTGCACGCGCGCGTGTGTGCGTGTGTTAACCCCATGGGGCTTCGAGTGTTTGGGAGTTCTCTTGGCAGACTCAAAGGAAGAGGTCAGGTCTTTTATCGTGAGGTTCTGTCTCCTACTTTCATTTGCCCTAGGTCAAGCCTTCACCTCCAGAGAGCAGACCATAGGCGGTCAACCAGCGGTCAACACACGCACACACACACACACACACACACAACATTGCATGCTGTTCAAAGGGTGTACGAAACATTGGCTACAATGCAGATCTATAACAGTCATCATCAGATCGAAGCCAAATAAAACTAAACTAATAGAGCTCCATGTGTCCAGGTCAACGATTGCACACCGATGAGTGTTGCTGGGGAAGACGATAAAATTGTCTTATCTAAAGAAAGTGTCAACGAATAAACCTTCTTAAGTGACGACCAAAAAATAAGAACTGGTGACCGAACTGACAAACGAACAATGTTTTAACAACACAGTATTGTTATTGTATTCTTGAGAAAGAATATTCCCCCGATTAAAGACCATGCAATACAATACAAAAAAAAAATTTTAAACACAAAAAAGAATATAATCACCGGACTATGTGAGTTGCTCTGCACTGAACATGATCTCTCTGAATATCTATCATACTTATCTACAACAGCATGACCATCTCACTAATCATGTTACCTGCGGAACGGAAACACGGGCTACAAAGCCAAGATGTCTGCAGCCGAGGAAGGTTTGCAAAACGTTTAAACAAACAAAAAAACAAACAAAACAAAGCCTTCAACTTCCCCCTGGGATAAGCGGAACACATTACCTTACATAGTCAAATGAATTCATTCAGCTTACACGTAGTGCGACACTGATGCATTACTGTGCTGATTGGCTATAACTTATCTCAATAGACCTGCCTCAATTCTATAATTAGTACAGTCCCTGGACTGAATCATTTCGGGAACCTCGTTTTCCACACAAGAAGTGTGAAATTGAGCAGATAAAGACTCGCGAGGTCAGAATATTGGGCACAGGATTTATGTGCATTCCCTGAACACACGCTCACAGAACAACAGCATTTTACTGGCTGTTTAAATCCAACCCCAGGGATGAGTAAAAGCAGCAGTGAGAGAGGAATGTGTTGGCTACAGCTGTATACTGTATGTTCCTTTCATATAACTCATGGATCATATTTATTTAAGATGTTACTAACATGTGATTCATTTTAAAAAGCATATACTAAAAATAATTTTGGGGGGTTTTATATATATAATGATTAGATTTTTGCACTATTGCCAACAACTATTTCCTATTTTTCAGATATGTGCTCCATTTGAATAATAATGTGTATAACTTCAGGGCCTAAACTCTGATCTGTTCCAGGACTCATATTTACTTTCCTCTGAAGGAGGAAAAGTCTTCGAGGTGGTTGACAGCTTAAGCGCTCCTTCGCTAGATGATGTGCTTCGGGGTGCATGGTCGACTCTGACCTGCGTGCGGCACTGACGCCGCACCCCCAGGGATGCCCTCGCGCCTCGGGCCGCGTGCTGCTCCCCTGCTCTCCCCCGGCTTGCATTTCAGCCCCCTGCTCTGAGCCCCCTTCTGGAGGTGATTAGCCCCCAAAGCCGTGACAGATTCTTTCCGAGATATCCGACTCAGTCGTGTTTATTTTATCCAGGCTCTCTTTTGTGGATGTGCTGGACATGAAGTAACCCACTTGAAAATGGGGATCAGTTTACATACACCAGGGGACTTCTGGAGGAATCGCAACAACAAAACACAAAAAGGGGCAGAAAGAGAAGAAGAAAAGCAAGAGAGTACAAAAATAGATACATTTTTGCATCAAGAAATTATCCTTTTACTTATTATGCTCCTTGCCATTAAAAAGAGAAAACATAAGCAAGAAGACTTTATCTCTGCTCCATAGTGCTTATTTCTTCTCCTATCCCATGCAAATGACAGCCACCCCCCTCCCCACTGCCTAACAGCCCCCTCCTGCTAAAAGGCTTCATTCTCTCTCTCTCTCTCTCTCTCTCTCTCTCTCTCTCTCTCACTCTGTCTTTACTAGTGACACTGAACTACAGACAGCACTCTTTCTCTCTCTCGCTCACTTTGAGGAATCTGGAACCCCTCAGTGCTCTACCTCCTCTGCACTTAACTCGATTTCACACTTCGGTTCTGCAACCAAGTCCTCTTGAAATACAATCATCTTGTTTATTCTCTATCATCCCAAACAACTTAATGGTTGGCGATTAACCGCCATGTCATGTGCCTTCAATTTGATCAAGGTAAGCTCTGCCCAGGTTTCCCAGTGAACCACAGAGGTCTAACTCAGACCACGTTCCCCAAAAATGTTAACATTATCCACTTTACTGTATGTTACTATTAAGAACTCCCTATACCCAGACTGCTTTTTTGTTATTGCAGTGGTGATGTCAGCTGAGCTGTGATGTCTCAATTCTACTTTTAATTTCCTCTCTGAATTTAAGTCTGAATCTTTGAATTTCTATCTCCATAGACCTCGTGTTGTGGTTCCTCAACAGAGCTTAATCTACCGCTGCGTCTGTGACACCAGAACACAGACAAAAACAGAGTTATCATGAGCTCATGCTCAGACACTGACCCAAACCACACGATCACTTTGAATTAGCACAGCGCACAGCTTCAACAGGAGCAGAGGCTTTCTGAGCTCCATACAGGCCTTCATTTCATGGGGCCATGATTGGATTTGTGGCATTAAGAGTCACGCTCTTCTGACCCTGAACAAATCCAGCTCCAGGCCAGGCCTTAGGGAATTTGGCAAAGATCAGAACTACTGTCTTTAGGGCTCTTCTTCTGCTCAGGTCTTTAAGGCCCTTCTCGTGTTTACCGTGAAGTAACCTCAGGACAAGCGACTCGTCTATAGTTCCTTGTAATAATAGCCAAGGACACAACACAGTACAGAACAGTAAAATCCGGCAAGCGCTCAGAAATTCACGCAAATTGATTGTGACAGAAAGAAGGACAGTTGCTTGCTGTTACTGTACAATCTATTGCTCTGCAAAAGAAAAGCCTCCGTGCTAGCATAATACCAACCAGAGACAAAGACAAGAAATTTATTAGAGACAGACAGGCATTGCTTTGAGAAGTTTTTTTTTCTTCATTAAACTGTTCATTTATAGTCCACATGTTCACCATGCAAAACATCAGCACATGCAATTTTAGTAATGTTTCTCAACCAGAATGAAATGCTTCAAAGTTCCCATGAAAATAGCAGCATGGGGATAACTGCAGAAATAAAGAAAGAACTGCTGTGAAAACCGGTGTTATAACGATGAATACATGCTGGTAATTCTTTTACACTAGATGTTTTTCTTTACTCCATAAAAGCCTGTATTATTAATTGATAAACAGAATGATTCAGTTAAATGAAAAAAAAAAATTTAATAAGAGAATCAATATAAATTCTGCTAGTATGCTTACCCGGTAATTTTCTATGATGCTGCTTCTTTCTGTTCTTCATCCTCTGAGCCCTTTTTAGCATAAGAAGGGCAGTGGAGTCACTGGTAAAGCCCCTTAAAGAAAAAGAACATACCAGACCTTATAAAAGTCCTCACTATGATCTTGAAAACCAAATAAGAAAAAAAGTTTTTGCTGATACCATTCTTCTAGAATTTTCTCAGATCTTTCCAATAAAGAACGATTTCCTAGTGTGGATGCTGGAGACTGCAAACTGGAATAAACAAAAGCACAAATTTGATCAACAATTTGCCTATACACAGGTCACTATTATGAAATCTGCCACATAACTCCTGTATCATACTACAAAGAGTGAAAAATAAAAAATAAAAGGATAAGAATGGCTTTTCAATGTGGTGATTTTGATTCTCAGGTCTGCACTTGTGGAAGGAACACCGTTATTTTAGAAGTTGTTCCCTCATTGGTCTGCACTGCACTGTCTCACACATCAGTCTAAAATCTCATTCATAAGTATAGCATTAAAAAGAAATGAATTTCATCATTTTGATCATCAAACCATTATACAAGAACTCAAGCACTGTTGATGTGGGTGAGTTAATACTGGATGTGACCACTACCTTTAGAAAAAAAATGTTTTATCATAAGGTAAAGGTGATCAGTCAGAATAACTTTGTATTAATTAGCATTTAGCTTTCGAACTGAGAGGAAAAATTACAAAAAAAACCTTTATACCCAAATGCATGTATTTCATGCCATCTTGGTTTTAAAAAAACTGGCATGCTTGCACTTTTATACTGTATAAACCACAGTGGCTGGTTAATTCATTATAAGATGTTTAGTGCTTAATTGCATTATGCAGGAATATTTGCACTCATCCATTTATTTCCTTCATTTATTCAGGCTTGTCTTATAATTAATATTATAAATGTTGTTCTCAGCCTTTAAATGACACTAAAATATATTTATTATAACTAATATCAGACTGGCAAAAACCACACAAATGACATAACAGGGTGACACTTTTTTACACAGGTGTTTACCTGGTGCTTAATTCAGGAGATCGATTCTGCGCCGACACTTGTGCTTCCTCGTCGCTTATCCAGGCCTGTTTAGGATTCCATGGCTGCACAGATGCACTCTTATGAACCCCAGCCAGAGGTAGGACAGGCTAAAAACAACCCAATGTGCATATCATCAATGTGACCTTTACAATGAGACACTATAATATCCTGCTTTACGGACAAGGAATGCTTTTCCATAATAGCATTAATATATAGCCCTTTGTTCAAGCCTTACTCTCAAATCATTTGGTTAAAAAAAATAAATCAAGTCCTATTATCATGCAACATCTTTTTCCTCAGAATGAATGATGTTACATTAGGCACTGAGTTTTATTCTTAACGGTCCCAGCAACTACATATGGAATTTCACAAATCATAGAGTGAAGAAAGATAAAATCATCCTGATGTTAACATCTGCTGCTTAAACAGCCAGTTGAATTCCTTCTCCGTGCACCACATTTTTTAAGCTTCATCTTTTTTTTTGAACTGAGCTTTAACTTTATATAGTAGGCATTAAGATGCTCCTTTTCTAGCAGCTGCACTGCTTCATAGCTGAGCTACTGTGATGCAAACGGCGCGGTTGAAAAACGACATCTGCTGATTCAAAGGAAGTTTAAAGCTGCGTAGAGGGTAATGGTGTTTTTAGAGGTAATAAATTTGATGATTAATCACCCAGAGGTTCCCAGATTGGGCCAGCCCACAGACAGTGGGAGGGCTTTTTAGCATGTTACCTTTGGCAGCGGCAGCTGTTCTGAACACGGCAGCACTGAGGATGGCGACATGTTGGGATGCAGAGTAATCAAGTCCCTTTCCATGGCTTCCTGTTAACAACACATGTCCAACATATGAGGACTGAAACATCAGCTTATATCTCAGAGCATGCAGCAGCATGGTTTGGGGAATTGTACTGATTACAAAAATGCATCCTGTTATATGGTTTATTGAATCAAAGCAAGAAAAGTCATATTATCCTAATAGTGTAAAACTTACACTGATGCGTTATCTAAATGAAACATTAAAGTCTTTAACCTTGTAAGACCTGAGCTTTGGTTTGGCTTGCATTTTAGATTTCTTCTAGTTATTCGGGGTTAGGAAGAACCAATAATTATAATGACCATATATTTTCTTTGAACATGAAGCTCTTCTTGGAAAAAAATGATGTCACTTATGTGGACACTCGGTCTGTATCTACAGAAAACAATAAAGACACCATTGTGCACAATGTCCACGTATGGTGTTAACGTAGAAGGTTAATGGTATAGATGACAAATGATGACTCTAAATCATTTGTCTTTGTGAGGACAAAAACACTTCCACAAAACACTACAATACCGTTACTATTAGGCCAAACTGTGACCTTTTTTTATCACCCCAAAAATTATTATTTTTTAAATCAGCATTTCACAATAACTACTTTTTAGCCAGTTATAGTTACGTTATAGTGGATCTCTATGCCGTCTCTATGCCTCAGGACAGGAACTTTAATATCAAAAATTATAAAAACAAAAAACTTTACTATATCAAGATTTTTAATCCATTAACATGTACAGTTTTAATTGTTTAATAATTAATATAAAAGGTTTCTTAATAGTCAGCACAGTTAAGTTATTTTTTTTGACACATGCATCCCATTATTTTACACATGCCTAGATAAATCTGTTGAGCATTCAACAGAGCTGTAGTGAACACATATACACTAAATAGCAAAACATCTGACGATCAGACCATCAACCATATATACTAATTAAACACTTTTCTGGAAAGGCTTTCCAATAGATTTTGGAGCATTGTTTGTGGAGATTTGTGTTCATTCTTTTACAACACTTAAAGTGAGGTTCACCATTGATATTGGGTAAGGAAGCCTGAAGTGTAGTCTGCATCCCAGATCAGTTCAAAGGTTTTTGGTGAGTTTGGGGTCAGGTGCATTTTTAAGCTGGAACAAGTCCAGGGAAGAAAAATTTTAACGCTACAACATACAAAGCCATTCTTTACAATAATGCGCTTTTAACTTTATGGCAACAGAATTGGTCCACAAACTTTTGATCTGTTACATCATACACATCTGTTCTACTTCTCTGTTATGAATGCATGACAGGGATTTGAGTTTTGCGCAATAAAGAAAATAAGGCTGAGGATATGAGCCATAGAGTTATAGTACACTGGGTGCATACGGCTCAGCATTGCCTCCTTTCTTCCTTGCTCATTGATTATTATGACTTTCCTTTGTCTAACGCTAATTCCGAGTGACAACTCCCCACCTCCATGCTACGGCTACTAGCGAGGGGTGCCGTCAGTGTCACAGGACAAGCCGTCCATCTGTGTAGTGATTTCACAGCTATGACTACCACACCGTGAGTCTGACCCTACCTCATCAAAAATGAATTCATCCATGTCGACCTCCTCGAAGGGCTCATCTCCCTCTGCAATCTGGGCAAGCATAAGAGCTCGAGTCAGCCTCTTCCGCAGCACGTAGCCCCTCCATACTGCCTGTGGGGGCAAAAAAAACGCAGGTCTATGAATCACACGCAAACGTAAATATTGTGTGTTATCCCATTAGGAAGATAAAACATGTTAATCTCTGTTTAATTGTCCTGCGGTCTGCTGTTTGAACTTTCAGTGACTTAAGCAGTATAAGACAAATGGAACACTGTGACACCCTTAAATCTTGATATTCCCAACGGACTGGGGGAAGGAAGGCTTCAGACCCATGCAGATCACAATCCAAGTGCTCGTACTTTACCAAAGCACTGGAATCTGATTCATCTTTTTTATGTCAAACCCTTGGGGACTCATCAACTATGGGAAGCGCGGGGAAAATCCGTCTCAGAAGTTATGCGAGTAAAGAACAGCCTGCTTCCAAAAGTGCTGTCGTTCTATTCAAAACAAGCCTTTGGCAGTAATAAGGTAATGAAGATGATTTAATTGAATTCCAGCTTTCTTGATTATATATACAGAAAATGAGGCACTACAAAAATACCTTTTAAAAGTGTACTACAGTGCTGATTTAGACACTTGTTAACCATAGCACCAAGCAAGACGTACCTGAATGACAGTGGCAGCGTCATCTTTATTGAGGCATTCAGGCCTGGTTTTGCAGGATTTCACTTCTCTTTTAGGACTCGATCTTGCATGAGCTTTTGCAGGTGGCTCTAAATAAACCATGCGTCTTCTTTGTCTGTGCTCACGCCAGTGGCGCTGGATCACCATAACTGCCAGTCTGAATAATAGCAAAGAAAGTCATTAAGGATGATATAAGGCTGAAAGATTACAAATGACTAGATCTATATCTCTTAAGTCACGAATCAAATGAATTTATCAACAGTCAACTGATAGATAAGGACAGGCTGAAGCTTCGAGGTCATGTGAGAGTGATTTAGAAATGACAGATGGGAACTCATGAAACACTTCTGCTAAAGAAATACAGCAGTGTTTTTAAACTATACTACAGAGGAAGTAGACGTGTGATCACAACATACCATTTTGAAAACAAATAAGGCAAGGCTGTTTACTCAAAACTTATAAAGAATGTCTAATTGCAGTTGCTGAATTATAGGACTATATGAACTATAGGACACAAAAATGTAATTGATATCCAACAATAACCATCTTAGAATGGGGCCTATGTGAGCAAATGTCTTTCTAAAGCTATTCTTATAGAGATTTATCCCAGCATTCAACATATTTAGCAATGAAGAAAAAAACTAAACAAAAAAAAAACCCCACCCACACAAACACAAACAGCTACATTACAGCACAATCTTTAAAGAAGATTAAGAGCTTGATTTACGAATACTTTCTGTGGCAAATGCTCGTATAGTCTACAGATAAGGAGAACCGAGATTAAACTGCAATATTCCTGTCTAAACCATAAAAAATGCACATAAATACAAATAAAAAAACATGTATATTAATTTAAATAAATGCACAGTAAGCAAGAATACAGAGAAAACGTTTATCACTTATACATTTTAAGGTTCATCCTGGATGCCTGGAAACCATTTCTGCTGGATCCGTCTTCACTTGACAGTGTCCCCCTGCATTTCTGGGCAGGACCCATGCAGCTACCTGCACAATCAGCATTATGGTCACCAGATGGTGGCTGGATTTTGTGGGTAAAATCCGGCACATGCGGTGTTTGGTGGTTCAGAGTTGTGTGCTCTGCTGGTTGCTGGGTTTTGACCTTGTCACTTTTCCTGTATGTTAAATCCCAGTCAGATAATTTCTGCAGGTGGCTGGAGGCCACAGGTTTATGTATGTCAGTCTCAGCAACACCGCTGTCACCATATTCATGAGCATAGCGTTGCTTTTCAGCCAGCTGAAACAGCTCAGCAGCATGATTACCAACCAGGAGCTGAGCATGCAGCGGAGATGTAGCTGAGCTGTACAACACAAAACACAAACATTGCACTAGATGAAAACTTTGTTTTTGAAAAGAACGGGATCAATAATAACGGACTGTGTACAAAAACAACTAGTAAAGTAAGCATAAAAAGCATCAAAAAATATATAAGCATAAAAACATCAAACATGATCACACAATTAAGAATGCACAAATAATGTGTACTAAGCAGATAGAAATACAGATATGGAAAGAAGGTGGACTATAGGTTTAAAATTTTCTTTCAGAAAAACGTTTAAAATTTTTTTATTTTAATTTTTTATAAATGATGATGATANNNNTATATATATATATATATATATATATATACATGCTTGATTGGACCAAAACCACTTCTGATTTACATGAAACTAATGTCTATACCCAACCCTAAGACCTGTGTTGCTGATGTTTTTGTATTTAAACTGAAACCATTTATAGTCAGCAAGAAAACAAGATTATGCTGAAAATCCTTTCAGGTTCACAATGCAGAATATAATTATATTTTCTTTATTCAAACTAACTACAAATATCATTATATCATCATATAACTAAACTGACCGTTTTACGCATTTAAGATTTAAACTTTGCTTTCTAGCTTTGCATGTGTTTTAATTTAATGAATAGAAAAAAATCAAAAGAGAGACAGAAGTCATTGAACTGCATACTTTAAGGCAGCTGTTGCTGGAAGTCTCACTGTCATATAATGAAACTTTTCATGATGTGGATTAAATGTGTACAAAGGCATCTCACTCTCACGCTAATTATTCTATTAGCAACGGCTGCTTCTCCCCTTTCTAATCCTGCCCTCTTCGCTCCCTGAATCCTCCCAGGCCATACAGAACCCCTGCTATTTCAATCCTCAGACAAGGCACAGGGGCATCTGAACACACACACACACACACACACACATGCACATACACACAAATATGCCCGTAGTCATTCGCCTGCACACACATACACTCTTTGTAGTAAACTTCCCAGTATAGTAAAATGAACAGAAACACAAGTGCTGCTAGAACACTTACTGAGTTCTTTGTTAAATAAATAAATAGTGACTAATTTGATTCAGTCATTAAACAATTTACTGTCCGCTCAGTTCGACATCTGGTACGGACCTACTATAATCAAAACACTGCTGTAAGTAGTAGAAAATATGTCAAGGCAAATGAATAGACCAACTTTTTTAGAGAGACGTTCACATTGTGTACCAATTGCTGAAACAGCTTTCTGTAAGCAAAGGCTATGATCAGAACAAACTTGTAGCCAATTCTGGAGTATTAAAGCTGTCTATGTGCAAATCAAAGGTACAAAAGAGACTAAAGTGATCCAGTGTGCATGTGTGTTCTGTTAGACAGCGTTTCCTCTCTTCACTTCGTGCCCGCTCGGCAACCCAGTGCTCCAACGCCAAACAGCTAGGCGGTGGACTCTTCACCTTCCCCCGGGTGAGCTGGGGATTGACTCTAGGTCAGGTCAGATGTTAATTGGCTGTGGTGGTCCATGTACAAGCCGAAAAAAGGCTTTGTGCAATATAAAGAATGCAAAAAGGATTCGGCTAGATATCACAAATTTTCACAGCTATTTAGGTGCAAAAGTTCGATCCAAACTGTTTTTATTAATAAAATTAAAGAATACAAAGAGTATTATTATCACACAGGATCAGCCAGACCTGTCTCAAATATGTTCATATGCAAATGCTGACCAATGACCACTGTGCTGTCTGATGGTGGTCTAAGGCAGTCAGCCTGAGGAGGTGTTTAAGAGTAAAAAGTATACGTTATGCAAGAGAGACAATGTGTGTACATGCACTACATTATGAGCATGTTTCATTAGCTTTGGCATAAACACAAACACACTGGGCTTAATCATTCCCTCAACAACAATTTGCCTCTAAATAATAAACAGCTGCACACATCTCTCTCACAATCTGTATATGCTGCATTCACAGTGATGAACAGAAAACTGTCTACTTACTCCTTCAGACATGCTTACTATCTCAAATGTTCAGTACATTTATATATAAGCCATATTATTTTTTTATGATTCATCCCTTACTACTTCTATACATTGCTCAATTTTCCCCCCTTTAACGCTTACGTTTTATTAAATCCTTGCAAAGTGTCGTACTTTACCACTCCACCTTAAAGACGTCTTTTAAAATTCATTCGCCTGCTAATAAAGAAGTGACAAACATTTTGTCAGCATCAGTCTTCTGTAACCAGAACCAGAAATGCACTTATTCATTATTAATAGTCACTGAAATATATATATATATAATTTTTATTTTTTTATTTTTTTATTTTTTTGCACTTTGTGATACATAAAAAAGCCATTGCAAAATATATCATTTGTGCTTCATCTTGTCCACTGTGCTGATTATTCTCACAGGAACAACTTAATAATCAGAGAATTCAGCACAGTAATATGCCTACATTTTAACAACACTCAGCACAATAATGTGCCTAAGGATTTCCAATGATTCAATGCAGTATGCGGTTTTTATAGCTCTGATAATGTAATTCCATTTGCTCAATACTGCAGAAACATTATGGAAATGAAAACAATTTTATTGAACGCATCAATAAAATACACATCGCTAAATACAGTGACCTGCATATCGCCAAATCCAACGAATCTCACCCTACAGGCTGTCTAGCTAGCTGATTAAAGTACCTGTACATCAACTAAATGATCACGTACAATCACTAACAACATGTGCGTATTTGTACCCTCCTGTTCTTCCTGTATTATAATTCTGTGTATTTTGTTTTCCAGGTACACAGACTCTCTTTACTACTCATTGCAACCAAATTTAAAACCTTTAATTAGTGTCTATCATACGTTTTCCAGTTCACATCTGTGTAACAGTACCAGGTCTATCATTCACCAGCATCCCATCAATCAAAACTCTAATTAATGCCTCACCTGTTTTTGCAAGAACATATACCTAAATGTGAGTTTGATTTGTGTATGCTCTCTTTTAAATTTCCTGTCTCCTCTGATTAGCTGCCTTTCCTGCTATTCACCATGTATTTGAAATACTTTCATGCCAAGCTTGATAAAGCTTGGTTGGGGCAGGGTGATGTCTGATGCATAAAAATGGGCTTATAACAAATACACACATTTTTCCCACCAATTCATGGGAATCGCCTGTGCTCTGAGCACATCCCCTACCTGATCTCCATGCTGTGTCTCTGTAGTACTAAGTCAATCTGATCTTGGTGCGACTGGCAAAGGGCCTGGAAGCTCCACAGCTGTGTTGAGTATGCAGAGAGTTTTCCTGAGGCACCGTTTTGCTCTCCGTTCAGCTTTATCAAGTTTGGATTGACTGCCAGGACAGAAGACCTGCATAAAATATTTTAAGAACAAACAAATTAATTAATAAATAAATCAAATAAACTAAGTTCATTCACCTGATTAAATAGACAACACTGTAAAAATGAGATGGGCATGTAAGAGATGACTGACATGTCACTGAATTTTGTCTCTGCACATAAATAAAATTGAAATCATTTGCCGAATCGAGAGACAAATAAATTACCTTCATGATTTAACATTGAAAATGAAAAGAGAGATTTTCCCTTTTTTTTAAAACTGATGCCAAGAATGAAAATAAACTTTATGTACACTACATCAAGAGGATTAATACTGTATCAACTGTACCCAGGGAAATTCTATATCAAGGAAACTATATTTTCGTATCTCTCCCCCACCCCTCTCTTTCTCTCCCTCTCATTCTTTTCCCCCAACTCAACTGCAGAATATTTACATTGAACACATGAAATCAGTTAAGAAATGGAGATGAAATGTTTAATGAGTTTGACATTTCAAACACAGGAGAGTCCGCAGGCCGTCTGCGTGCAGAGCAAAGAGCTTTAGTCAAAGTCGGCTCCTCACGGAGAGAAGCGGTGATGACACTTTTGAATTAGAAGTGAAAAGGGCTCTGTTGGCCTCTGTCCAGTCTCGAGGCTGCCAATCACAAAGAGTCCATTTTCCTTTTCTTTCCCAAAATCGTACGACATCAGACTCGAGTGCTTTGGGCTGTGGCAACATTTGCGTGGATGTGCATGTGTATAAGAAAAAGAAATTGATATATACTAAGTAAGCTTGAAACGCCATATTATTTACATCATGTTCAGAATAACAGAAAACTCTGTAGGATTTGGTCTTAGTAAGTAAAGTAGATAAAATATTAACAATACAGGCTGAAATATACATTCTGTAATAATGAAGTTGACTGTATACCCTGTAATGGAAGTTTGTCCATGAACACATCATATAGTACTAAAATAAGGCCCAATGTGTGGCTCATATGGCTGTCAGAACGGATGGATCGAAGATTCAACAGGCCCGCCGTGCAAAACAGTGTGCTTAAGATCACGACTAAATCCATATATCACTTAGTGAAAACTTCCCTGCAAACACAGGCTCATACAGCAGAAAGATTTATGGAGGTAAAATCCCTCTTCTTTCTCTCTGCTCCTGCTTGTGATATTCTTCAGTGCTTTTAATTTTGCTGCTGTTATCATTGGCTGCAGATTAAAAAACCTGAGGACAGCAGTGAAAACAGAGAGCGTAATACCACTGCTGTCATTGAGGGTTAAATAAAGTTCATCCCAATAATGAACGCAACCTGAATGAATTCCCCGTCTGCACAATGCAAAGGCGAGACACATAGAGAGGATTTTGATTGACATCCGTATCTCTGTCATGATGATCTCATTAATAAATGGAGTACTCCAGATACATGTTTAAAAGGAGATTATAAAAAATATCTCATTACTATGTATTGCCCATGCAATTGGATAAAGGGTCTATACAAACTGCGATATATAAACTATAAACTACATTATTAATGAAGCTTGTAGTTTATATATCGCAGTTTGCATAGACCCTTTATCTAATTGCATGGGCAATACATAGTAATGAGATATTTTTAACTCACATATACTTGTACATTTATTTGACCTACTTAACACTAATACAGGTTAATACTACTGCACATTTAAAACCGTTTTAAAATATGCAAAATCACATCAATTTACTTGTTGTCATCTTCAAAACTCCCACTTTATCCATAATTCTTTTACATTTTTATCATTCATATCATTCTGTTTAAGTGCATGTGAAACAAAACAGCCAGCGTAGGGCTGTAAGGCATGTGCTTCGCAAATATTCTTCTGCTGAGTAAATATTTTAAAGAATTACAAGCACTTAAGTCCACGTGCAGATAGATGTCACCAGGTAATCCAATAACTGACACGCTGATACACTAGCTAGCCTGGTGTCCCGGCCCGGAAACTCCATGTTAAAGTGGAATGTTTATTCTCCCGAGTTGGCCTGATCCATCAGTGTATCTCCATTCATGTTACACTCTGGGACACGGTTCAAATGTTAGTGTCTTTTGCTGGAACGTACACATAGCTGTGTCTGGCAGTAAAAAAAACTAACTTTTCCGTTACAACAGGGGGTCGGGTTGCCCTTCTATTTTATTAAAGTACTAGGGCTCTCGGATTGTTCGCATCTTTGACTCTATAATGTCGAATTGATGTGTGTAGGCGATTGCTAACATAAAAATAAAAACAATGCTTCAGTTAGTCAATAACCTGCAGTATTAACCTCACCTCCAGTCATTTTCCTGCTGTATGGGATTATCAGTAATGCTGAGCTCCTGAAGATGAGTGCATCCCTGAAGACTCATACAAACGTTCCTCAGCTCTAGAAGAGAGGTAGAGGTGTTTATATTCTCTTTCACAGAAGAAATAATGATGCATATTCTTATTGCAGATACAAATCTAATCATATGTGAAGCTTTGCAACTATTATCAGTTTATTTAAAAAATTTAACTGAACTGCTTTCTGATTGTAGAGTTTAATAATTATTGGGATAGATTTTATTTAATAAATCACTTCTTTACACCAATCCAATATATGATATAAAATTGTGTTATTATTATTAACCTGGGAAAATAAATCAAATGTAATGTGAATGAGCCCATAATATGCACTATTTTCCGAACTTTAAATTCCTAATTATTCCAACGAATCAATAAAAAAATGTATGACTGTCCCGATGTGTTTTATTCCTCTTATACCACAATCATTAGCCAATAATTACAATTTTGTATTTACTAAAGAACTACATATCATTTTCCCCACTTATAGTTACACTCAATGCTGCAGACCATCTACTAAACAAGCTTCTATGATGTAATAGCAGCTATAAGCAATCATTCCCTCACCAGACTCCTTTTCTTTTTTCTTTGAAGAAATTAAGAAAAAAGTTCCCCATGGAGGAGGTCATTGGTACAAAATGTACCTTTGTAGCAAACCATGCTAAAAGAATGTCTTCTTTCAGAAAACTATATCATTAATCAATATAATTTGTATGTTTAAACAATAATCTTTTTTTATTTTATTTATTAGTATTATACACATTCGTAGCTTAGCTTTTACAATTGAAATAATAATAGAACATGTGCATTAATATAGACCAGTGCTTATTAACTATTTATAACATCTTATAACCATTGTGACGTGAGAACTGTGCTGTGGTTTAAACATAGAACCTTATTTGTTTAGTCCTTTTCCTACCTGAGAGGCAGTTGTGACTAACATTAAGTGTCTTCAATGAAAGCAAGTCCACTAGCAGTGGTAGCTGGGTGATACTGAAAAAGAATTTGAACACGTGATAATACTGAAAAGAAGATAGAAAAAAATGAGACAGTAAAAAAAAAAAACAGAAATAATCACATAAGCTAGACAGCATGGTACAGGTAGCGCGCACCCACCTGTTCTGAGACACAGACAGACACCACAGCAGAGGCAGCCAGCAGCTATCCAGGCCATGCAGAGAGCAGATGCTGTTATCATCCAGATATAGCTCCCTCAACAGGACATGGTTCTTAAGCATAGGCAGCTATGCCAAAGACAAAAAAAATAAGTATAAAACCAAACTGCCAAAATACCATCCTGATCATGTCAAGCATTAAATGTCTCATGAGCTGAGAAACACAAGCCTCACCCTAAATATGAAACCACAAGACCACATTTCTGAGCTCTGAGCCAGACTGGCAGTGGAAATTGAATTAAAGTGACGGCAGACGCTAACAGGAGGTGAATGGATGAGCCGTTTTTAATGCGACGATGATGTAAACAATAGTCGTCGTCAGTAGGGCTCTGTCTTTTCTCGGATCCTACTCTGGTGATTAAAAGGACATTGTGTATGTGTATATATATACATCTATTTAATTCTGGAAAGCTTAAAACTCTAAACAGAGCTCCTTCATGTGGCTGTTCGCCTCATTTTAATTAGCCGTGACACAAAAAAGCACAGTGAAACAAAAATTACATCAGTTAAAAGGCAATTCAGAATAATGAGATGTCACTAAATATTACTCAGTAGACTGAACTTGTTTTCTCCTCCTTTATGAGATTTGCAATATATTCCTATACGATTGTGTGTCATTATCATTTAAGGAATACAATCTGCAATTTTTGACATAGCCCTGAAGAGAGTTTAAATCTCGTGTACGTCAGCAAAATGTGCGGGAAACAGTTTGGTTTTTTTAAAGCGCACGATGAACAAGGCCAACCATCCATGCTTATGAGACACCAGAATGAAGCATTACACAACAGATCATTGTTTAGCCTGCCATACAGTCTGGACACAATATAACCGTAATATTTGTAATCATGTACAGTATAAAATTAAAGGGATACAAAGTTGTAACTGTTTTTTTTCCATTTTCCTTCTTTGAATCTATTTGGCCTTCTTTCAGATTGTTTGCATCTGTTTTGCATGCATTGGAGCCGAAATATTGCGGAATCAAACAAAATAGTCACTACAGCAGCCAATTTTTAATGCATGTGTGCTGCGGATGGCGAGGTATCAAAATCACATGACAAAGAAAGGCCACATTTGTTAACATATTTTGTATTGGTCATAGTGTTTATAGAGTAGATGTTTACATTTTCAATACATTTGCTCATCGGCCTGATGCTTTTATCCGAAGACCCTTAAAACTTAGACAGGATTTAAATAACCATATGACGATTAAAGACACAAGGGCCGGATCGAGGCAACTTTGCTTTGGTGGGATTTGAACACATAAACTTCTGATCAGCAATTCAGCCAGTAGACCATCGGTTCCAAAGAATTATATCTTGTCAGTGTTGCTGTGTTTAAACTGCCTATGTTGTTTATATTTTGGGGGACAGAAGTAAGAGGGGACAGAAATTGGAGAAAATAAATCTAAGAAGGCATCTAAAGGAATTATCTCACCATCTCCTTATTTCACATGTTGTGCTTGTGTATCATTTTATTCACCTCGGTCAGGTTGTTCCCTCTCAGATCCAGCATGTTGAGCAGAGCGCAGTTCTCCAGGCCTTCCACATGACTGAGGTGGTTATACGAGCAATCCACATGCAAAAGTGTAAAAGCTTCACTGAGTCCTTTCGTGCTGATCAACTGGTTATGGTCAACTGTCAGGCGGTGAAGCTTTTTCAGAGATCCCAAACCACCTAACAGAAACAACAGCATTCATATAGGAGAGAGCAAGTAGAAATCTAACATCAGCCACACTGAAATCTGATTTCAGATCATGAGAGCTGAAAGTAGGATTTAACCTTTGGCTTATGAAGGATTTATTCATGACTACTGAAGAGAAGGTCACAAATCGCTACAGAGAAAGCTACGTAATAAGACAATGCTGCCATCTAGTGGAACACAAACAGGTTTCAGGACATAAAAAAGTAGCGTAGTTATTATACCTTTTTATTATTCTTTTGTTTTCTTTACTTCTTCTGGCTATAACTGTTTAAGAAGGGTCTAAAAAGCATTCTGGCCAAATTTCAGGTAATGCTCTAGCACCACTAGCAGCTTGTATATGGGCGATATTTAAACCATGATGAATGCTTCTGAACTTTGTGTTCCTTTTTCTCCTGGGTTAAAAAAGAGTTCAGTGCACCCTATGACATCAATTTCCACCAGATTCCCTGCCTATTTTGGTCAAAATAGCACATTAAAAATATAATAAGGTCAATATCTATATGGTTGTTACTGTCAATATGCAAAATCAAGATAAAACATTTTTTTTCTTTTTTTTTTTAAGAAAAGTATTTTTTGAGCAGTGTAAGAGTAAGAGTAAGAGGAATTAAATGAAAGGTTTTTAGATATCTACACTGAAGTCTACTTCAGTCTAAATCTCTGAACGTCCGACAGGAGGTGTTGCCAATGATTTCAAACATGTTTAGCCTTAAGCAAATCACTTACTGATGCGGGAGATGACATTATGGGAAAGCTGAAGCACAGTCAGATTTACAGCATCGTCCAGACCATGGATGCTCATAAGGTGGTTCCTCCCCAAAAGCAAAACCTCAAGTCTTCCCAGACCCCCGCAGTCAACATATGTGATATTGTTTTCCTTGAGAAAAAACAGGAAGCTTTTAAAGACACGATTCCTATACGACCACGACAGCCATTTGAGGGCACTAGTGCATACCTGTAAGTCAATATGCCGAAGTTCGGTGCACTGGTTAAGTCCATCCAGGGCTTGAAGTTTGCATCGTCTGAGTGTCAGACTCTGTAACATGCTACACTCAGACAGTGTGGAGAGACTGCAGCTGGACAAATCCTCCAGAGTTACTGAAGTTACCTGGTATGGTGTTGATAGGAGTAACACTGTTTAGGATTTCATTACAATATTATTATATATGTTTATGCCTGTCTCTTTATTAAGCACTTTATATAAGATGGTAGAGGAGGTGGTACTGTAGCTTAGTAGTTAAGGTATTGGACTTTGGCTCAGAGTCAAATTCATTCCAGTCACACCAATCTGACACACTTGGGCCCCTGTGCAGGGTCCTTAAATTGTATGAATTAAAGAAATGTAATTTACTCTGGATAAGGACATCCGCTACATATTAAATATAAGAGAATACCTTTTTAAATATACCACCATGCAGTAGTTTGCATATCCTGACTGACTGATTTGATTCTGTTTAATGCTTAATTCTGATTGGTCAGAAGTTGTTGATTACATTAGTTCAGGTGCAAGTCACTGGTTATTTCATTTTATAACTTACATATAGACTTGAACAGAAATTAAATGCACTTTAAATAAACTAATACAAAACTGTGTATCTCTAATCTGCAAGGAGGAAGAAGTCTCTAGTTTCAGTGCTTTTAACTTTTTAGTATTTTGATAGGGCAAAGTATTCCTAGCAGACGGCCAATGTCTCAAAAACATGACAAAGACTGGTGAGGGAAATTATAGGGTGGCAATAATATTAGTGAAAACAGTAACTGACTTGTTTTATGGATGGGCAAACAAACTAAAATGCTTTATATACTGTATCATTCTTAAATAATAGGGTTTTTGGCTGCTAGGGAATAAAAAGTATAAATACATAGGGTATTGCTATTTTTGGAAAATAATGAACCTTGGGATTATGATTGTGACTGCGTCAATCTACATCATGAATAGACTACAGAGACAGTGGATAGGGATTAGGATTGTTCTTACTATAAATGAATGAATGAATGAATGAATGAATGAATGAATGACTAAGAAGTTGTGCTACCTGTTTAAGAGAGCTCCAGGGACCGAACCTAAGAATAGTGTCCACAGGTAACGGTAGCAGGTTGTGTCCTGAAGCTTTCCTATGAACCCTCCTCTTGGGTGCAGCACTGAGCACCTTCCTCTTGTTCTGCATGGAGAGCTTGGACCAAGGAGTGCAGTTCAACATCCAGGCTAATCGCTTTTGCTCAGTGCATTCAGGAAGACATTCAGAGCTCGAGTCATCCAGAGCACACTGCAACTCTCTGTTATCTATTAAACTTTCCTCTCCAATTGGACTCAATGCTACACTGCTGTCATCAGGACACAGGGTGGACAGGGTTGATACAAGTTGGCAGCTGAGCGGCTCGTCCTGCTCATTTCTGGAGCACAGGGGTTTGGCTAAGTCACTTTTGGACAAATTGAGTGACTGAGAAAAACATATCTGGGATTCATTATCACCGAATTTCTCGGCATTCCCCCATCTTGTAGTATTCCTGCTCTCCTTGTCAGTCTCGGGATTTTCTGTCTGATCAACAAGTCCATTTAGATTGTGCTTATTTAGCTTTCGTCCCTCCATATTCTGTTCATCATTTCTCAACATGATCATGTCCTTTCCTTTGATGTACTGTTCCTTAAGTTTTGTTATTTGTTCTTTTTCTGTTTTATTCTTTTTAACTTGTTCCTTTTGCTTTATACCTATCTCCTCTACAAATTGTTTTCCATTCAACTTTTCATGTTTTTCCTCTTCCTCTTTTTTTTCCCCTTTTTCTTCCTCTTCTTTTATTTTATTTTCCTTCTCCATTCTCCTCCCTTTCATTTGTTTCTGGTTTTCTTCCTCTATTCTTATTCTGTCATCCTCTGTTCCCTTTGTTTCTTCCACTACTTTTCTCTCCAACTCTTCCTTCTCTACCTGTAACTTCTTCTTTTCCTCCTCCACTCTCCTGATTTCCATTTTTTTCTGCTCATCTTCCTCTCGTCTTTTCCGTTCATACTCAACCCTCTTTGCTTCTTCTACATCTTTTCTTTTTCTCTCCTCGTGCACTGTTTTCATTTCCATCATTTTCTTTTCATTATCCTTTCTTTTGCTTTCACCTTCAGTCCTTTCTTTTTCTTCTGCTTTTTTTGTCTTCTCCTTATCCTCCTGTGCTTTTCTTGGTACTTCCTCCACTCTCTTATTTTCTATCCTTTCCAGAAATTCCACCTCATCTTTCTTTTTTATTTCATTCCCAATTATTTTTTCTTTTTCATTTTTCTGTTCCACAATCTCCTTTACTTTTCTCCTTTCTTCATCCAGTCTGCACTCTTCTATGCCATCTGGTGATTCTGCCCCCACTTTTCTTTTTATTCCATTTGTAATTCCTTCTCTTTTTTCCTCTTTTTTAATTTCCTCCTCCTCCACATGCACTTTTCTCCTTTCCTCTACTACAGTCATTTCTTCCATCCTTTTCTGCTTCCCCTCCTCCTTTCTTTTCCTTTCATACTCTCTCCTCTTAGCATCTTCCTTTTCTTTTTTTCTTTTCTGCTCCTCCAGCTTGCGCTCCCTCTCCAGGCGATGGCGCTCCTGCTCTTTGGCTCTCTCATACTCGGCTCTTCTTCTTTCTGCCTCTTCTCTGTGAAGCTGTTCCTCCAGCTCCACCTTCCTTCTCTCCTTCTCCCACTCCATCTTCATCCGTTCCTCCCTTTCCTGCCTCTGTTCCCTTTCTTTCCTCTCTACCTCTCTTATCCTCTCTTCTTCTCTTTTCCTGATAAGTGCTTGTTTGCTCCAGCGACGCACCAGTGTCCCTCTGAAAGCTGCCTGTAACTTTGTTGCGGCTGCAATGCACCGTGCCTCAGATCTCCTCGCCTCTTCCTGCTGTACTTCCTTAAAAACTCGTCTCTCCTCCGCTATCTGTTCTTCTAATTTCTGGATCAGTTCCTGAGACACAATTACATGCCAGCATATTTAGAAAATCTATTCAAGCAGTTTGTCTATACATTCAAAATTCAAGTATTTTGAAAAGATATACAATTGTTCTGGCATTTCATATAGGGAATAGCAGCATAAAAATTTGTTTGATTACGACAGTACAGATGGCAATATATAAAGAATGCTGTTATACCAACATTAGAAACAATAGGGTGAAATGCATGCTTTCGTTCTTTATTCCTCTTGCACCACAACTATTTGCCAATGTTCTCATTTATTAGAGAATTATATAATCCCACATTTATAGGCATAAAAAAGAGAAAAAGTCTAAGATAGATATCATAAAGGCGTTAGTAGGTAGATAGGTATAATAAAGGCAAGTGTGAATGTTCTTCTGCATTGAACACAACTATAAATAAAAAATCATAATTGAGCATAATTGACAAATTACTCTGATATTTAAAAACAATGCATACATTTCAGAACATGCTGTTATTGGAATTTTTTTTGTCGCTTCTTTTTGATATACATACATGGGCAGGTGTTTTAAACAGCGTTCACACTCACCTGCTGTTTTACTATTTCAAGTTGAAAGCTTTGGTTTATTTCACCATCTCCTTCAGGTTGTAAATATTCAAACTGCAAATGAATATGGAAAGGGATTAAGTTTTAATTCTTCCACCAAAAGTCTACAGCGATTTTATGCAGCTCTTACACAAACAAATGTACCTGGTTCGTTATTTCGTTCCTCTTGAGCTCCTCCCTAAACTGCTCAGTTCTGCGCTTCTTTCTTTCTTCTTCTTCTCTGGATGACTTCAGACACTGCTCCTTCTCTGCCTCAAGCTCAGCCAGTCTCTGCTCCTCCTCTTTCCTCAGGTTCTCATCCAGCTGTCTCCATTCAAGCATTAGTTGTCTTTCAGTATCCTTGTGCGTGTCATATTCAATATCTGATATCAACAAATACATCCACAAGCTTTAGAATCCTACAAATTCATTAAAATGGGTTCTAAATGTCAAAATAACAAGTAAAAGCCAAAATTCGAGACCTGTATGTACGGTAGAATATAAAATATCGGCTGATATATTTTTAGCAAACTTTTTCTCATATTTTTATATATATGATATTTATAATTATATAAAATATTTTATTATATAATATATTATTATATTATATTTATTCTGGGTTTTTTTTTTTTTACACCATCCTGAACCAGCAGAGGTTGTTTAAACTAGAATAGCAAAACACAGTCACAAACACTGTACACACAGACTTTAATTAACCTCCTATAACACACCCGCTTTTAACTTAATAATCAGAGGTTTATCAGCTAATTAATTAAACAAGTAAAGTTAATGCATGCTATAGAGCTAAGCAATACTAATTATTTAATAAAAGCGGTGTTCTTGTCTTTAGGGGATTCTTGAAGGGGATCCCTGAAATTTAGGTTCAAATCTATAGTTTGCAATTGAATTTATTGAATAATGGATGAGACTTGAGGTAAGGTTTAATGTTGGCTTTACAGGCTGGCTAAATAACATAATAGTCTTGTCTATCAACTGCACTAAAACACTTTGTTGCACTGTATTTTTAAGAGGGGTTTAATGGCTACTAATCAAAATTTGAATGTGCAATGAACATAAAGCATATCTAAATATGCTCCACATCCACCATGACCCTGAATAGGATCAATAACTTACTGAAGATAAATGAATGAATGTTTGGTTTATGAACACAATAGAGCCAACATCTTATTTGCACCTGACCCTTAATCCCATACATGGTTTCTAAACATTCTAAAAGTTGGTTCAGTTTTGCTGCTTTAATAACCTCTCATCTTCTAAGAAGGCCTTTCGCTAAATGTTGGAGGGTGGAAGTGGTTGATTTGTGCTTATCCAGCTACAAGATCAGATAGTTATGTCTGACGAGACTATATAGATTCTATATAATTGCTGTATAATGTGCTCTGATATTCAGGATATCGATTTTTCATAATATTTTGAATCTTGTCCTTCCCAAATTCAGTAATCTGCATTTGACTCATAATATCCAGATTGTAATTCTTCTTGCCACACTAATCTTAGAATTAGCAAAATAATTAAGTGATGTAATAAAATAATAAAAATGTAATAGTCTCTCTCTCTATCACACTTTTTTCTCTCAATTATGCAAACCAACCATAATCTCCAGTCGAGTCATGAGATTCACATGGAAGGCCTACTTCCTCTTCAAGCTCAGACATTATCTGCAAAAAAAAAATAAACATAGACATATATATATATATATACACACACATTTATTGAATTTCTTTCATTTGAAATCACACCAAGGAAAACACATCAAGAGCACAATTCAGCTACCCGTCCCTCCCCCAGAAATGAGTGCTTTTACAATCCCATGCACTTCTATGGCCACTAAGCTATAACTAAGCAATAAACTCTGGCTTACTCTTTCCTTCAACTGTAATGGATCCTCGTCGAAATCGGATCCTAGTTCATTTGGAAGATCAGCATGCTGCCTTGTGCTCAACATCTTATTACACATGTTTTCTGCATATACAATACATTTGAATTAAACTGTGACAACAGGCAAACAACTGTTTTTATTTCCATGATAAAACCAGAACTCACCAAGATCTTCAACATCTTCAAGAATGAGCTGCTCAAAAGCATTTAGTCTGCTACTTGAAACTTGGAAGTAGGTTAACATTGAGGCAGGGATGTCATTGTTGAGCTGTAGTTTGAGAAGAATGTAAAAAAAAAAGAAGAAAAACACACAGACAACTCAAATTCATGCAGTAGTCAGTTCCTTTACAGAACATTATGTAGTTTCATATTAAGCTGCATGCAAAAGGTAACACACACACACACACACCTTTTCATCAGCTGCAGTAAAATCTTCCTCAATGTCTGTGTCACTTTCAGAGTCCATGTCAGACAGATTCATGCTCACCTTCTCCAGCTCTTCTTCTAGAGCTTCTTCAATTCCATGCACATCCATCCTAATCAAAGTAAAATTCTTTTGTCTGTTACTGTATATAGTTAACATCATTCAGCCTTACCATTTAGACCACTTCAGTAACTGTACTTTTCTATCATGTTCAACTATTGCTTTATTTTTACTATATTATTGTTATTGTTATTTTAAAACATAAAATCTTTTAAAGTACTTGTTACAAATCTTAGTGGTCTCTTTCTCACTTCAGTTATTTCTTATTCAATCCATGACTGAACTATATACCATTATAAGGCTCAGTTTAGTATCTTATTATTAAATTCATCATCCAATCATGTTAATTAATGTATACAAATACAATTAGGAATATAACTGAATTTATTTTCTAACATGATCATCAGATGCTTCAAACCCAGCTATTAGGGAGGCACAAGCCAGTGCACTCTTAGTGCCGGTCCCAAGCCTGGATAAATGGGGAGGGTTGCGTTAGAAAAGGGCATCCAGCGTAAAACATGTGCCAAATCGAATATGCAGATCACAAATAAGAATGTCATACCGGATCAGTCGAGGCCCGGGTTAACAACGACCGCCACAGGTATCGTTAGCTGACAGGGTACCAGTAGAAATTGGGCTACTGTTGGCCGAAGGAGGAAAAGGAGAGGAGGAAGACGTCTAAAGAGACAGCAGGAAAAGGAGAAGTGGAGGAGAGTGGAGGTTCGGGTTGGTACTTTAAATGTTGGCACTATGACTGGTAAAGGGAGAGGAGAAAGGTAGCTATGTTGTGTGTTCAGGAGACCAAGTGGAAAGGGAGGAAGGCCAGTGTAGGGGTGATTCTGAAAGAAGAGTACAGTAAAAGTGGAGTGGAGGTGCAGGGAGTTTCTGATAGGGTGAGGAACGTGAAGCTGGAAGTTGAAGGGATGATGATAAATGTCATTAGTGCCTATGCTCCACAAGTTGGCTGTGAGATAGAGGAGAAGGAAGGATTCTGGAGTGAATTAGATGAAGTGGTAGATGGTGTACCTAGGAAAGAACGATTGGTGATTTGGGCAGACTTTAATTGGCATGTAGGTGAAGGGAACAGAGGTAATGAGGAGGTAATTGGTAGGTATGGCCTTAAGGAGAGGAATGTAGAAGGGCAGATGGTGGTGGAATTTGCTAAAAGGATGGAAATGGCAGTGGTGAATACGTATTTTAAGAAGAAGGAGGATCATAGGGTGACCTATAAGAGTGGAGGAAGGTGCACACAGGTGGACTATGTTCTATGCAGGAGATGCAACCTGAAGGAGATTAGAGACTGTAAGGTGTTGGCGGGGGACAGTGTAGCTAGACAGCATCTGATGGTGGTCTGTAGGATGGTTTTGGTGGCAAAGAAGAAGAGGAGGGGAGTGAGGACTAAAAGAAGAATAAGATGGTGGAAGCTGAAGGAGGAAGAGTGTAGTGTGAGGTACAGGGAAGAGGTCAGACAAGGGCTCGGTGGTGGTGAAGAGGTGTATCCAACAACTACTGCTGAAGTGATGAGGATGGCAGCTAGAAAAATACTTGGTGTGACATCCGGAAATAGAAAGGAAGACAAGGAGATGTGGTGGTGGAATGAGGAAGTGCAGAAGAGCATAAGGAGAAAGAGGTTGGCAAAACAGAAGTGGGATCGACAGAGTGATGAGAAAAGTAGGCAGGAGTACAAGGATATGCGGCAGCAGGTAAAGAGGGATGTGGTGAAAGCCAAGAAAAAGGCATATGAGGAGCTGTAGGAGATGTTGGACACTAAGGAAGGGGAAAAGGATTAATACCGATTGGCCAGGCAGAGGGACCAAGCTGGGAGAATGTACTGGAAGTTAGAGCAATAAAGGATGAAGATGGAAATGTGTTGACTAGTGAGGAGAGTGTGTTAAGAAGGTGGAGGGAGTAGTTTGAGCAGCTGATGAATGAGGAAAATCAGAGAGAGAGAAGGTTGGATGATGTGAAGTTTAGAGAAAGTGTACGACAGAGTGCCAAGAGAGGAGTTGTGGTATTGTATGAGGAAGTCTGGTGTGTCAGAGAAGTATGTGAAGGTGGTGCAGGACATGTATTAGGACAGTGTGGCAGCAGTGAATTGTGCAGTAGGAAAGACAGACTGGTTCAGGGTGAAGGTTGGACTGCATCAAGGATCGGCCCTGAGCCCTTTCCTGTTTGCAGTGGTGATGGACAGGTTGACGGACGAGGTCAGACAGGAGTCTCCCTGGACTATGATGTTTGCGGATGATATTGTGATTTGTGGTGGAAGTACTGAGCAGGTTGAGAAGAGCCTGGAGAGGTGAAGATATGCACTGGACAGAAGGGGAATGAAAGTCAGTAGGAGTAAGACAGAGTACATGTGTGTGAATGAGAGGGAGGGCAGTGGAGTGGTGCAGTTACAGGGAGAAGAGGTGACGAAGGTGGAGGAGTGATAAAGAGTGTGTTAGAGAAGTGAAGAAAAGAGTGCAGGCAGGGTGGAGTGGGTGGAGACGAGTGACAGGAGTGATTTGTGATAGTAGGGTATCTGCAAGAATAAAAGGAAACACTTATAGGACTGTGGTGAGACCGGCGATGTTGTATGGATTAGAAAGAGTGGCATTGAGTAAAAGACAGGAGGCAGAGCTGGAGGTAGCTGAGCTGAAGATACTGAGGTTTTCCTTAGGAGTGACGAGAATGTACAGGATTAGAAATGAGTTTATTAGAAGGACAGCCCATGTAGGATGTTTTGGAGACAAGGTGAGGGAGTCGAGTTTGAGATGGTTTGGACATGTGCAGAGAAGGGACATGAGTTATATTGGTAGATGAATGCTGAGGATGGAGCCACCATGTAGGAGGAAAGGAGGAAGACCAAGGAGAAGGTTCATGGATGTGGTGAGAGAAGGCATGCAGGTAGTTGGTGTGAAAGAGGCAGATGTTGAGAACAGGGTGGTATGGAGACAGATGATCCGCTGTGGCAACCCCTAATGGAAGCAGCCGAAAGAAGAAGAAGAAGAAGAAGAAGATCAT
Organism: Silurus asotus; assembly: GCA_024362625.1. Taxonomy (NCBI): domain Eukaryota; kingdom Metazoa; phylum Chordata; class Actinopteri; order Siluriformes; family Siluridae; genus Silurus; species Silurus asotus. The sequence goes on along the minus strand of MU551596.1, from coordinate 6,944,535 downwards.
CAGATGCTTCACAATGTAGTTAGTGCTTAATCTGTGGACATTTAAAGATACCTGGGCAAAGGATAAAAAGACCAGACTCTTGCTCAGTGGGAGAAAGGAAAAAAAAAAATTTGCATTTAATTTGGAAATCAAGGTCTGAGAGTCTGGAGGAAGAGAGGAGTGGCACAAAATCCAAGTTGTTTGAGGTCCAGTGTAAGGTTTGCACAGTCGTGTCATCTGCTGGTTTTGGTCCACTTTGTTTTATCAAGTCCAAGGTCAGCACAGCCGTTTTAGAGCACTTCATGCTACCCTCTGCTTAATGGAGATGCTGACTTAATTTTCCTGCAGGATTTGGCACCTGCCAAAAGCACCAAAAGTTGGTTAAATGACCATGGTGTTGGTGTGCTTGACTGGCCAGCAAACTCACCAGAGCTGAATCCCATATAGAATCTATGGGTTACTGTCAAGAGGAAAAAGAGAAACGAGAGACCAATAAATGCAGATAAGATGAAGGCCACTGTCAATGAATCCTGGACTTCCATACCACCTCAGCAGTGCCACAGACTGACACCTCCATGCCACACCGAATTCAGGCAGTAATTAAAGCAAAAGGAGCTCCTACCAGGTATTGAGGATATATACAGTAAATGAACATACTTTCCAGAAGGCCAACAATTTACTAAAAATGTTTTATTTATTGGTCTTTTGAAGTATTCCTTTTTTCTAGATTTCTTTTGGGGTTTTGTTAAATTTGAGGCCACAATCATCCAAATTACAATAAATAATAAGTTGAAATATATCAGTCTGTGTGTAATGATATATAAAATATACAAGTTTCAATTTTTGTATTGAATTTCTAAAATAATAATATTTTTTTAGATGCACCTGTATTTATACACACACACACACACACATATATATATATATATATATATAGTAAATGCAAATTGTTATTCATGTTGTTTTTTTTATACGAGCAAATAGTTTTTACAATCACAAATCACTCATTACTCACTACCTTCGTGCACTTCTTAGTAAATGTATTAAAAGGCTTCTGAATCGCATGTAGGGCACTTTGTATCCCCTAAGCAGGCATTTGACTTTCTTATACAACAACACACACTGCACGAGTCTACGTTTTCTAGTGTGACTTACCAGCAAAAGCGCTGTATAAATACCTTTCGGGTCAAAATAAAGACGGTTTCTGATGCGATGTTCTGTTAAAATCCAAATGGTTTTGCTTTTATTGCCGTTAATTTACCAGAGAAACTCGAGTTGGACCGCTACCAGGGTATGTTGCTTTGATGAGTCGCGGTTGCCATAGAAACCAAAAATTACCGGGCGCTGTGAGGGACATATGACGTTGTAAATTTGTCCAGGATTATTTCAGGATTGAACACAGAATGCAAGGAGTAATGCGCGTTTCTTTGAGCTGTTTCTGTTACCACCACGACATTCAGCATGAAGCAGAGGTGGCAAAAGTACACACATTCTTTACTTAAGTAGAAGTACAGATACCCATGTTTTAAAATACTGATTATACTTTTTTTTTATTACTTCTACCTGTTTTAGTGTCACGTTAGTAACTTGACCTCACATCATATTAATATTAGGCTGTCAATCAAATTAAATATTAAATCGCACATTTTCATCTGTTCTAAATGTACCATATATTAATACTTCCTGTTTTCAACACGGACATGGAGAAATATGAATGCAACATAGAGCATGAAGACAAAATATTCTTGTAAATATTTTTAAGTAATAATGATGGTTTTAATTACGTAAATCATCAGGACACCAAACTGAACCTTTGCTATGTTTCCACACGGACAGTTAATAAGGTGATACCGGAGAAACTGTACCTCTTCAAGTCAAAACGCTTTTATCATAATCAGTGTTGGGGGTAACGCGTTACAAGTAACGTGCGTTACGTAATAATAGTACTTTTCTGGAATAACAAGTAAAGTAGCGCGTTACTTTATAAATTTACACATTATTATCTGAGTTACTTTTTAGTAAATTATTTTTCATTAAAAAAATATATATACTGAATTAAAATGAACGTAGTCACGTAGAATCGCGGAGATGGCAAACCAGAGCGTTACATTACTGTGATGGAAGTATTCTTATTATTTTGGAATAGTCGAGAAAAAGGAGAAGGAAATAATGGTTAAGTGTAGATTATGTGTTGGTGAAAAGCTCTTCACATAACTGCAAAAAAATACCACTTTTGAAAAAAAGTTTTTAGCATACAAAGCACAGCACTACAGATGTGTGTGTGTGTGTGTGTGTTTGTGTGTGTTTGTGTGTGTGTGTGTGTGTGTGTGTGTGTGTGTAATGTTGAATATATGCAACATTATGCAATGTTGCATACATGGAAATGGAGACAGAAATATAGAAAACTTTTGCCAACTTTCCACCACTGCAGATCTGCATTGTGGGAAGATAAACTGGCACAGTCACTGATAATAGTGTGAACTTTGTAAAAGCGTTCAGAAAGTTTCAAGATGATGAAGCAGAAAATGATGTAGACAAGGTCATATTTGCGGAATTGCACAAAGTTTTATGAGATGACAGCAAGAGGTATGTTCTCCCTCCACATAATGAGTGTGCAGCCCACACACTTAACCGTATATACACGAACGACAGTTACATTACTGACGGCGAGGCAGATTGCAAAGCAGTGTACAGAAGTGCGAGTGGAAAGTGTTCAGCCTTGTGGTCAAAATTTAGTCGATCATCTTATTGTTCTCTAAGAAGTTATTAAGCATTTTAAATGTTTAAGAAATGTCTTTTGCCCTAATATAACTTATTTCTTAATGTCAATTATCTATATTACACCTTTTACACCTGTGAAAGAGGCGTGAAAGAGATACAAGTAACGCCAAAGTAATATAACCCATTACTTTCCATAGAAAAGTAACTAATTAGTAATTAGTACCTTTTTTGGGGAGTAAAATATTGTAATGCATTACTTTTAAAAGTAACTTTGCCCAACACTGATCATAATCATACTGATTTATGGTTATGGTATGGTTTTGTGGGATTTATAGTATAAATCATACCGATTACATAATCAGAGAATATTTTTATTTAATGTGAGCGTGGTTTATGAAAAAGACATTTCGAGTTTTCTATACATATATTTATTATGTCTGTGAGGCAAATATTGGATAAAAAATATAAAAATTTTTTTTTGACATTTCATGAAATCAATGGATTGAAACTAAAGTAACGAAGTAGAAAGTACAGATATTTGTGTAAAAATGTAATGAGTGAAAGTAAAAAGTTGAAAAAAAAATAGTAAAGTAAAGTACTGATACCAAAAAAAATCAACTTAAGTACAGTAACGAAGTATTTGTACTTGTTACTTCCCACCTCTGGCATGTAGCAACAATCTAATTATATTGACATGCAGTGTGTTTGGATGTGCATTGTGTACAATGTGGCAAGTTCTTTTTTTTTCTCTTTTTCTACATTTCACATTTTTTTTATGTTCCAGCAAGACATTAAATTGGCACTTTGGAAAGTAATAAATAAATAAATAAATAAACCGTGTAGCTTTGTCACAGTGTGTTTTTTTCTTTTCTGACTACTTTCCTCCAGACAAACTTTATTACAACACTGAGGACAGTGACCATGAGGAGGACATCGACCTCCCCGAGCCACATGTGGAGAGAGATAACAGAGATGAGCATGATGATGGTGGTTATGATGAGGCAAGTTTGAGGAATCTGTCTCCTCTGAGCTGCCCATCTTCTCCATCAAGCCTTCTTTATCAAGCCCATCTCCTCTAGGGATCCTGAGCCTTTTTAAAGGGGCTTTTACCGAGAGTGGCTTGAGGAATCCTTTCTGGTGGCTGTCTTCTAATAGCCGCTCAACCCCTGTGATGAGGCATTGTGTTAAAGTCTGTTGCACCAGGAGCTAAATGT
>MU551596.1:6915473-6940124 GCA_024362625.1 Silurus asotus | reverse complement strand
CTCATGTTAGTTCTCACTGTCCAGTGTTCTGTACTGTTGAAAGATTTATGATCAAACTCTTGATGTCACCCAAATGAGGATGGGTTCCCCTTTTGAGTCTGGTTCCTCTCAAGGTTTCTTCCTCATAACATCTAAGGGAGTTTTTTCTTGCCACAGTCGCCACGTCTTCTCATCAGGGACAAATTCACACCATTCACCTTAACTGTTGATTTGTGTAAAGCTGCTTTGAGACAATGTCTGTTGTGAAAAGCGCTATACAAATAAACTTGACTTGACTTGACCAGGGGATCACAAGGACAATGAAAAGGAATGATGAGGAAGATTGTGAAGCTGCCCCTTCTAGAACAAGGCAGCTTGTGAATCCTGTTAAGGAGCCTGAGAATGAATCCTAAAATATGCTATATCTGTGGTCTAGTGGTTAAGATGCAGCTCTCTCACTGCTGCGACCTGGGTTCAATCCCCGGTCAGGGAACCATCCCCAGCCACTCTCAGTGCCAGTCCCAAGCCCGGATAAATGGGGAGGGTTGCGTTAGGAAGGGCATCCAGCGTAAAACTTTATCAATAACTCTCTGTATACCGGTGTTGTACCATCAGCACTTAAAACTGCTGCTGTCACCCCAGTACCAAAAACTAACAACATGAACTTTGATAATCCGAACAATTTTCGTCCCATCTCTAATCTTCCATTCCTCGCCAAAATTTTAGAACAAACAGTGGCTTCTCAGCTACTTTTGCATCTCTCTACTAATGATCTTTTTGAGCCACTTCAGTCTGGCTTCCGTAAACTCCACAGCACTAAAACGGCGTTAGTTAAGGTCACTAATGATTTATTTATGGCTTCTGATTCCGGCCGTCTATCTATACTGATTCTTCTGGATCTTAATGCCGCTTTTGATACTATAGATCACGCAATATTGATTAACCGCTTAGAGACTATTTTTGGGGTTTCTGAATCTGCTTTAGAGTGGTTTAAGTCCTACCTTGGGAACCGTAAGCAGTTTGTTGTGATGGGTGATTGCAAGTCTAAGGTTGGTTGGTGCAATCCGGTGTTCCTCAGGGATCGGTTTTGGGCCCAATACTTTTTAGTATTTATATTTATCCATTTGGCCAGCTTTTAAGATCACTTGGTCTTAACTATCACTTTTATGCTAATGACACTCAGATCTATATACATTCTAAACTTAATGTCAATATGCCTGTGTCTTTTCTCTCTCAATGTTTTACTGAGATTAAGAAATGGATGTAAGAAAATCATCTTTGTCTGAACAGTGACAAGACCGAAGTGATGCTTATTGGTTCACCTCATCAGTTGTGTAAAGCAGAGTCTGTAACTTTAAGTTTGTATGGCTTTGCTTTACAATTCCAAACTAAACTAAAAAATTTAGGGGTGATATTTGACACCAATTTAACATTTGACCATCATGTTCGTAGCACTGTCAAAGGGTCATTTTTTCATCTCAGAAACATTGGCAAATTACGTCCCATGCTGACTTTCTCTGTTGCTGAAAAATTGATCAACACATTTGTATTATCACGTTTAGACTACTGTATTGCTTTGCTGGCTGGAGTTCCTAAAGCTACCCTAAGTAAATTTCAGTTGGTACAAAATTCTTCTGCTAGAATTCTGACTGGGACCAGTGCAAGGGAACACATCACACCTATCCTGGAAAAATTGCACTGGCTTCCAGTTAGTTTTCGTATTGAGTTTAAAATTCTCATGCTCACCTAGGCCTTGAATAATCTGGCCCCTCAATATTTATGTGAGCTGTTAACCCCCTACACACCTTCACGTGCTCTACGGTACTCTAAAGCTGGTCTTCTTACTGCCCAAAAAACACGGCTAAAAACTGTGGGTGATCGGGCTTTTTCTTCTTTCGCTCCTAAACTGTGGAATTCCCTGCCCTCAGAGATCAGGAATGCAGAATCACTGGGTGTTTTTAAATCCCATCTTAAAACATACTTTTTTAGGGAAGCTTTTATGTGACTTCTTTGTTTGTTATTTATTGAGTTTTTATTTTTTGTATAGTTAGTTTTAGTGTTTGTATTATTATGTGTATCTTTTAATTTTATCTGTTATGTCAAGCGCTTTGAGAAACTCCTTTTAAAGGTGCTATACAAAATTAAGATTATTATTATTATTATTATTATTATTATTATTATTATTATTAAAACAAGTGCCAAATCAAACGTGTGGAGGATCCGCTGTGGCGACCCCTAACGGGAGAAGATCTAGTAAGTATTTATGGTAGATATTACACCACTTTTAACCATTAGGCCCAGTAAGAACCTTCATACCAACCTAGTGTGTTCAGTTGTACACCATCTCGCGTCATACTAACATTAAAGAGAACCAGGTGAGGAGCTTTACCTTTTGTTCACCTGGTTCAGAGCAGTCACTGAGCTCATTCAAGTATCCAGGCGATTTTTACCAGCTTTTTTGTTTAATTGTGATTTTATTTTAATTGTGGTATAATTTTCTTAAACAAATAACAATTAAGCTTTCAAATAAATCGGTCTGTACTTTTTTATCAAGTTATTGTTGAACATATAGAATTATATAATATTATATAATGTATGCATATGTCTGTTAGTCATTAACATGTAAATAATGCCTTTGTATATATGTTAATAATTTATGATCAGTTTAACATAAGACAATTTTCCCAGAAAAATGTATTTTATAAATTCAAAAAAACATTTTTTTTGTTCAACATTCTGTCTCAAGTGTCTTTCTTTCACACATTTATTCAGAATTTTAAATCAATTTGACACATAATTACTAAAAAAATCTTTCTTCAGATGAAACCTGGGTATACAGGCAGAATTGCTCTGTTGCTGTGATGTTAAATATCCAGAGATATTTTACTGTTTAGGGTTCTCTTTTAAACATCTGTTCAATATCTCACTATGGGAATCACCTCGGGCATGACCAATCCTGGAAGCAAGGAATATCTCCCGGTGTTTGCATCTCAGTTATGGCGACTGCAAACCCATCTGGTTGCACGGCGGTGGGGAAAGATCCCTCACGACCATGTGCATGTGGGTCAATGATTTCATCCAAATACTCTTATCCTCTGTGCATAGCGTGTTTGGGAGTTCGACATGCACAGGCTGTGCTCGCTAACCCCGAGTGCTGCCCGCATTGCTCTTGTTTCCCGTTCAGGGTTTTAGAGCCCCGAATGCGAGTCGCGGCCACGAATAAAGGAGAACCATGTCACTCTCCACCGCCCGCAGAGAGGGACGGGGCTGCTTCTCAGGCATAATGTAGAGAAAAGGGGGGATCACATTGATGCTGACTCTGCCTTGTGGGAAGAGATCTGCGTCATTGCAGATCTCACCTTGCGTTCATCAAGGGAAACAGTACAGAGCTGCGGCCGCAGCATGGGTATGGCCATGGTGGACGAAAGGGCCCTATGGCTGGAATTGACAGGCTTATCGAAGAGGGAGAAGGTGGAGTTTCTTGACGCCCCAGTAGAGTCGAAAGCCCTTTTCGGGGCTGCGGTGTCAAATATACACCAGCAGTGCGACCTACGCAAGAATGTTGGGAAAGCGTTTAAAGCATGCCTCCCAAAAAAGCCTATTGCTTGCCCCCCAACCCATGCGTCAGAGTTTCACCTCTACTTACAAAAGGGGGACAACCAGGGTTCAGGGCCCCTGGCCCCCACCCCAGCAGTCAATGCAGGTATAGGCTCAACAAAAACTGCCCCAGCCCAGAAGCAAGGCCTCTTTTTTGGCAGCGGCGGCTAGGCATCACCCAGCTAACCCTCAGGGAGGGAAGAAAATACGGGCAACCTAACCTGTGGTCTGATTTTGGGTCAAAAGAGAGGCTACAGCACTCATGGAGTCTCTTCCCCCCAGTGAAGAAGCATTGGGGAGTGATTCAAGAACAATGTTCAGTAAACGGAGGTTCTCTGGTTGGAGTATTAGCAACAGTTCACCCAGAGCCCAAAAACTTACTTATTCCCTCTCCACCCGTGTGGTTATTCAAGAGAGGTCAGAAGGTTCTGCAAACATTTTCAGAAATAAAAATGTGTTCTGTACATCCAGGCAGTGGGCCGAGGGCACAGACGTGTAAAAAAAATCATATAAAAACACACACCCAAAAAAAAAATCAGAGTTGCAACCCCCAGCTCCGCCGCTAGATGACGCCACCGCGCCGTCTGTGAGCGGTTGCTGCAGTGGCCCGCTCTCTGCTCGAGTTGCCACGCATGCGCAGTACACCCTTGGTATTGTCCACAATACAACAAGGGTATCGTCTGCAACTTGCTGTGAGACCACCACTCTTTAACAGTGTGATATGGTCAAGAGTGGAGGGGGGATTCAGCTCAGACCTTAAAGGACGAAATAAACTCCTTATTAGGGGGGCTAAATAAATGGGCCTTCTGCATAAAGCACCAAATACATACACTACATGGATAAAACTATGTGAAAAGCTGATCATCTCCCTCATATTTGGTTTTGTCTCGAACTCTTGCAAAGTTTGCAGCTCACAGTTGCTTCTTAAACCAACCTGCCTTGATTCTACCTCCTTAAAAGAGTCACTTAAATGGGTCTGGTACGCTTGCACAATAAAGTACTTGTGCAAGTTAATTATAAATGTAGTATTTTACACATACATAATTACTTGTGTAGGTGTATCAGACCCATTTTAGTAACTCTTTAGGTATTAAGCCAAAATAAAAGGGGGGGCTAATTCAGGCAGGTGGGTTAAAAGTAGCCTGCCTAAATAATACCCTCTAAATACTAAAGCTGTCTATGTTGATAAATTAATGTAGTATTTTACACATACATTAATTACATTAATACATTAATAGTGACTCTTTTGAGCCATGGGGTCAGAATTAGGCACAACACCTGTAGATGTTTCACTGTACATGGACCTACGTAGTAGAACGAACCATTCGTTGTATTTTCTTTGGGGAGGGACACTTTTCCAAATATCGTTTCTCAAAACAAAATACCAATAAACTCATGATACAACAATGAAATTAAACATGAAATGCTTAATATATTTTTGACTTGTGTGTCATGCTAAAAAAATAAAATTACGCTTCTATTTTTTGTTGTGGGTGTTTAAGCCGAAGAGCACCCCTACGATATCGTGAGAATGTAGCAGTCCGAAAGCTAAAGAGTCAGAGCGATGCACCGACACCGTCACAGTTGAGTTTAACTTTAAAGAGGTAGTACGCGTAATAAAGCAGAAGGCGAGCCTTAGCTATAGTACATCCAACTTTGTTGTTTGTATAGGATAAATGAGAGTATCTCAATTTGTTTCTTGATCCAAAGGTAACAGTATATGTTTGTTTTGTGAAATATTACTAAGATATAATATAGTACTTTTCAGTACATTTTTTATCATTAGCATAAATTATATTGGTATCACTGTACCACTCCACATGCAAGGCTATATTTAATAATTAATTATTTTAAACATTTAAAGAAAGGAAAAGTATCAAACTTTGTCCTTGTCAGCATCCAGGGTTCCCTTTTTTTTTTTGCACTCTGGATGTTCCTATACTTTGAGAATGTAGGATATGGACACCAGCCCAAACATGTAACCCAAATTAAGCACAAAATAAAAAAATAAATCATTTGTTAATAAAATAAAACATTTCATGGACATTAAAGAAGCGAAAGATTCACGGGGAAACGTTTCTGTGGCGACAAAATATTTAACTGTATGTAATGTATGTAAATAATGTGTTTATTCCTTCATTAAGTTCAGTTTAGTACACTATCACTACAACATATAGAAAAATATGTGCGATGGTGTGAACTCTCATACAAACACTACGTTAAAACCACATCTTGGAAATAATTTGTTTGTGTGTTTATTTATTTAATGAATTGGCAAATAAATGTAAAACCAGTTCACCTGTTCACATTGCAGCCAATCTTCAGTTGCATCAGAGCTGTGCATACAATGATACCAATACAAGTTACGAGTTCGAAAAAAACAAATTTAATTTATCCCACAGGAAAAGTTTGTTTCCATTGTTCATCTTTCTCAGATCTCAGTTCTCTTTCTCTTTCCACGTAAAAGCTACTAGCTAAGAGTCTGCAAAATATGTATCCTTCATTGTAACACCAAAACAACAAGGAAACGGTTGAATGCCTTTATTATGCCTTTTCCTCACTGTGAGAGGAATATGTAAATTAGTTTATGTACTGTGGTCTAAAAGTTCACTTATCTGTTGTTGTTTTTTTGTCTCAACAGCCTTTACTTGTCAATATTTCATTTGAATATGCATTCGAAGAATTATCAAATGCCCAAAGGTAAAGATGATTTAATAGGTATTATCCCAGAGTCTTCAAAAGACAAGAATGCACTCGACGATTCATTTGAAAAAATCGAATTGTGCTTAATGCACGTGGTCGGCTCTAAAGAGCGGAAAATTGAGGAAGCCGCGTGTGAACGTGAAGCGGATAATGAAGGCAAGGAGAGGGACGCATGGAGCAGCAAGTTCCAGTACATTCTCGCCCAGGTGGGCTTCTCAGTGGGCCTTGGCAACGTCTGGAGATTCCCATATTTGTGCCAGAAAAACGGAGGCGGTAAGTCGACCAACAATAATCCTTTTTTTTTTTTTATGTTGAAACTTCTTTATCCCTTTAACCTCTTGAAGTGCCGAATGAGCATCCTTCGAATGAAGTCGAATGCATCAATGTAAAATAATTGTTAAAACCAGTTCTCACACCACTGGTTTAACTGTTCCAGTGGTGAATTTACAGTGCTGATTTACTACTTCAGAAGCTTTTGGCAGTGAAGAGATCAAATATAAACCTGACTCACTTTGGAGTTTTTCTCCTACATCTAAATTGTCTGTTTGGGTGGCCATGAGGATAAATATGTGAAGGTAGGAATTATCCTGTGGAATCACTACGTGTTGCACTGAAACCGGGCACCTCAAGCTGACATAAAGACTACAGTAACTCAAGTAATCTCTCTTTATACCCGTGGTAAAATCAAAAGCATCCTTAGATGCATACACTTATTTTACTTAAAGATCAGGTAAACAGAGGGAAAAGACCAGATGTTTTCTAACTCTTCAACTGTCCAGATTGGATGGAGCCTGACCCCACTATAGCTCGTTCTTTGCTGACCGAAATGGAAGGCAGTGTGGTTTTATGCTGCTAATTTCCATGAGGGTATGGTCCATTGTCCTTCCTTAGATGCTCTTCTGCTCAGAATGGTTGTAAAAAAAAGTGATTGTGTTCCTGTGTGCTTCAACCAGTCGAAACATTCTCCTCTAGCTCTCCACTTGGAGTCGCAGAAACCTCCGGTTGGATGTTTTTTTTTGTTCATCAAACCATTCTTGAGATGAAACTACTTTCCTATAACAGACACTCTTGATTTTTATTATGATTTTATGCGTTGTGCTGACATCATAAGGATGCCTTTTTGGATCATTGCTTATTAGAGTGCCCAGAGTGATAGTGATAGTGTTTATCAGGAGTGTCCAGTTTTATCTGCAAATGTTTTTATAATAAAATGCCTTTCACCAAATTCACAAATTGACCCACTTACAAAAAAATTAACAGTCCACAATTTTTATGAAAGGTTTATTTTAACAGTGAGACATCGTGATTTAATTCCCTACCAACTAGCAAGAATCCTGACCCTCAGACACCCAAATGAGTCCTGTAATCTTGTATTTCTTCCGTTTATAAATTATCGCGCCAGCAGTTGTTATTAGGAGCTCTTTCCTTAAGGGTCAGGACTAATTTGGGTCTGTGGGAGTCAGAAATTTAGCTAATTTGCTAGAGGATCAAATACTTAATTCGCTTAAAGTACGGAAAATACTGTATATGTAATTTGACATTGATTACTTAATAAAAAAGTATAAATGCTTTCATGTTACTTTTTCTATAAAATGATTTATCCACTGTTTTGTTTTATTCCTCATTTAAAGTTTATTAGTTTTAATAAGGCAAATTTTTTTGTACTTTAAAAGGAGCCTTCCTTCTGCCCTACGCCATTCTTCTTTTTCTGATTGGGATTCCACTGTTCTTCCTGGAGCTGGCTGTGGGTCAGCGCATGCGCCGAGGCAGCATCGGCATCTGGAACTACATCAGCCCTCGACTGGGTGGCCTAGGCTTTGCCAGCTGTTTGGTAAGTTCAGCCCAGTCTGTATACATTCATGTGATTTCAGCTTTATGATTAAAAAAATTGCCAACGGCAGGCATGGCCACTGCCTGAGAGAAAATAGTACAATTAAACTCATTATTAAAAGGGGGCTATTAAAGCACTTGATTTTGCTGCATGGCTCTTACGTGTGTCCTCTCCACTTGCAGACGTGCCTTTTCGTGGGTCTTTATTACAATGTAATCATCGGATGGAGCGTGTACTACCTCTCCCAGTCGTTTACTAAAAATCTGCCTTGGCAGCACTGTCCGGTAATCGAAGGAAGTAAGTAGAGTGAATAGCATTACTAACAATTATGCAAAAACAAGCTTGAGTAGGGCACAAGCCCCAATCATCTTTCCCTTCCCTTTTGTTTAGTTGTGGTGCCTGAGTGCGAGAAGAGCTCGGCCACCACCTACTACTGGTACCGTGGGGCTCTGAATATATCCGACACCATATCCGAGAGTGGAGGAATCAATTGGAAGATGGCACTGTGCCTAATGGGTGCTTGGGTCATGGTGTGCCTGGGCATGATCAAAGGCATTCAGTCTTCAGGGAAGGTAAGAGAATATTAGAGTGGTCAAATAGATCAGATCAGATGACTGTAAACATATAGTATGTACTGTGGTAAAAGCTTAGTGCTCTTTTATAGAGGTACTCTAGAATTAAGCACCTCTACTGCTAGAGGCGTGCATCAGGACTGAGATTCCCACGGGATTAACAGGAAGGTGTGAGAATGGGTCAGGACAGGATTAAAAATTTGTTCCTTAGAGGGACAGCATATGTAGGACGTTTTGGAGGCAAGGTAAGGGAGGTGAGATTGAGATGATTTGGACATGTGCAGAGAAGGGGCATGTGGTATATTAATTGGAGAATGCTGAGGATGGAGCCACTAGGAAGGGGGGAAAAGAGGAAGATCCAAAAGAAGGTTTATGGATGTGGTGAGGGAAGACATGCAGGTGGTTGCGTTGAAAAAGGCAGATATAGAGAACAGGGGGTATGGAGACGATGATCCGCTGTGGCGACCCCTAATGGGAGAAGCCGAAAGAAGAAAAAGATTGCACTGATCAGGCATAATTTGACAGGTGACCACTGATGTGTGAAGTGAATAGCAGTAATTATCTCTTCATCATGGCACCTGTTAGTCGGTGGGATACAGTATCTCATAAAAGTGAGTACCCCCCTCACATTTTAGCAACTATTGTAGTAGATCTTCTCAAAGGACAAGAGGATTGGAACTTGGATATATTTGAGAGTAGTCATTCTGCAGCTTTTATAGAAGTACAGATTTACTGTCTTCTGAAAATAACTCAACATACAGCCATTATTGTTATTAGCTGGCTACAGAAGTAAGTACACCCTAAGAGAACATTTCTGTGTGTCCAAAGTGCATATTTTTTGTGAGCACAATGTTATCTACCACTGCCTTAATACTCCTGGGCATGGAGATCACCAGAGCTGCACAGGTTGTTTATGAGGATTCTTTTTATGACATCACAGAGCTGCTGGATTTTAGACACAAGGCGATTCTCCACCTTCCACTTGAAGCGCCACAGGTTTCGCAAGCGGGTGGAAAGATGTCAAATGAAGATAGTAATTAAAATACTTAATAGATTTATTTCTAAAAGAAAGATTTTAACAATAGCAACAAATAATCTTAAAAAAAAAAGATAAAATTATGATTAAAAGTTTAGAAAGCTTTAAATTCAGCGTTCAATTTAATGTTCTTTGAAAACAGCCATAATAATGAAGGCATTGAAAAAAAAGCAATGCAGGTGAAATGGTGAAATGGTCGGATTTGCAGCATGACCTTTTATTTTGATTGTAGCAGGTCCCCAGTAATATCCCTCATATAAGCCATGTGAACATGATGTGGTTTATCTCTGGGCTGTTTGACATCAGTGTCCTCCTAAAAACTAATATCTCACTTTTAGGTTTTCTACTGTCTTGTGAAAAGCAGTAAATAGCATCTAAATGCATTGAATTTCATTTAATATCTAAAGGATTGCATGTGTCTTCTAGACCAGACAATGGAGGATGGAGTTTCAAACTTAACTTAAAGTGATATTTTAGTTCGGATCCAGTGTCCATCTTGTATACAAATCTGCAGTTGTTTTTCTGTGGGAGGTTTTTTTGTTTTGGTCTTGTTTAAAACAAAAACTGTGATATATTAATGGCCCCCTAGGCCGCTTGTTACAGTGTGGCTGTGGCCTTGACATCTCAGTGTGGTCCTCTGAATCTGATGATCCTCATTGCCTGGAAAACTGAATGGGATCAGCAAAGGTCTTTGAAGATTAACAACAAAAGAATCTTAATGTTCTATTCAGAGTTTCCACTAAAACAATTTCAAGAAAAAAAACAACCCTTGCAGGTTGTCATAGTTTTTTGTGCAAAGTGCAGAAGCAAAGTGAACAACGCATTGGCAATTTAATGTGCTGCTCTCTGAGAACAGTATGTAGTGAGAAGGGAGACTGCAGGGTTTAAGAGACAGTGGATTAATCCAGAAGGTCGCTATGAAAATTCCCATTTGAAATGTATGAGTCAACTCAACTGTGAAATCTTCTGAGTTGCCATTTGTTGCCAATATTTGCTTTGTTTTGGATACTTTAGTTAATAAATATTTTACTATCATATTATTATAAATTTTATAAATCTAAAAATATTTATAATGAATTTAATATGTATTATATATTAATAATAAATGTTAGTGCTTTTTAATTCATGCTTTATTCCTCCCCCTGAGTCATTGGCATTTTATATTGCAAAAAACACATAAAATAATTTTTTTTAGGTACCTAATTTATATATACACTAATTTATATATCATTTATATTTACATATCATTTGTGACTATTCAGTTTGTCAGTCATGCAGCTATAAGTAATGAGCTTCTCTTGATGTTTGCATCAGATATCAGAACAGGGGAAAATGGGATCTCGGTGACTTTGTGGCAGGGTTGCTGCTGCCAGCCATTTGGTAGGGACTGAAATAAGTCGTGGGGAAAATAAGGCCAACTTTTTTGAAGGTGATTGAGTGAAATATACAGTAGTAACATATTCATTGTAAAGCCTTCTGGTGTTTGGGGAACAAAAGGCTCAGTTTAAATTCGCTAGTTAAATTAGTACTAATAACTCCTCCTGTCATGCATTTTTTTAGCATGTGCTTTCTTTTGCATAATTAAAAGGTTTTATGCTTAATAGGGGTAAGAAAGCTGAGAAACATGATTACTAATGAGCAGGAGGTTTGAAAGAGCTTTTTATACTGGGAGTGGAAGGTGTTGGGTAAATACATTTCAGATGGTGCAGAATTCTAGGTATGTTAATGTAGGTACCAAAGAAACTAATTACAATCTAACAAAATTTGTATTCAATTGCTTGACAATTTCTTTTTCCTCTTCTTCTTCTTAAATATTATTATTATTATTATTATTATTATTATTATTATTATTGGCACTATGTTTAACACTATTCCTGCACTTTTTTAAAGAATGTATTTGGCATTTATTGCTGCTCTGCTATGATTTAAGATACAATGGGGTCCAACAGTCTGAGATCACTGGTATAAAATGCTTCTATTTTTACATTCCTTTCTACATTTTCATAACAATTTTCTTTGCAAAATATATTCCTGTCAACAGCCTAAGTGAAAAGTAGCATCTGTGAGATATATGAATTTTAGAGTTTCTTAGTATTTGCTCCATTTCCAGTTTGATTAAATGACCATGTGCACTCGAGCTGACATGGACTCCCACAAGCTGTGCAAAAATTAAAAAAATTCATTAGCAGTCAAATCCAAATCTAAGGGCAGATGTTTCAATTAGTTCGATTATTTATGAGGGAAAAGCCGACCTTTTGTACAAAGCAGTTAAAAACCTCCAGATTGTCAGTGTGCTTTCAGATTTGTGGACCCCGTTGTATGTATAATGGCTGTGGGACCCCCTTGCATTTAAGTGGTAAAGCTTGTGGAAAAACGCCTGCGTTATCAGGTAATAGATAGCACGTGTAATAAAACATGGAATGTATGCCCTCTGCTGGCCAATATTGGCAATGCAGTTGTGTGTGTGTGTGTGTGTAGGACCATGAAATCCTGTTTTATATGCAACATTAATTTAAATAGGTTCCCAAATGTAATCACTATTCTTAAATTCATATGTTCTGCTAAATGTTAAGTGTTCCTATAATATTAAAAAGATATTAAATATTCTGCTATGTTACTACAGCCTACTATATTTTCCAGAAGCCTAATTGTGAGTAACAAAATGCTCGGTTCTGATTGGTTGCAGGTGATGTACTTCAGCTCCCTCTTTCCCTATTTGGTGCTATTCTCTTTCATGGTGAGATCACTCCTACTGGAAGGTTCTGTGGACGGCATCATCCACATGTTCACCCCCAAGGTGAGAGACAGAGACCCCCAGCTGCCTGTGGATGTATATGCGGATGCATATCATTTGTAATCTTAAGACAGGGACAACAGTTAGGATCTATTATTTCTTTATTATAACTCTAATGCAAACAACAAATTGTTCATCAATTCCTCTAAGGGCTCCTCTGCAGTGACAGTAGCTGTGGAAACAGAAATAATACCTCATTTCTTACTCCTTACTACAGTCCTTATGTTCTTACAGTATTATTTCTTACAGTCCCTACACTTTTCAGTATTTAATGAGTACATGAGTATAATAAGTATTTAGTATATGATGAGACATTAGGTATACTGTTGGACCAACAGGATGGTGCAATGCATCCATATTTTATTTCTCTTAAACAACAGCAGATTTTGTCTTATTTATTAAAGAATGACCTCATTCTTACGCTTCAGAAGTGTAGCACAAAAGAAATCCAGGGCCGTGTTACCAACGTACAGTTAAACCCTGCATCCTGAGGTCTTTCTTGTGTCGGAAAACTCAATTACAGATTCACCTCTGGTACAAAGACCCTGGACACTCGTTCCAAAATGCTAATCATCTCCCCACAGAAAAGGAAATCAACAATTGTACATATTCAAAGATGATTTTTAGATTTCTATGTTTTTTGTTGCTACGTGCTAATTTTTATACGCATAACTAATTACAGCTGTTTCAATATTCAGAACATTTTGCTCTGCTGGCAGAAATAGATTCCCTTAAGAAGTGAAACCCCCTAGTGTAGTTATAATAAATATATGCACACAGCATGGTGTGCGTTATCCCTTACATAACTAAAGGCCTGGTTTCAATTTTCAAATCTGATTAGTCAAAAGGTGTGCATTATTTTTGTATAAGAGTACAATTTTAAAAAAGAAGTAACTCGAGATCAGTATGTATCAATCCACTCAGGCTATTATTTCCATAGTAACAGCAACATAAAACTAGCAAATATAGAATGAAAAATAGAGACAATATTCTGCTGCATGTGTTATTTTTTTAATCAGCGTTTTTCACTGCACATTAGCAGAGGACTCAATAGTGTTGAGGAGACTGTAGGTGTGTGTTTGTGTGTCCCGCATCAGGTGGAGATCATGCTGGATCCCAAAGTTTGGCGTGAAGCTGCTACGCAGGTGTTCTTCGCCCTCGGCCTAGGTTTCGGCGGAGTCATCGCCTTCTCCAGTTTCAACAAGCGCAACAACAATTGCCATTTCGATGCCATCCTCGTTCCCTTCATCAACTTCTTCACATCTGTGTTGGCCACAGTGGTGGTGTTCGCCGTGCTCGGCTTTAAAGCCAACGTCAAAAACACGGCCTGTGTCAACTTGTGAGTCCACTACCGTACAGAAACCTAAATCAGCAATGATGATTTTCTAAAGCATTTCAGTTGAAAGGAAAAGGCAGACACGCGTTAGCATTTTAGACGTTTTTTAAGTGATTATTAACTTTTTAAAGTACCATGACCGAAATGTGTGTGATTAAGATAAGTGTGTGATTAATACAATTATACATATATGTATACATATAAACCTAAAATATTTTATTTATATTTACAACGACTGATGAGGAAATTCAATGTTAGTTAGTCATGAGTCAAACTGTGTCATCCGTGTCCTGAACTGTAGTGAACAAAGGTCCCTAACCGGGCACCCACTCGTGTGCACGGTATAATGATTTACCACGTAGGCAGCATAGAAACTGACTGAGACGCACTCATAGTCTGCTCAATAGTGGAAATGCGATCCACAAATTTGCCATGTTTTATTTCATTCCAGAAACACAGAAAAGATTGTTGGATACGTGGGGAACGAAATAAGCCCTGATTTAATTCCGACTCACATCGACTTAACCAGTATGACTGCAGACGGCTACCATGAGCTGATCAAAATTTTCCACGACTCAATGGGGGACGATTACGCTGGCCTGGGCCTGGATCCCTGTGATATAAAACAAGAGCTTAACCAGGTAGGAACTCAAAATTCCTCCACACAATATAATTAGACCTAAAAAATGGTGTGCTCCATTTAATGCCATATTTATTATGGCTACTGTCTGTGTGAATGAATGTATACATCTGTAAGTGAATAATTCTTTTTTTTTTAGTTTATCCATACAGCAAATAAATGTAAATACTCTTAGGTTAGTCAAGATTTGATATTCTCTTCTAAGGTTTTATTTTATATTTAAACTTAAAAATTGTCAGTGTATTTATGAGAATAGTGAGTGAGTGAATTGAGTAAGTGACTATTGAGGTTGAGTGAGTGAGTGAGTGAATTTAGTGACTATTAAGGGTGAGTGAGGTGAGTGAGTGAATTTAGTGAGTAAGTGACTCTTGAGTGTAAGTGAGGTGAGTGAGTGAATTTAGTGGGTAAGTGACTATTGAGGTTGAGTGAGTGAGTGAATTTAGTGGGTAAGTGGCTATTGAGGGTGAGTGAGTGAGTGAATTTAGTGGGTAAGTGGCTATTGAGGTTGAGTGAGTGAGTGAATTTAGTGACTATTAAGGGTAAGTGAGGTGAGTGAGTGAATTTAGTAAGTGACTATTAAGGGTGAGTGAGGTGAGTGAGTGAATTTAGTGAGTAAGTGACTATTGAGGGTGAGTGGAGTGAGTGAATTTAGTGAGTAAGTGACTATTGAGGGTGAGTGTGTGAGCGAGTGAGTAAGTGAGTTATTAGGCAGGTTTATAAGAAGCTAAAATAAAATGCAATAATAAAAATTGCCTGTGCAGCAGCACAAGTGTGATTAGACAGTAAGATAAAAAAAGACTTTCTCGCAAGGTTGAAACAGGGGAGAAGTGTGTTTGGCATCTGCTAGCATGATGCTGTAAGATTCTGCTGACACACAAAGATGAGACCAGTCTCTCTACCTTTATTCCTGGCAGTAACCCAGTTAGATTTTTAGTTCCAGTTGTAGGTTGTTTTTTTTTTTTGTTTTTTTTAAATCTTCCATAATATATAATGTACAGGTTTGCATGTTGCAGTTTTTTTTTAATCATAGATGTGATTGCTTATGATTGAAAATCCATATCTTTGTTTCTACATTTGATATGAGAGCAGGTTTAGATAATTATGCCAAGTTTATTCTTTACAGTTTATTTTACACGATAAGTTTTTCCACTCATGCTGAAATATGGCAAACATCAGTTAGCAAATCATTATACTGCTTCTCTTTGTCTCTCCCAGGCAGTGCAGGGAACAGGACTCGCTTTCATCGCCTTCACCGAGGCCATAACCTTCTTCCCTGTCGCTCCTTTCTGGTCATTCATGTTCTTCTTCATGTTGCTGAACTTGGGGCTGGGCAGCATGTTCGGCACAATCGAGGGGATCATCACACCGCTCGTGGACACTTTTAAAATTCGCAAAGAAATCCTGACTGGTAAAAGTCCAACTACACCCAATGCAAGATTACATACATTTCATGGTCCGGTTTGCAGTCACTTACAAGCTCTTTCTCTGGCTTTCTCGTAGTCTGTTGCTGTGTGCTGTCGTTCCTTGTTGGTCTCATTTTTGTCCAGCGATCAGGCAACTACTTTGTGTCCATGTTTGACGACTACTCTGCTACGCTGCCCCTCCTCATCGTGGTCTTAATGGAAAACCTAGCTGTAGCCTGGGTCTACGGCAGTGACAAGTACGTTACACACAAAAAATCATTCACTTGGAAGTTTTCTGTGTCCTATGTTTATTATCAACGAGTGTCCTGTTAGCATGGACTGTTGTATACAAAGATGGACATGGTTGATGGCTGTTGAAAAAGAAAAACAGTTAACACAACATTATTTGAAACATCCTCTATTGCATAAGTCTGGAAACTGTGTCCACGTGTTTTCTAAGAAGTGATTATAAACCTCACATTCGAGCAACAAAATTATTATAAACTCTGTGTGTAATGCACATAAAACCATGATAGCCCAGTCTTAGACTGACATGTCTAATCTCCAATCTTTCCCTAGGTTTTTCGAAGATCTAAAGCAGATGCTTGGTTTCGCGCCATACCGAATTTATTACTACATGTGGAAGTATATTACTCCTCTGCTACTTTTTGTTCTGCTGATTGCCAGCATCGTCCAAATGGCCATGAGTCCTCCCAGTTACACTGCCTGGATCCGGGAGGAGGTTGGTTCTTTTGCAAGGTTTAGGGTTTATATGACTGTAAAGCAGTGCTAAATGGATAATGATGCATCTACTTTTTGAGTAATATAATTATCTCCATGTGTTTCAGGCCAAAGAGCAGTCAGTCTTTTATCCTCCATGGGGCATGGCTATGTGCTTCCTACTTTTCATCTCTGCTATATTGCCCATCCCCATCGTGTTCATCTTCAAATATTTTAAGTTGTGCAACAAAACCAACGGGTCCTCAGAACAAAATAATAATACAGACAGTCAGACAGACGAAAATCTGTCTGATTAAGACAATTCACATTGTCTGCCTTAGGGCTTACATGGGAACAGAACAGAACAGTTCATTTGCCAGCCCATGGCACCTGTGCGTCAGGTTAACATTAAATGTCATGTACATACGATTTCTTCAATCTAATTTTCTCCACATATCATGGAGTTATGAAACTGTTTTTCATATTGAAGACAAACTCATAGGGCAAAATATAGATCATATTTTGCACGTCATTACTTTTTCATGTCTCCTCTGAACAATAGAGACCTTTAACCTGCATTTCAGGTCTCTAAAAACAGAGCATCACTGACAGTGACTGCCTTTAGTCCAATCACTAACATCGCTAAATGTGAATGTGATGTTTTCTGTAGCACCAGGGGTCTGGAGAAACGTTCTCATGGTTGAAATGGCAATTAAAGCTTGACATGAAATAAAACGTCCAACATTGCATTTGATTGGTAAAATAACGTTTTGAATGTGTACCATATGAATTACATGTACAACCCAAAATTATTGTTTAAATGATATGTACATAATTATTTGTTTATAGCAAGTAACTGCTGTAAATTTAATGTACAAATGTAATGTAAAAGCATCTCTGTTTATGAACCTAACGTTATGTTTTTTACTCTTTAGATATTATATTGTTTATAAACTGTAAATATAATTTTCCTTTAAAATTCTTTTTTTTCAGCATTTCAATTAAATAATGAGGAAAAAGAAAAACCCATACAAGTCATATTTGTTCAACACATTTATTAAACTGAACTGTTTGTCTGGAGGAAAGTAGAAATTGCAATAATCACCAGTGTATTCGTGGAACAATTAGGTCACAATTTTCAATCGTTGCAAACAAATTTAAAGCACGTTCTCAAAGCCACATAAATGTAAAAAATGACATTTTAAAATCAATTGACAGGTAGTAACTTAATAGGCTAAGAAATTAAATTTTCTAAAATGTTTGTTTTCAAATATCCAAGGGTACTAAGATGCATTTCCAATAAAGACCAAAAATCACAGTAGCTTAGTAAAATCAGTGACAAAGCCTATTAAAATCTAAACATCCTGTCCTAGCTACTGCTAATTAAAAACCATAACAGATTTATTACTTTGCTAGCATGTATTGTACTTATTGGCCTTTCCCTGAATGATTCTACTTCTCAAGCTCATTGAAACGGCGTATTAAGGAGCTAAAGAAGCACAGTGCAAACACAATACGATCATATCGCTAAGCAGATATTGTTATAGCAGCTGATATGATTTTAGTGGAGAGTTTAGAGTTTTTTTTTTCCTGTACCCCTCCTTACGCCTGTCCTACACTTGTTTCCAAAAGATGGGCCTAAATTGCTTTAGCAAATCCCACTTGATTGTTCTCACGGTCAAACATGGTGTAGTACTGTCCAATAAACACATCACCCAGAATCCACAGCGGTCCAGCAGGAGGAGGGATATCCAAAGCCATGAATCCACTCAGACAGATTTCTCTACCAGCCTGGCTCTCCTGTACACACACACACGAGGAGTTTATGAACCCAAAAATACACACCCTGGCCTAGTTGTGATGGTATGGGTTTCCTGATGTTGGGTTAAACATCATAATTCACATTCCAGTGACCGAAAGGGCACATGGCTTGAGAAAAGTAAAAATGTTTTTGACTATTAAGTAAAACATCATGTGATGCAGCTGTTCTCTAAACAATTATGCAATTACATGAAACAAAGGAAGTGTTTTAAAACAGCAACACGCCATTTTCACACACTTGACTACCTTGAGAATGTACTGTTCTCCAGTCAGTGTGTAGGTCTGTCCACCCAGATTGAAAGAGATAGTGGGAAGGGAAGGAACCTTCTTGCAGTCAACCATGTACTACCATGAAACAAGATATTATTAGTAACATTCCCAGACAAAGGCAGGGCATGAGTTTACCATGTGACACCTGTACTGAAACAAGTCAGTAAATTCAAATGAATCATTAGTAGGAATAAATAAGCATTTTAATAGCATTCAAGGAGTTAAGTATTCAACTACAAACACCCGAGTGCATGTAGGTTATTGTCTACCTCTCCTTGGATCAGGGGAATGGCTCCAATTGCCTTTTGGAGAGCTTTGACCTCCGCGGCAGGTCCAGTGATCAGAGACGTTCCAGTGTCCACAATAGCCTCACAGCCTCCGTTGCAAAGGCTCAGTTGACTTCCAATGCTCATGCTGGTTTAAGTATAAAAAATAAAAATAAAAAAAATAAAAAAATAGTTGAGTTGTGCTGGATCACTGTGTTGGAACGTATTATTATGTAGCACACATTATGCAAGAGCAAGCCCTGATAATAAAGAAACACCTAATCTAGAAAAGAAAAGATTACTGTAATTAAAAAATTACTTGTTTAAAAGTAAAAAAAAGTCTGGTTTACGCAACAC
This sequence comes from Silurus asotus, assembly GCA_024362625.1. Classification (NCBI taxonomy): domain Eukaryota; kingdom Metazoa; phylum Chordata; class Actinopteri; order Siluriformes; family Siluridae; genus Silurus; species Silurus asotus. Next base: position 6,920,799 of record MU551596.1, on the reverse strand, counting down.
AAAAACTTGTATGATAAATTCTGTCCATCAATAGATAAATATAAAACATTATATTACATCTTCTTGTCAGACTTAGTCTGGCAGCTAGCTTCTCACGCTGTTTTTTTTGTATTGTTTTTTGTTTTAAAGAAAGCTTGCCAGAGTCACGAGCCAACCTCAGCAGCTTTCCATTTTACCACTTTGCATTAATACAGAGCACTGCATTGACCATTAAATGGACGAATTCATTCCTTGGGGAATCATTAGATCATTTACACTTAAGTTATAAATGAAACGTGTGATTTCAAGTGCACGTGACAGTTTTTGCCATGAGGGTTACATGAAATATACCAACTTCCTCTAAAGAAAGGAAGACAAAAGCATGACATTGCAGTTAGTATGACGAAGATGAGCTCTCACCCATCCATGTGAATCTGCCAGTAAGCCTGTCGGGTGATGTTGACATAGTGAAAATCTCCAGTGTAGAACTTTGGGTCTGTGCCTCCCAGGAGGAGTTCACCACCAGGCTGAGTATCTGGGTTCCTTGTAAAAAAATAAAAATAAATAAATAAATAAATAAAACACACACACAGTACAAGTATAAACAAATAATGTGTTTAAACAAGTTTCAATTACACATTTTACAATCTAATCAGGAATCTTCATCACTGTGCTCAATTCTAATCTGGTGTCAAAAAAAAGATTATAAATCTGAAGCCATGTGATCATTCTCCGCTTAATCCAATTAGATTAATAGGGCTTGTTAAACTTTGAGGCACAGTAACTGGACCTGAAACGTCTCTTCTGTATTCAGCACATTTAGGCACACCCATGCTGACCTTCCATCTTTAGTCAACCTTTTTCATATAATCATATACTTACTGATTAATAACTATCAAAATCCACTCTGCTGCAAACACAATACACACCTGTTCAGATAGAAAGAGAAAACATTCTTCTCAAATTTCTTCTGACTCATCATCATGTCAAAGACTGGAGGAACGCCATCTACAGCAATGCGAGGATAGGCCATGCCCAGGATGCCGTCAAACTTTGCAGCGATGAAAGCAACTCCAGGCTGCTTAATTGCCTCACCAAATATCTGCTTCTCTACAGCAATGTCTCCAATCTGCAAAGAAATGTTTTTTAATTCCAGCCAGCAAGCCATAACATGCCGTCTAGTCTATGCGTTTTTTTTATGTCTTATGGGCTTTAGCTGTACATAAGATGTACACAACCAAGTAGCAGCTGTGTGCATGTATATGTATTAAGTGTATATTTGTGTTTTAACAACCAAGATCAGGCATCACCCAAATTGTATACGGTTAGCTTTAGATTAACAAAAGCATAAATGAATAAAACCGTGCAAAAGAAACTTACAGAACAGACGTCCTGGCTGAGATAGCCAGAGAGACTCCCAGAGCCATACTGAATAGCGAAAGCAGTGCCATTCTTCACATAGGTGCTGGATTTGGCCCCATTATACTTGTGATGAAGCACTGTATGACCAACAACAAGAGTGAGTTGCACTAAAATGACCCAAGACCAACATTAAATATTTAACAACGGAATCAATTATTTAGGAACACAAAATCACACTATTTTGCAGCGTCTCAAATGTTGACTTACAACATGCGATGTCAGTAAGGGAGCAGTGAACAGAAGGCACCCACAAGTTCGAGGATCCGGTGTCAAACACCACAGTGAAGGTCTGGACAGGAGTACCAAGACCTATCTCTCCATAGTACTGGGCCTATAATATAACAAATACAAAAATTTGCTTGTCTAAAGATTGTAGGGTGAAAATGTTTAGGTCAGAGCAATTTAATGAAACCAAACACAGAGAAAAAAAAGGGAATTTAAAATAAAGAATGTAGCAAATATTAGGCAACAAACAAATGCACAAAGTGGTTGCCAAAGCTAACTGTGATAGTTCTCTATTTGTTAAAACAGCATGACTAACCCCCTCAACATAACTCATGACCAAATGTCATGTCATGTCATGCTTTTTAAGACCATGACAGAACTAGTTTCAAGACTTACTAAAAAAAAAAGCAAAGCAGGTCTAAACGCATGACCTAATTTTCCCACATGGTCAGCATTTTACTTCTGAATTACTTCCTTTCTGTTTATCTTTATATATAAAAAAATATTTTTTTTTAATTAAAAAAAAACAAAAAAAAAAACCTCTCTGACCTACATTCCTGGCATCGTGCAAACAATGTTGGGCATTACTTGGACAGCAGTTATTTAAAAAAAAAATCTCTCTGTAAATAATCAGGTCAAATTAAACAGGTCCAACTAAAGAGCTTTAGATACTGATTAGGAGGGCCACCCACTTTACAAACACTCAACAAGATTAGATGCTAGTGCTGATCATCTAAGATTGGTAGGTTTGAAGTACAAAAACAGGCCACACTCACATCCAGGTAATTCTTTAGTGTTTCGGGGGTTGGTCCAAATTTGTTTGTTACACCCAGGTTGTATTTTGTGTTCTGTGAGTTGGCCAAGAGTTCCTCCACGGCTCTGCCCGAATCGGACATTGTGCGCCTTATCGAGCGAAACTTCTTTAGAGGAATCCTGCGAAAACAGCATGCAAATGGTTAAAGATTCAGTACAGCCATTTACTATTCTCTAAATAAAACCAGCAGGACATCAAGCTCAAGTGAAAACAGCATCCACTTCATAGTACTGACTGAGAGTAAACAATTGTCTAATTTAAAGAATAATTGTGATTTAGCACGATTTGCACTCTTGCCCGGAAATTATCCTAATACCCTGCTCTTTGGGAAGTGTTGGGCACAAAAACAAAAGCCAGGCTTAAACAAAAGCATCTCACCATTGCATAAGCCTCAACAGCAAAAAACATTCCTCACAAAACAAATGAGGATTCGCTTATTTGTGACCAGGCAGTGAAACAAAAGTACATTCAGTGGTCTTTGCTGGTTAAACACTATATGATCATTTGGTCTCTTTCTGTATATATGTAGATATTAATCTCTTTGCATGGGTATCTGTATGTGTGTGTGCATAGGTATCTCTCTTTTTGTGTATATATGTCTTTATCTCTGTGCATGTCTCTCGCTCGCTCTCTGTATAGGTCTCTACTCCTGTGCATATGTATGTCTCTCTCTCTCTCTCTCACATACACACACATACATACATACATATACAAACACACGTCTCTATCACTGTCTGTCTGTCTGCCTCTCTCTCTCTGTCTGTCTGTCTGTCTTTCTGTCTCTCTCTCTGTGTGTCTTTCTGTCTGTCTCTCTCTCCGTCTGTGTGTATGTGTCTGTCTGTCTGTCTCTCTCTCTCTCTCTCTCTCTCTCTCTCTCTCTCTGTGTGTGTGTGTCTCTCTCTCTCTCTCTTTGTGTGTGTCTGTGGTTCGTCCGTGTTCAGCTACAGGCGGTCACACTGGAGGTGTAAAACTGTTGGTGTGAACGCTTTTTGCTCTGTCATTTGTGACCCGTTGAAGTTAACCGCACAGAAACACTTCCAGTAGACATTTGTTCCGGCTACACTGTAGTCACTCATTAAAAACACGTCCAAACGCACTGCACTTCGTTTGCAGGTTGGCGCTATAAACACTTATATAACACCATTTAGTATATTTTATTGTTTCGCCTTTTATCAAAGCAGCTATTGTTTCCAAAGCATTAGTCATTACTCGAATGGGTCCCTTCTGTGTGAATATAGTAATAAGAGTTTTGCTGAGTCACACCAAAATAAAGACGACAAAAAAGGTGACCTAGCGAGATAGTAAAAAAAATAATATTTTTTAAATAAATGTAAAAATACCACAAGCTGTAACGTGTGTAACTGAGCTCTACACTACCTCAGGGTCACTAGCTAATGTGCTAAGTGTAGCTATTTTGCAAATGATCCGCTGCTGAAGGAAAACAACAGTAAGCTCACCGAACCAGTGCGTCGGCGGTCCAGGCCATAAAAACCAGGAGCAGCAAACAAGCGAGCTTCATCTCTGCTGTTTTAAAAACAAAAATTACAAATAAAAAAATAAACGTCCAACAGTTACAGTATGTGTATAAGTGAGAGCGAGAGTGTTTGTCCGCTTTAAACACAAAACCCCTCGGTCACTTGACGCCACGTCACGTGATCACAAGCACGCGCTCTGGGCGTGTTCATGCTCGCCGCTCTCAGTGTTGCGCAATTAAACTGCGCTAGTTTTTAAAAAAGGTGTGCAAATAAATCGAGCGTCTTTACACCACACAGTAAGTGAGTGTCATAGTATGCAAATGTCGCAATAACTGTCTAAGCACGGCTTGTGGGAGTCAGGATTTCGTTATGCTCTGTCGGTCCCTCAAGATTTCTCGGTTTCTCTCATACGTATAGTTAATTGACCGCACGCACGCGCACGCGCACACACACATATACACACACAATCCTTTCAAAGGTCTTCTCTTTAAGGGTCGTCACAGATGATCATTGGTCTCTAGTCCTTTATCTCTGCCTTTTTCAAACCCTGCATGCCTGCATGTCTTACCTCATCACATCCATAAACCTGATCCTTGGCCTTCCTCTTTTTCTCCTGCCTGGTGGCTCCATTTTCAGCATTCTTCTACCAATATACCCCATGTCCCTCCTCTGCACATAACCAAACCATCCCAATTTAGCCTCTCTCACCCTGTCTCAAAAACATCCTACCTGCATGGTTCCTCTTACAATCTAAATTCTAATCCTGTCCATCTTCGTCACTCCCAATGAAAATCTCAGCATCTTCAACTCTGCTACCTCCAGCTCCACCTCCTGTCTTTTACTCAATGCCACTGTCTCTAAACCGTACATCATCAACTTTCCCTTTTACTCATTTACTCTTCTATCACAATTTACTCCTGCTATCACTCCACACACTCCACCCTGCCTGCACTCTTTTCTTCACTTCTCTAATGACACTCTTCCTTACGTTGTACAGTTGACCCTGGATATTTCAACTCATCCACCTTCACCACCTCTACTTCTTGCAACTTTTAACATACTGCCCTGATCTCCCTCTTATTCACACCCATGTAGTCTGTCTTGCTACTACTAACTTTCTTTCCCCCTCTCTCCAGCATGTACCTCCACATCTTCAGGCTCATCTCAACTTGTTTGCAAAGATATTCTATGGGCATAAATAATAGTGCAGCTTAATAATGCTGTGTCTACACCTAAATATAACCCAAACCTTCACCTCAACCAAGAGGTCATACTACAATTTGCACATGGACAATCCTCTGCTTATCATCATTTGGACATTTGGCCCTGTTCACACATGCACAAAACACTGTTTATGCTCTCTTTCTTTCTTTCTTTCTTTCTTTCTTTCTTTCTTTCTTTCTTTCTTTCT